>SRZU01000144.1:0-134033 GCA_013183765.1 Fusarium xylarioides
GTCACAGTTGCTAACATCTATCATAGCCACCATCGCAATGCTTCACAACAGCCTGCAGGCTAATCAGACCTATCACACAACTAACTATAACCTTATTAATGCAATCAAATTAGCCCTAAGGCAGGCTAGAAGCAAGGATTACTATAAGGTCTATATAATAGCTATAGCTATTATAAAGAACTTCTTATTAAGAAACTAATCTAGCTTAATTAAAATAGCTATTTTTAATTATACTTTAATTTATTTAATTAATTATATAGATCTAGATTTTCTAAGTTATAAAATATTATTAAATTAGCTAGCTAAAGAGCTATTATAGCTAGAAAAGCTAGAAAAAGCTATTAAGTAAGATAAGACTCTTATAAATAATTAAGCTACCTTTCTTACTATCTTTAGAGGTAACTTAGCTAGGCATAAAGAGTGGCTTGCAAATGTAATCATTCAGGCCAAATAGGTAATCTACATCCTCCCGATTGTATGAGAATGAGGACAGCGTGTCTGCGAATAGAGTTGGATGAACGCAGGGTAATGGCAGGGTTCAAAGGTTTGAAGGAATTGGGTTAACTTTTGTGTAAGTTAGTCGGCGAAAGTCAAATTGACCTGAAGTCGATGACGACTAGCTCTATCAATTGAATGCACGTGCCTCGGCACGTGACCAATCGACCTTGCGTCTGAGAACTGCAGATAAAGTGATATCAGTGAAGAAACAGTGGTTTAAACTGGGGAGACGCCCCTTCAGATGTTGAATCCAGAGAGGAATCTTTAATAATATTACTATAAGTATAAGCTATATAATTAAATTATAAAATTTAATTTATAAAGTATAAAAATCTAGCCATTTTTAAAGTATTTTTATAGATTATATAGCCTTATATAGCTCTTAGAATTAAATCTTTAAATTCTTCTTCTTCTGATTGGCGGGTTTCCAGGTAGTAAATGCTAGGTATTAGCCAATCAGAGCATGTAATGGGGTGACCCGGCGCAGAGGTCACGTGGCACTTCACGCACCAGACCCGGTGCAGGTATGGGCTCCCCATGCAGCCGCCTTCTTGCTGTTCTTTACGTCACTAATTTTTGATGGGCAGGCTGCACTACCGAATCACACTCTCTAGCACCACAACTTCAACGTCGAGGATTTCGCTGGACTGGTCCTATTGACTTCACATACAAAAGATTTCGAGGCAGCTCGTGAGGTCACTATTCAAGCGTACCTGCAAGTCCTCAACCTCATCCACCACCACCATTCGCACTCCGTTCTCCATTTGACCATGGAGAATTACCCGGCGGTAAATCATCCGCCAGCTCCACTGGCCTTCGCTATGGATGACCAAGAAATCCTTGATAACATCGACGGCCGTATGCACGGCCCCATGAGCGGATTTATCAAAAAATACTTCGGCAATTTTCAGTATGTCCGTCAAGATGCTTCACTGGAAATTCAAACAGCCGGAGGAGTTAGTGGCCGCTGTGCTGTTCCATCCGCTGCCCCATCACCCGACAATTTCCTCCAATGGTTTTCCAACTATGTATCGCGGGAGCTTGACGGCGCTCGAGGCTCCTGGCATATATCTAGCGGCGATGTAGCACCCGAGCACGAGAGTGCTGACGGCGGTGCACGTCTCCTCTTGACGATGCCCACTTCGCCGGCCTCCAACGTACAGACAAGATGGGACCATGTTCAGGTTGTTGGCCAGTTTTACCACCGTGGTTGCATTTGCTATCAGGATGGACTATTACGTCTCTGCCGGTCCGCACACCAAGTCTTCGCCAGTCAGCCTACACGGCTCTTCTTACATGGCTTCTACATACGCGGTTCACTGATCGAACTTTGGGCCTTTGATCGATCTGGCTTATATTGTAGCGACGTATTCGATGTTCGGAAAGATTTCATCCAATTTCTCTCTATTATTCTCAGCTACCAGCGAATGACAGACCAGGACCTGGGGAAAATCAGCATCATTGAGACAGATAAAGGCGGCAGCTACATTATCCTTGATAGTGTGTTGATGCCCTCTTTGGGAAAGCTCTATCTCGAAAGCCAGCCAATTGCGTCCCGTGAAGGCCTTGTTGGCACCGGGACAACTTGCTACCGGGCTAGAATGCCCGATTCGAATCGATGGAATTACGTCTTGAAGTTCAAATGGCGTTGGGCCAGGGAGCGTCCGGAGGACGAGCTTCTGAAACTGGTCAAAGCGAAACGCGTCTGGGGTGCCGTCTCCCTTGATTACTACAAGGAAGTTGAGAGTACGGCAAATCTGCGTCGAGGTCTCCGATGGGGGACACACAGAAAATTCGTCAGGGCACAATCTCCCGAGAAACATGCAAGCGTGGACGAGCAACGACAGCATGTTGCTTGCAGTGCCAACAGACTTGTCGACTATACAGAAGAAACCGACAATCTCTTTCAAAATCGTATCCTTGCCTGCATCGTTACTTCTCCTGTCGGCAGATCCCTTCACACTTTTCAGTCTCTAACGGAATTGCTTCAAGTGTTTCGTGATGCTATTAAGTGTCACCGATCACTCTGCTATGACGCCAAGATTCTTCACCAAGATATATCTCCGGGGAACATGATCATTCTGGATGGCCAAGATGAAGGAAAGCCGAAGGGGATCCTGATAGACCTCGATTCCGCAATAGAGCTCGCCGAAGGATCAGGAACAGAGCTTGGAATCACCGGCACCAGGCCATTTATGGCTATTGGCGTTCTAAAGGGTGAATACCATACTTATCGGCACGACCTAGAGTCCTTCCTTTACGTTTTCCTGTGGACAATCATAACGAACCACACGGAGAATCCTCCAGAGACAAGCAAGCTTCGACGATGGAGCAATGGCGACTGGAACGAGCTAGCGGTACGCAAGTCTCTTGACATGGATCAAGATAATTTTCAAAATATTTTAGAGGAATTTACTTCCGAATTCCACTCCCTTAAGCCGCTCGCCGAAAGCCTACGTCAAATTCTATTTCCCCTGCGGGACGGGGTAATTTGGACAGGTAGCGACGGCTCGCCTGAAGCTGTAGACAAGCTCTACGATGGAATGATCCGCGCGTTCGAAGAGGCCATTGGTTCTGAGGGTGGAAGATAGATATAATAGAAATGTGAAAGTTTGTTCTGTACCGCGTCCAAGTACTACTCCAAGCATAATAGACAGCCCCACCTGGGGCTAGGCACTCCCCGCTCTTGAGTCTTGTGCCCGGCGATCCCGCTTCTCGTTGGACGGCCGCCGATATGGAGGCAGGGCAGGCTGGCATTGTGTCACAACCATGACAACGTACGGGTGATTGGCCACAGATGCCGCAGGAAGTGGACGTCTGGGTCTTAGAAGGTAACCTTGTCAGGCCAAGGGAGTGATCACGGGTCCGCTCTACCCGAAGCGCGACTTCCGAGGAAGTCGCTCCTTAATCCGCGCTTCGCATATGAGTGGAGTGAGGTTCTGCGCCGAGGACGGTCAACTTGCCCGCTAGGGCGCTTGAGAGGTGATTCACTTTTTGCACGTTGAGAGACAATCAGCTTGGCTGTCTCATTTCCGCATTACACCGCCATTAAAGCCCAGCTACACCTCACTACTTCGTAAGAGAGCCCAAAGATACTTTTCTATGTGTTCCCTTTACTAATTTGTCTTTGTATTCCCTAGGTCAGTCAAATCACATGGAAGGATATTGCCCTTGTACTCATCATGACCGCCTTCTTCAGCGGATCCGAGACCGAGCTTAAGGAGCGACGCTGGCCTCCTTCATCTCACCCACGAGCCCGGCTTTCACAGCGGCTTTTGGGTGACGAGCCGCGAAAGTCATTCCAGCCCCGTCAATTGCTGTCTCTTACAATCATGAAATGAACGCTGTTGATAGAGGCGATCGGTTGAGATCGTATCTTGGTTACAAGCACTCCATAAGGCGCGGCGCCTGGCATGCCCTTGCGTGGACCTTGCTTGATACGGCACTTGTAATAGCTATATTTTACAGTTAAGCCTATATCGCAGCATAAACATGTCAAGCGAGAGGAGTACTCGCCCTACAAGGCATGTAAAGGTCATAAGTGGCAAACGCCTCTACACAAAGCCCGGCTTGGCCTCTCCCACTTTTACCCGTGATAAACATCACCTCCAATTAAAAGTATTGGTGGTGGATACTAGAGTTGTCTGAATTTATTAAGTTTTTACAGTAGCCGCGGCGAGCTCCATTCACGCTTGCTTGTGCTGCAAGAGCTCACGCCTTAGACATTTCAGGGGCGCTACTACTACGTTGTACACTGGAGCATAATTATTCTTTGTGTATAATAAAGTCCTACTTGTCTTCTCTATTTATGCTTACTTAGTAGTGGGGCTTTCTTCTACACGTTTCTACCGCTCCCAAGCTACCTAGCTTTAATCTGGTTTTTTAAGCTTTTATAAATATTACTATTTTATTGAAAAGTTAAAATGTCTCTGCAGCAATACGCGAGGTATAGCCAATAGGGTCTCATATAATGAGAGAACACAATATAATGCTTATTTTCAGCATATCACAATACAAGGCGTCATACACTACGCCAAAAAACACAATAACCTTAAAATCAAGTCTCAAGGTTATACGGCGCTGCTGCCTTCAACCTTATAATCTAAACTATTTTATATAATTTATTAACTTAAAGTATTAATAATTAATAATAAAAAGTAAAATTCTTTTTTATAACTTTAATAAAGTTATTTTTATAAAATATTTATATTTTCTTTAAGTTAATTAGTTTTTTTATATTAATATAATTTTTTTTAAGTTTATATATTAATTTAAAAAGATATTTAAATATCTTTAAAATTTAATATAATTTAAATATTATTTATCTTTTAAATAATAAAGCTTTATTAAATTAATATTATTAAGTTAATATTATTAAGTTAATTACTTTAATTATAATTTAAATTTAATTATACTTAAACTAATTAAAAAGCTTTACTTTTTAATTAAATTAAGAATCTTTTTATAATTTATATACTTTATTTACTTAATATATTTTAATAATAAGTTATTTAATTTATATACTTTTTAATTATAAGTATTAATAGTATTATAATAAAATTATTAAATAAAGTAAATTATTTTAAAATTAATAATATATATTATATAATTGTAAAAATAAAAATAATTAAAAAAAAGAAGTTTTAAAATAAAAAATCTTTAAGTTTATATAACTTTTTAATTAATATTTTCTTAATTAAAAATATTTAAAGTTTAATAAATAAACTTTAAATATAAAAATTCTTTAATTTTTTATATTTTACTTAAATAAGTATATTACTTAAAAGCTTTAAAGCTTTTTATTATTTTAATATATATTTTACTTTAATTAATTATTTAAAATATAATAATTTTTTTAATTATATAATAAAACTTTTTTATATAATTATTATTAGCTTTATATAAAGCTATTAAGCTTTTAACTTTTTAAATAAAAGCTTAAATAGTAAAGCCTTTATAATAAGTTAATATTATAAAAGTTAATATTAATTAAAGTTTATTTACTTTAAGTAATATAATTATTAACTTTAATTAAATAATATAAATATTATTTTTTAATAATTTTTTTTTTAAGTTTATATATTAGCCTTAAAAGGTATTTAAGTATCTTTAAAATCTATTATAATTTAAATATTATTTACCTTCTAGGTAATAAAGCTTTATTAAGCTAATATTATTAAGTTAGCTGCCTTAATTATAACTTAAACCTAACTGCACTTAAGCTAGCTAGAGAGCCTTGCTCTTTAGCTAGGCCAGATCTTCCTCTTGCAACCCACTTTAAACACACGCTTCAATCGTCTAACACGCTTCGGCAGTAAGTCATCCAACCCGCCTTCCCTTCTGATCGCAGCCGCTAATAACATCACAGCTACACCATCACGATGCCTATTATCAGAAGAAGCCTACAGTTTAATCCTAATAAGCCTGATCCTGGTAAGCCTTATTTAATAGAAGGCTATAATGTAATATATAAGATTAACTAAGCTATTATTAATAAAGAAGATTATAATTAACTATATAATAAAATAATAGAAGTTATATATATTTAGGAAAAAATAGATAATACTAGCTACATAAGGCTAGTAGCTTTTAGTTATAAGATCCTCTTACTTATATACTGCCTTTATAGGTAAGACCCTCCTATTAAGAAGGCTTTCCTTATTAAGGAGCTAAAGAAACTAAATAAGCTAAAAGGGAAGTTGCTTAGAGGGATATATATATACTATAAGGAGCTGGTATTTATTAATGCCCTTTGTAATAACATGTATAATAAGTGGTTTAAGGCTATCCAGGACCAGGTCCGGCGAGTACTGAAGAAGACCGAACCGCAGCCGCTGTGATCAGAGGGAAAATGTATTAAGTTTTATGTAGGTTCAGGAGCCTAAAGTTAAAGACCTGAAGTCATGACATCGGCGTTGGTAGCGATGGAGGGCAGAATTGATTACACTATACAGCATATAACCAGTCTATAATTGTAAAGACTAGCTAAATATCAGTGCATTATTAGTATAAATAGGGGTTTTTAATAATTATATTAATCTTTTTCTTTTCTTTTACTTAAAAAATAAATTTAATATATTTATTATAAAATATATTTTTTAACTTATTAATTATAATTATTAATATTAATTATAACTATTAATATAATACTTATTATATAAAATAGCTTATAATTATATTAAAAAGTTAAAATATCTTTATAGTAATATATAAAATAATACTAATAAGGTTGTATATAATAAAATAATATAATATAATACTTATTTTTAATATATTATAATATAAAGTATTATATATTATATTAAAAAATATAATAACTTTAAAATTAAATCTAAAGATTATATAATACTATTACCTTTAACTTTATAATTTAATTAAATAAGTAGCTTTAATTTATAAGTATAAAAAATATATTTCCTTTAGCTTATTAAAGCTAAATACCTTTTTTATTATTATTTAATTAAAGTAATTACTATTAAAGCTTTAACTTAAATAAACTATTTTAAAATAAGTTAAAATCTTTAAAATTTATTATAAAATATATTATTATATAATTAATATTAATAATAGCTAATCTAGCTATAACTAATTAAATATAACAGCTAATAGCTATATAATTAATTTTTTAATTAATATTAATAATTTTATATTAGTAATATTTTTAATTTATATACTTTTCTTTAATATTAAAATATTATAAATAAAAACTTATTATATATTAATAAATTACTATTAATATAATAAGTTAATTTTATAATCTTTAATTATAAAATAAGACTTTATAATATACCCTTAAATGCATTTATTATTATATATATTATAAGCTAAATAAAAGCCTTAAAAGACTTAATTAATTACTTAAAATAGAATTAAAATCTATTAATAAAGTAATAAGCCTTTATTATTAAAATTATATTAAGTAGTAGTAATAGCTTATATTAGAAGTAGTTTATAAAGTTAAAATATATAGTTATATTAATTAAATTAATAATATAAATATTATATTATAGAAATTAAAAGCTATTATAATATATAAGAAGGGAAATAAAAGAAAAAAGAAAAATAAAAAGGTAAATTAAAAAATAAAAGTTTTAATATTAAAGGAAAAACTATAAATATTCGTAAATTAAAGCTAGCTTAATAAATTAATAATAAGCTATTAAGCCTTTTAAATTTAAAAAGGGTTTTATAAAAAGGTTATTCTTTTTAATTAAATTAAGTAGCCTTTCTTATTACCTTTATAAGCCTATTAAATATATATAAAAAGTAGCTTTATAATATAATTAAAAGGGTTATTACTATAAAAAAGGTTTTATAATTATTAAGATAAGTATTTTTAAGAGATAGATAGATTAAAAAAGGTTAAAGTTATAAGAGAGTTATAGATTTAACTAGGCTTTTTAAAGCTTTTTAGCTAGTTAAGTAATATATTTATTATAATTAGAGTTACTTAAAATACTATAGCCTAAAGGTAACTTTATTAATTAAGTTTATTAAGACTTTAATCTAGCTAGAGACTTTATTATTAATACTTTTATAGCTTATTAAAATACCTAGATCCTATTTATTAGTTATTACTAGGTTAAAGCTATAAAAAAATTATTTTTTAATTATTTTTTATATTATTATTTTTAAAAAGTAAATTTAATACTTTTTTATAATTACTTTATTATTAACTCTTCTTTTAAAAATTTCTTAAGTATACTTTTTATTAAGTTAATTAGCACTTTTATAAGCTAATAAGTCTTTTTTTAATATATCTCTTTTACTTAACTTAAAGTTTAATTTAATTTAATTTAAATTATAATTATTTAATATTTATATTATTTATTTATATTATTTATATATATTATTTATTTTTATTATTTATTTTTATTATTTATTTATATTATTTATATATATTATTTATTTTTATTATTTATTTTTATTATTTAATTAATTTTTTTTTAAAAAAAAGACTTAAAATTATAATAAAGAATTTTACTTAAAGTATAAAAAAAATAAAATATAAGTTTTTATTAATTTTATTTTAAGCTTATAGCTAATCTATTTCTTAAAAGATTATTAAAGCTTATACTTTAAGTTTATATTTAATTAAATAAATTTATTTAATTAATTATAACTTTATTTTACTTATTAAAAGACTTTTTAACTTTTAAATATAAATCTTTATTTATATATAAGTTGTTGTACAAAGCGTAGATTAGTCACAACAAGCATTCCAGCTTTGATTGAAAGAGCCTTGTTTTCTTCAATTAAAGGTAGCGGTCGGTTTGACCTTATTAAGCTACGGAAATCGCGCAGTGGGTTCAATCTGACTAATTAGAGAGCGTTTTGCTGTTTACAGCTCAACACACCCCCCATTTAACTGCATATTATTTACACAGTTAAATGAGTCCTAAATAGCTTTAATTTTACCTAATGCACTTTTATAATAGAAAAGAAATAGATAGATAATAGGAAATTATAATAGCATTATGTCATTGTTACCCTAAGTGCATGCCCTCTTAATCTCATAAATGTAAGCATAATAGGCATAATAAATCACAATAGAGAAGCGCTGCATAGCCTTTAGGTCTTTGCTTTTTTAGCTATAAAAGCCTTCCTCTTATCCCTTTGTAATCTCTTCTTCTTTTTCCTCCTTCAAGCTTTACGATTTTTATCATAGTATATAATCATCTTACTAGCCCCTTGCCTCAAAGCATCTATCCCTTTAATAGTATGCTCTTTATCCTGCTTATATACTAATAATTCAATATAGCCTCCTGCTCTTAATAACCCTGCTATTTATAAAGAATATAATAATTGCCTTTAGGCTACTGTTTTTCATGCTAGTTGCCTTATGTATAACCGCTCTGCTTTGCTGCTTTATGCCTCTTATTTAAGCGCTGCAACTTATACCTATAAGCCCTCTATTAATCTCTCTACTGCGCCTAATACCTGGCCTTCCTGCCTGCCTCTTAGTAGGTTATTTTAATCTTGCTATAGCTGTTTCCCTAGTAGTGCGCATTTATACAAGTAACTTAATGCTTATTAGGTTATATGCAAGTCTAGTGCTTATTCTTCTCCTCTAAAAGGCAAAGCTATTATTATAAGTCTTACTCCTATCTCTTATTTATTATATATACTAATTAAAGGTAATATAGCCTAAGTCTAAACTTAAAGATAATATCCTTAAGCTTAATTATACTCTAATTAAGGTTAAGAGCTCTACTAGTGCTGCAATACCTTATAATAGTAAGGTTAAGCTTCCTTCTAATAATAACACTGTACCTAAAACCCCTTACCCTGCTAAGAAGAAGAATTCCTCTGCTGCAGTTACTCTAGTAAAAACCCCTAAGACCCCTAAGACCTTATATACTTTAAAGTATAAGCTTAAGTTCCCTAAAGGCAAAGAGTATGCATTCCTATACATATAGTGCTTTAAGGGTGCCTTATTAGGCAAGAATCTATTATCTTATTGCACTATAAAGAATAAGCCTAACCTAAAGCGCTATTATCATTGCTCTTATAGTAGTTATAAGGGTTATACTGGCTTATAAGTGCTTTTATATTTCTTCTTAAGCATATTACTAACTTATTTAGTCTCTATTATTTGCTTCCTCTAGCTATTGCCCTTTGCAATGCAATTGCTAATAGCATTCATTCTATAAGTTATCTATCTTTCTTTATCTATTTGCTCTAAGCTAATTATTTATGCAGGAGATTACCTGTATTAGGACTTGCGCTTTAGTTATATTTAAGCTCTTTAAGGCTTACCCTACCCTTTTTACTATCTCTAACTGTTATATTCTTCCTTCTTAGGTCTTTAAGATTCCTTATCTTAGTCTAGGTGCACTCGCTTCTAATAAGAGGAGCTTTCCTGGTATAATAGATCCTAAGGCTCTTAATATAATCTATAATAGCTTAGCAAGACTTAGTAGCATTATCCCTGTTAATAATAATAATAAAGTTAAGGATAAAGATAAAGATATTAGTAATAATACTATTATTTAAGCTTTTTAGAACTATTTACTATGCTTAGATAGAAGTGTTTTAGCTATAGGAGATACCCTAGGCTCTTTACCCTTATTACTAGCTAGTTAAATAATTAAACTTTACTTTATTAAGACTTTTAACTGTTTAAGCTGCATAAAATTAAGTAATGCTTTAAAGTATTTAAATTGCTACTGCAATAAAGCTTTAGTTAATCTATCTGCTAGTATCTCTACTATAGGTAAGTAGGTAACCTAAAAGCTCCCTTTACCTTCTTCTTATTATAGCTATATGTTCTAGATTTCTATATAGTGCAGTTAAGTGTTAATCTTAGTGCTTAGCTCTATAATAAGATATATTATCTGTTAATTATTATAGTAGATAGTATATAGCTTTATTAGGTAAAAGTGCAATTTATTAAGAAAGCGCTGTAGACCTATTACTTTAGCTGCAGTTTGCTTTAATGCAATTAGTTCTGCCTCTATTATAGAGGTTAAAACTATACTTTAGCGCATTACTTTCTATATTATAGCGCTACTAAAGAGGGTAATAAGATATCCTTATAATAATCTTTTTATTTCCTTATTATCTGCAAATAAAGCATTTAATGCTATGTAGAGTGCTTAAGTTTTATTATAATTGCCTCTATAGGTAATTGTAAAATTATAAGTAATATAAAGATATTAAAGAGCTTAGTCTATAGACTTATAGTGCTCTTTACTTAGATTTATAAGGTATTTAGAAAGCTAGGATGCTGCAAAAGCGATATCTAGCCTTACTATTACTGCAGTATATAGCAAAGATCTAACCTTTTCTTAATATAACTTAATATAGGCTAGGGATGCTTAGTTCTCTCTCTTAGAAAGCTTAGTAATAGGAATAGGAATAGTAGGGAACTAGTTACACTTATTAAGGTTATATTTAACTGTGCATTTCTCTAGATATAAGTTGTAATAGAGGTAGATTTTCTTATTTAGCCTGTCTCTGATAATTCTGATTCCTAAGAACTACTTAGCTTCTCCTTTATCCTAAAGCTTATATATCTCTTTTAGCGCTTTAATAATCTTATCTATAGCTTCTTTCTGCTTACAGTAATATAAGATAAGGATATTATCTATAAAGAATACTACTAGTATATCTTACGTTTTTATATAAAATAAGCACTCCTCTTCCTTGCTAGGTTTTAGACTAAGGCGTTTTAGAGTACTTAAGAATTCCTTAAACCATAAGACAGGTAAGTCTCTCAGTCTATATAGTGCTCTTTCTAGCTTTATAAGCTTTCTAGCTTATTTAAAGCCTTATAGGAAGTAGCATGTAACTGGAGGTTTATTTTTATTACATATTGCATTAATAAATGCATTTATTACATCTAGTTAGTAGATTTTAAGATTATACTTAGCTGCTAGAGCAATTATAATATAGAATAAACGCGCTGCAAGAGTTACTGTATATATGCTTTGGATTGTATTTTCTAGTTGTAAATCTCTATATATATAGATTTATGCTTTGCATTTATCTAAGTTTCCATTCTAGTTAAATTTATATATAAATACCTATTTTATAGGTATAGGCTTAATCTATGCATCTTACTATAATATTACTATCTAAGTCTTAAAGTCTATAAGCTTCTTTACTTTAGTATATGCTGCTACAAGGAATAGCTCTTTAAATGTATAAGTTTCTAGCTCTTTCTATATCTTTAGAGGTAAAAGGAATGCATTCTAGTAAATCTTTATAGGCTCTAAGGTCTTATATATCTGCTTAGGCTTTAGAGGATTAAGCTTTAAGTCTAACTTTATTATACTCCTCCTATTAGCTTTCTTAGCCTTTTTAATTGCACTAAGAAAAGTGATAAAAGCTGTAAGAACGCTTCTAGGATATAGTAGCTCTTCTCTATAATAATCAGTTAAGAAGAAAGCTGCTTTATTATCCTATCTATGCCCTTATATCTTCATCTATGTTTTTAGGTCCTATCTTATACTCTTTCTTTCTTACTTAATATCTTATTATTAAGCACTGCATCTTAATGGTTCTCCTGTAGGTTATCTTTTCCCCCTGGGGCATCCTTAGCCCCTTTTTAGTTATGCTTTATGATTTGCTGTAAGCTCTAGCTATATTATTGCTTGCATCTCTACATCTAGTAGAGCATTAGTTTATATCTTAACTAGTATTATAGAGTGCATTTAATATCCTAGTAAAGCTAAGGTCCCTATCTTAGTTTAATTTAGTATTCTAAAGCATTTAGGAGTTACTCCTATTAGTTTATTTAATATATACTTGCTATCTAATAGCACTTTCTTTACTCCTTAAGGGTATTATATTTATACTCTTTAACTTTCTATTAAGCTTCTAGGGATATTTCTAGCAGTACTTTATTATCCTTAAGGTATAATACTCTCTTCTAGTAAGCTTTTATTTACACTAATAGAGCTTTAAAGCTTTTAGTTTATTATATTATCTTCTACTTTAAGAGGGGTTTCTTCTCCCTATATTATTATATTAGGGCTTAAAGGAGTTTAAGCTGTACTGCTACCCCCTAGGTATATATCTAGTTCTAGGGTTACTTCTAGCATTCTAAGTCCAGTTAGTTAAGGTCTAGTTAGATCTCCTACTATACTTTAAGTATCCTTTACACTTTCTGATTTTTATAGGATGCTTATAGGCATAGTATTTACCCCTAAGCTTAACCTAACTAGTTATTTAACTAATATATCTACTTAAGGAGCTCTTTCTATCTTAATCTTATTTAGATAAGACTAATCTTTGCAGACTACCTAGTTATTAAGCTTAATAATAAGCTCTTCTAACTGAAGCTTAGTGCATTTATTATAGAAGATAGATTTATTAAACTGCACATTTTGCATTATTACTACTCTCTTAAGGCAAGGGATCTAGATATAATATATATTGCTTGTAATATATCCTACTAAGTATTTAATATACACCTTTAGCTTAATCTTCATATTCCTCTTTTCTTTTCTTCCTTCCCTTTCCCTTCTTAGGGGGTATATATAGCAACTATATGCAAGCAGTAAACTTATGCTTAGTTTAAGATCTGCATTTTCTTTTCTTATTTATAATAGTATATAGTATTTAAACTATTCTTTAAGTACTTTAATTAGTAATTTCTATTTAAGTCTATGCAATAGGCTAATATTAAGCAGATAGGATGCTATTTTAGTGCTCTTAGGCTAGAGCTCCCCTAGCAGGTTAGCCCTATAAAGCATTAAAATGGATTTTATAGTAATTTGCTTGCTGCTTTATTTAGCAGCTCCGTTTGCTTTATGAGTATCTAGTAGTGCAAGCTCTAGCTTAATGCCCTGAAAATTTGCCTAGTATTAGAATTAGGTTAGCCCCTTAACTGCAATTATAGTATACTTATTATCTTAGTAGATTATATAAATTACTACTTTAAATTAATATTATACCTAGCATTTAAAGTAAAATAAAGTATTAAATACTATATTATGCTGCTTTATATATAAAGCTTAAGTAAATATCTATTTACTATATTTATCCTTAATAACTAGTAGCTATCTTAATCTATTATAGCCTTCTATATAATCTTAAAGATCCTAATATATATACTAAAAGGGTCTTAGAGTACTCCTTTTTAACTTTCTTCTTAAGATAACCTAAGTAGTATGCATTCTAGCATAAATCTTACACTTAATTCTTAAGATTCCCTTAATCTTAATGTTCTATACATGTAATATAGCCTTCTTAAGTATATCCTTTAATAAATATCTAAGTCTTAGATGCTATATTATTGCTATATCTTCTCTTAGGTTAGGTTAATCTTATAAAGATCTCTAAGGGAGTATTCTTCTCTTACTAGGAATGCTTATTATAATCTCTACTTAGCTTATTAGTATTACATTATATAGTAGCATTAATAGAGCTTTAAGATAGATATTAAGCTGCTTATATTTAAGGAAAATTAGGTTATTAATAAGCTAAAGCTTATAAATAATAACATTCTTATCTGCTAATCTGTAGTATATAGTGTAATCTTCTTTATATATCTAAAGTCCTAAATTGTATATACAGGTAGAAGAGATAATATTAATATAGAATCCTTTAACTATATAAATATTACTAATTATTAGGTCTCTTTTATTAAGTATTCCCTTAAAAGTGCACTTTCCTTTTCTAATAATCTTATTAGAGGTTATACTAGATTCTACAATCTAATCTATAGCTTTAAAAGTTCTTAGGTTAAAGTAAGCTTTATTATTAACTAAATGTATAGATGCTTCTAAATCCTAGATTATGCTTTCTAAGAGTAGGTAGGTAAAGGCCCTAAAGGCTAAGAAGATATATAGCAGTTCTTCCTTATACTATACATTTAAGTCTAGGAGAGCGTTAGCATAGAAGTTATTAGGAACTTTAAGCGTTGCATTAGCTTAGAAACTGCTTAGGATGTTACTATTATTATCTCTAGTGCTCTAATTATTACTATTAAGCTTAATGCCTTTCTTTACTAGTTGCTCTCTAAGTTCCTTTTACTTTAGCTTTATAACCTCTTTATAGATAGTTATATAGTGCTCTTTGCCTAGATAGCTCTTCTGCTTTAGGTATCTTTTACTAGAAAGCATATATATTACTAACTTACACTCTATAGGCTTCTACCTATACTTTAAGGAATTTTCTTAAGTTTAGTATAGGCAGTTATAGCCTTTACTTATATTAGTAGATTATACATTCTAGGCAGCAAATATAATGCCCTTCTTCTTAAATGAGTTATTTCTTGCAATTGCTTAGAACTTATCTGCTACCTTAAGGAGCTCTGCTTAGATTGCCTTCTTATCGCGTTCTAGCTATCAGGAGACCTTACTTACTTTAATATTAGGGTTTTACCTTTTAATCTCTGCAATAAGCTTAGATCAGGTTAAGAGCCCTCTAGATACATCAATTGTATGCTTATTAAGCTTATTTTAAGCCTATAATAGTTTAAAACGGTCTCTAACTGCTTAAAGGAAGTCTATTACAGCTATATCTCCCTTGATCTCATTTAGATCATAAGCAATAGCCCATTTATAGAAGCTATTCTAGCGCTTATACTATACTATAGGCTTTATGCTTATGTATTTTGCTTATCTAAGCACTAGGTAGTACTCCCTTTAGAGTATACTAAGGACTTATATATTGCTTAGGGCATATTGCTTCTTAATACCCTAAATAAGCTTTCTTAGAGGTATATATTCATTTTCATATTCTAAGTTAACTTCTTGCTAGATGCAATTAAAAGTAAGACCCTTTACTGTCTTACTAATCTACTCCTTTAAAGCTTTTTCTTTAGTAAGATGCTCTTTATAGATATAAACATTACAGTTATATAAGGTATTTATAATGTTATAGAACTATAATTACATTAATATTAACTCTTAACTAAGCACTAGGTTATTATTAATATGCTTAGTCTTATATTCTTCCTAGGTGCATTTAACTAGGTAAATAAGATAGTTATTATTGCTTTCTGCAACACTTAGGTTAATATGTTTCTAGATCCTAAGCAACATGGCATGCACTTAGAGCTCTATTAGCCATTTAACCCAGTTTTTAGTGCTCTGCAGGCATATAATATATACATTAAGCCCTCTAAGAGCATTAAGTTTAGTTACTTATAATATTATAGCATTTAGTCTTATGCATAAACATTAGCAATGCATTAGATCTTAGCATAGTATGCTTATTTAAAGGGTTAAGGGATTTTCATGCAGTAAAGTTATACATAAGGGTTTAGGGTTTATATTTTAAAGATTTAAAGAATTAGAATTCAGAAAGAATTAAGGAATTGCTAAAATGCTATTAGTTATACAGTAGAAGTTACTAGGAATTGCTTCCCATCTAGGCTTATAACTGTTATATAAAGCGTAGATTAGTCACAATAAGCATTCCAGCTTTGATTGAAAGAGCCTTGTTTTCTTCAATTGAAGGTGGCGGTCGGTTTGACCTTATCAAGCTACGGAAATCGCGCAGTGGGTTCAATCTGACCAATCAGAGAGCGTTTTGCTGTTTACAGCTCAACATAAGTTTTATTTTATTTTATATAATTAACTTTATAAAATTCTTTAAGTAATTTTATTATATATAAACTTTAAATACTATTTATAAAAAGTTTACTTAAAGCTTAATATAAATTATAATTATAAGTATAAATCTAAAAGCTTTAATTTTATAAATTCTCTAAAATAAGCAAGTAAAGCTGGGATACAGAAACACACCCACAATGCCCATGTTTCTGTACAAGGCTATACAGGATCAGTTCTGTCTCATTAAGCTTACTGATGCGACGGTTGATAGACTCTGTGCGAAAGGAGCGGAAATCACGTTTGAGATGAATAGAGTGGGGAACCATGTTTCTGAGATTGAGAACGGGAAACCGAGAGCGTTTAGGTTTCTACAGAGTATCTTTGATGAGTCGTACGAGCCTCCTGCATCGAAGCGGAACTTAGTGAATGTCACGGTCGATGTTTCTTCACAGAAGTGAGCGTGGTTAGAATCTGGTCGTTATCTAGCCTTATCAAATGTCATGAAGGTGCAATCCTTCCCTTTTCCATAGGCAAATCCGTCCCTCTCCAAACCTTCACATCCTCTCCAGGCTCACGTGTTCTTGCAACCCAATTCTCGACTCTTTCAACTCCCCACATAATTGTGAACAGGTTGATCAGCATTGGATCTACGTCCGACGCCTTTGCACTTAGAAATAGACCCTCACAATCGAGGCTACATATAAATAATGGATCTGCTTTCCGACATGCAGCTGCCCATGTAAATGCTGATTTTGCTTCCCATAGGTCTGTATGAGCCGTGAAGTAAATACCGCCATGGCACTCTGCCCATTTCTGTTTAAGTGTAAGGTATACGCCGATCGTTGAAGTCGCCAATAGCCATATGCGACGGATACTCTCTGATAAGACCCAAGAGCGCCATTTCCGAGGTAGAGGATCACCGTCGACGATGGAGTCCAGAATAATGCCGTTGGCGGACGCAGCAGCAGCTGAGCTGTCACCGCCATCGCAAGGTAGTCCGATATCCGGATCGCGAAGAGCAGCTTCCCAGAGTTGACGTGTCCATGAGAGAAGTGTTTGTATCTGCTGTTCTGCATTGGCTCGAGCGCCAATAGAGGGCGAGAAGAGTGCTAGCACAAGATGGACAAATAACGCTTGGGTTCGAGCGAGGTGCTCACGGATGTTAAGCGTCACTTCGGGGCCGGCAAGGTCAGGGCAATATGCCTTGAGTAACGCTGACGTTTTCGACGCTAATAATTCATCTATCACCGTCTCGTTCGCGGGTGTTTTTGAGTTATGCAGGATGATACAAGTAAACGCATCCTGTATCGCTGGTGGCAGGCCGGTATCAGCATAGAGTTGGTTGTGTATGAACGGGCTATTCGAATTTGTAACCCATTCAGTAAAGAACTCATGAATTCCATGGACATAGTTCATACAGACAGAGTTTGGAAAAGATGGTGCTGTAAAAGGGATATGTCGAATGGCCCATGCATCAGGTCTGAGGAAGAAGTCGACAGGGTCCTTCTGGCTTGAGATTGTCTCACTGCTCGTCGCGGGCGAGTCGTCCGGTAGCTCAGCGGCAGGGAGAGCGTCCCAATTGCTCAAACTCGCCGCCCACTGATTGAGGTCAATCAAGCCATTATTTGGTGTTGAGAAAGGTATTTGCATGAGACTCGGTGGTCCAACACTGAGTCTGCCTGCACTCTCTCCGCCGTTTTCCGCTCCAGGTGCTGACGAGTGCAATCTCTTCCGTTTGGTCGGTGGATATCGGCATTCAACGTCTCGATCATTACAGCGTCCGCAAATAGGTTGAGCTTTGTCACACTTCCGCTTCCCGTTTGTGCACGCGTAACACGCTTTGAGTTTTGTCGCAGAACCCATTGTGATTATGTTGATGCGGGAAGATTGCGGGTTTCTGGAATTTTTAGGGAGGTCGGATCAACGTTAGCGACCTTTGTCAGCGGCCATGCAGAGATTTGCGGGTTCTGGGCGGAAACCCCTCTGAGATAAGCTCATCGTTCGATACGTGGAGCCAAGAAATTTAGCGCTCTCAGGGCATCATGCGGGTTTCTGGCGGGCTACGATGGATTCACCCGCAGACTTCCGAGATATCAAGATTCTTCTACGCTTCTTGTCGCGATACATGGAGCGAGACAAAAACCTGTATATAAGAGACGAGTATACTTCTCTCATATCTCTTTTATGGACATCATCATTAACATAATTCCTATCATCTTATAGATACCTTACAACAACCTTCCAGTATGCCTTCCGCAGCAGAGACCAGGCCCGAGGAAAACCCCTGGGAGAATGCCGAGGTACCTACCAATGAATCATACGAGACAATCTCACCAACTCGTCCTGAACTTTCTCAGGCGGGCCATACTGTCCTCGTCGCTGGAGCCTCTACTGGAATTGGCTTCAGCATTGCCGAGTCCTTTGCCGCAGCCTCTGCGACTCGTCTCATCATCACCGGTCGACGCCAAGACGCATTGGACAAAGCTGCTGATAAGATCAAGACGAATTACTCTAAAGTTGAAGTCATTCCGATCATCAACGACTTTGCTGATGAGAATGCCACGCGAGAGTTCTGGAGCAAACTTGCCGAAGATGGTATCTTCGTCGACGTTCTCGTTCTGAGTGCTGCAAAGATGTGGCTGCCTAATACTATTCTTGGACTCGGATATGATACCTTCAAGGATGGTCTTGGAGTGAACCTTATTGCTCCGTATTTGTGGACGAGTTTGTTTTATAAGCAGCGAGAAATCGACCCTTCGCGAAAGCTGGTAAGCCCATGAGCCCTCATCATATGTGTTGTATAATCTTACGCAGTCTAGGTTCTCCTCAACTTATCCAGCATTGCAATTCATCTCACCCAGCTCTCTATTCCCATTCCTCTATACTCAATCACCAAGAGCGCTGGGACAATGACGACGCAGCACATCGCCATGACTGTACCCTCCAGCGAGATGCAGGTCATTAGCTTCGAGCCGGGACTTCACTATACCGAGTCATTCGAACGTTTTACCGATGAAAATAGTTTCAAGTGGGATGATAGTATGTATTGATCTTCATGAACTGAAATCATACTGACTAAGGTGTAGTCAAATTGCCCGGCGACTTTTCTGTCTGGGCAGCATCTGAAGGAGCGGGGTTTCTCCACGGGAGGTTCATTTGGGCGAAGTGGGATGTCGATGAACTCAAGAATGGGCCTCTTCGGAAGAAGATTGAGAGTGACGCTTCGCATTTTAGAGTTGGCGTCAGTGGATACTAAATCATAAACACGGTATTAAGGCGGTTTCTGAAAGTCGTGGTCAGAATGAGAATTTCAGGCTTTTTACAGATTCATAAGACAGTACAATACTAAATTTACCTTAACTTTATCCTCAAAAAGGTCGTCTCGATTGGCGATGTAGTCCGGGAATCCTGCCCAAGCCCATTTCCTCACTCAACCTTTCTGATTCCTCCCGAGACTTTTTAGATTCCTTCTGAAACTTTTCTGATTCCTTCTGACACTTTTCTGTTTCCTTATGCAAGTGGCGGATAATGTCGGCAGCGAGATCGGGATTTACACTCAGCATTTTGCAGAACGCGTCCTGACTCATCAATGTTCCAATCCTTTTGATAGCAACATCCACAGCGATTTTGCGCAATGTTCGATCTCCGGGTGGCGTAGTTGTATACGCCAGTTCCATGGCGTCTGGAAAGCTATCCATCTCCCATCCCGCATCAATACTGGTGCGATACTTCGTCGCAGAAAGTCTCTTCAACGCCTCAATGGCATATTTATCAGCGATTTGATAGACCTTGGCATGAAATATCATCGCGGATGAATCAGCTGGGGATTCGTAATCGAAACAGTAGAGGAAAAGCGTCATTGCCCTAACAACAGCGGGGTCAAAATCCACGATTTCTATCACTCGCTCAGAGCTCTCCTGTAGCTTGTTAGTTAGGTTTACTGCGGGGGGTTACTACTTCTCAAACCTTCCACGGCCCATCGAGCTGCTTTCTGAAGTACTCGGAGTGGCAAAAGAGAATAAGACTGTGGACTGCAAATTCCCGACCTCTGCATTTGATGACGGTATCTGAAAGGCTTGTATTATTGAAGTACCTGTTCTGTCAACGAGAGGCTCATATAGTGGTGAGATGGAAACATACTTCTTCAAGGATGCGCCAAACTCTTCATATGGCGGTGACTGCATCTCTGTGCCAGGGGAGAGTCGAGTCTGATGTATCCGGGGCGGAATGGATGGTGTGCGTCTCCAAGGAATTAAAAGAAGGACAAGGAGGGGCAACAGAAGGGTTCGTTTTTTTGTGTCGTGGCATAATGGCAAGCCTCCCGCAGAAACTTCAGCCACATATTGAGGTTGCTGCGGGGTCTCTGAATAACTGGATATTTCATGTGAATAAATGATCTAATTCAGTTGAGAATCAACGAACTATACTTTGGCTGAACAGTATTACCTATTAGTGCTAGGAAATATACATAAAGTGTTAGGTAAGACCACCAACAAGAACAAAACAATATTCTGTGTTACCACGACGCCCATCTGGGACAAGCCCAGCTTCATAGACACCGCGATTTGTAATCATCATATCTACACAGCGTCCCACATATTGCTCATCCCGTACATGATCAACTGCGCAGCCTTATGCGTTCCAACGACTCGCTACTGATTCTGTGAACTTATCCCAGATCCGCTGGGTATCCCTTCCGTCCCCTTGGTCAAGATCACCATCTCCTTTAAAATAGTAAAGCCAATGGGGTTTCTCATCCGACGATACCGGTTGACAACCGCAGATGGGACAGAAGATTGGTGTTGGTTCTTGATAGTTCGAGATTTGATCACCAGGTGAATCTATCCTCAATTTAAAAGTAGCCTTGCACAATAGACATTTGCAATAGCAATACTTTTCCCAATTCTCACTCATCAGACTGAAAAGATCGCCTGAGAAATCTCCAATCATCCCCAGGACGTCCTTGAATGACGTCTCTGATATGAGGTACTCAAAGTGTGTGCACGAGCTCCGCACAACGATGTCTCTGAGGCCTCGGTCTCCCGATGGCGTGGTGTTATACACAATGGAGATCGTGTCAGCCAAGTTACTTGCAAACCCAGCGTCAACTTCGGCTTCATTAATGACACTGTCGAGTTTGTTTCTAGCTTGCTTTTTGAGTGTTTCGATACCGTATTTGTCGCCAATTTGGTAAACTTCAGCGTGGAAGATCATAGGGCGTGTATTGGGAGGGACGTCGTAGTCAAAAGAGTAAACAAAACGAAGCATAGCCTCGACAATATTTGCATCAAAGTCTTTAATTTTGATGGTTTTGTCCTCACTCTCCTTCATTTGGTCAGCTTATATTGCTAGTAAGGATAGGAGGACTCACCTTCCACGGCCCAGTTAGCTGTCTTTTGAAGCAGTCAGAGTGACAAAAAAGGACAAGGCTGTAGACTGCAAACTCCGGTCCGTTACACTGAATCACAACATCTGAGAGGCATTTGTTGTTGTAGTATCTGGATGTGTTAGTAAGCCAGTTAATAGGATAAAAGGCAGAGCCAGAACATACCCCTGCAGAGACGCACCGAACGCTTCGATTGGCTTGGGATCCATGGTCGATGAGAAATTGAGACTATTGAGTGTTTTTGGAGGGAGTTTTGGTTACTGAGGGCAGCTGGTCACTGCAGTATTTATGTTCCTTTGGTTGGCATGACACAAAAGGCTATTCTGTCACCTCGGTGTATAATTATGATAGTTTCTGTATCAAAAGATAATTTTATTCAATGACAATAACGAAAGGTTTATCTGCCCTAAATATTAGATTTGTGAGGTCAATATTGCAGGTCCAAGATAGTCCTTGTGACCAAGTTCCAGAAAGTCAACTCTAAGTAGTACATTACAGTACATTCCTTGGTCTCTGGCCAAACACGTTTTTGAGTGAACAAAGTTAAAATGGGACGGCATATACCTATAGAAACGATTGGAAAATTGAGGCCACGGTTTAAATCGAGCTAAGCGCGACTTGTAAGTTCTCTATGCCGATTTAAGCTCTCACCCAAAACCCTCAGCTGCAAATAACATAACTTACTCACGGCACATACATTATGCCACAGTACCTAACCTATCGCTACGGAACACATGGTCCGATAAAGATAAGATTCTACTTTCAATCGATATAGTTCTCTTGCTCTCCGCTCGACCAATACGACTGAGTTTGAACAGATATGCTCCACTGCTGAGACATTGAGTCTATAAGTTGCGGCGGCAGCTACCAGTTTGAAGGCTTGCAATGATAGTGCAGGGTTCAAGTTTCGGTGTAAGAACGTACCCCAAGCTCCGATGCGATAAGGTTGTTCTCAGTGACGAAATAAGAGTAGACAATTCTGGTGAGATTTTGACAGAGATCTTCTCGCCAAGAGAACCGGAACCGTTGAAAGTCCATCCCTCATTGTTGACTAAGTTGCCAGACTCCTGCGGATAATGTACCATTCATAGCCCATGAACTGAGCATCTAGTCCGCAACTTGACTCATCAAAAGCACTGTACTTTTAATGTGCCAGGTCCATCTTGATGCAAGCCTCCTCTTCATGATTCTTCATCCCGTCTACTATCTTTCTACGCAGACCCAAGAAGAGAGCTGTGAAGCGATGATCCGTGATTGGGGTTACAGCCGCTGCCTAACGCCATGGCTGCTGACTGCCGATGAGGCGAGATTCTGTATGTAGTAGTTAGCGGTACTTGGATAAATCGGCAGATCATCACTTTGCAGCTGTGGTCGCCGCTTATCTGTAATTAAACAGGTGGAGCCCGATGTCCCGGAGTAAGATGCCAAGTATGGGGGCCAAGACTTCAGGAGAATGGTTCGAGAATGTCGTAGTGTAAGCTATTGTTGATAACTTCGTAGAACGCTTGAATTTGTATCAGACAGTTCAGAAACGATGCTTGATACTTGCTATGTAAGAAGACATGCAGGATATAGATATATCAGCTCTTCGCGATCGAAGTTTTGGGAAGGTCGGCAAGCTCTTGTGTAACGACAATTCTCAGTGACTGTAACACTATCTATTGTTTCAGCTCCAGCCACTGATATACTACAGCTTACTACTAATTTCGTCTTTGCTATTCGTCGCCGCTGACTGGCTGTTGTGGAAATTACTGGACTTGGCGAGCCGGGAAGGTGCATGATCCTGTTTCGTCTTGACTTGCATCGTGAGATTTCCTTCTCAGCTTCGGCGATCCTGGGTTCTTGGCAGCTTATGGGATGATCTTCACTGTATAGGACAGTTAAGCGGATCAGAGGAGAATCAACTGACGAAGCATGACTATAAAGCCCGGAGCACAACTCCTCAAACTCAACATCACTCACAACATCAACCACATTCACTCACTCATTCAACTTTCCAATCTTTCAAGCTACTCATCAAGACCTTCCATCATGCTCTTCCAAGGCCTTCTCTCCTTTTCCCTTCTCCTGGCCGTCGCCCAAGCTGGTCCAACCGCCCCTAGCCAAGGTCTCGCCAAGCGCGATGGTTTCCCCGTCTGCGACGACACTTCTAGAACCTACGAAGGTCCCTACACCGACGGCTCAGGAACTTACGTGACTTCCGACCGAACTACCCATCCCTACAAGTTCCCCAAAGTCCGCAAATGCTGGTACGACTACTTCGTCCTCGAGACCTCAAAGGAGTACACTCCATGGCAGAAAGCCTCCGGCAACATCTACTGCACCGGCACCCAAGTCTGCACTGCCACCAAGCTCGTCGGCAACGAGGTCTGCCAGGAGCGATCCGAAAGCGTCAGCGTCAGTGTCGGTGCTGAGATCGAAGGTTTCAGCCTTGGTCTTGACTTCGCGACTACGGACACTGAGTCCAAGTGTGTTCAGGCTCAGGACCTGACTGCTTGTACCTGGGATGATGGCGCCTGTCATACTGTTTGGACCCAGCAGGAGGTCATGAGACAGAAAGGATATCGTCGACAGAGGTGTAACTGGGGTAATGGAGATGAGACTCAGTGCATGGATAACTGGGAGCAGACTACGCCCTCTGACTTCATTTCCTATGGCTGTGGATCCAAGTGTACTGATACGAATGATTGCGGTAACACCGATGGCAAGCCTTGCTCCAAGTGAGCTTTGAGATATGAGATCTGCGAAGGGCCAGAGGGCTGTTTTTCATTCTTCTCATCATCTTGATGATGTACTTCTGAGTAGATTCTGGAGGACTTATGGATATTTAATGGATTGAAATAAATAGGGATGGCTAGCTAGCATATAGTTAGATACTACGCTTTCAAGCATTCAAATCTTAGACAGCGGCAAAATCTGAAGATCATCCCTACTCAAATCCCACACACTCTTCTTTCCAGCATTCGCAAGCATATTATCCATATCCGCCAACAAACACTTCAAAACATGCTCCACGCCTTCTTTTCCACCCGCAGCGAGACCATACGCATAAGGTCTTCCAATGCAAACCGCCTTTGCACCGAGGGCCAATGCCTTCAGCACATCTGAACCTGTTCGAACACCGCTGTCAAACATGATGGTCAGATTTGAGTCTTTGACCTTTTTGTCAGCAGCGATATCCGCCAGGGCATCCAGAGACGCTATAGCGCCGTCGAGTTGGCGGCCGCCGTGGTTGGAGACGATGATGCCGTCGATGCCGTGCTCAATGGCAAGATGGGCGTTCTCGACTGTCTGGATTCCCTTCAGAACAACTGGTCCGTCCCAGAGATCTTTCAAGATCTTCAGGTCGTTCCACGAACGGTATGTACCAGAGTTGATCACATCGATCCAAGCTTTCGACTTGATCAAAGTCTTCGCATTAGCGAGAACTCTAGCGGCGCCGTACACGGTCCCAGGCCTTCTCATAATCGTCCAAAGCTCAGCGAGCTTCTCTGCAATACTTCGCGAGTCATTCTTCTGCATCTCATCAAACAATTTGTTGAAAACAGGATCCGAAAAGCCAATCTGACAACCTTGACCCCAGATGAACGGTAAATACGACGTGTCGAGGTCTGTGGGTCTCCAGCCGAGTGAGAAGGTATCAAGCGTGACGACGAGCACCTTGTAGCCTGAAGCCTTTGCGCGCGCGAGAAGACTAGCTGTGACTTCCTCAAACTGCGGTTTCGGCCAGTAGAGCTGATACCATCGATCGCCGTCTGCATTCGCCGTAGCAACTTCTTCAATCGTGCGCGTCGCAGCAGTCGATAGAATCATCGGCATACCAACATTATGACACGCCCTCGCCGTAGCTTCCTCCGCATCAGGATGCAGGATACTCTGCACACCGATAGGCGCTACAATCAGCGGACTCTTGTACTTGGTACCGAACAGCTCAACGTCAACATCGCGCCTGGTGACGTCAACAAGGAAGCGTGGCTTCAGACGATACCGGCTGAACGCTTCACTGTTGGCTTTCGCAGTAGCAGCGCTGCTGGCTGAACCGTAGACGTAGCCAAAATTGGTAGCGGGGATCTTTTCCTTGGCTAGAGATTCCCATTCTGTGGGGTTTGTTGAGAAGAGTGGTGGGCGGAAGGATTGGTAGATGTCGCGCTGGAAGTTGGAGAAGCTGGTTGGGTCTGGGATTGAGAATGGTTGGCTCAGCCTCTTGGGTTCAACTTCATCAGCCATATTGAGGTTTAGAATGACTGTTGATGATTGATGAATTTAGAGGGTGTTTGGAATTGAGTTGAGGTGAGTGAGACGCGCCTCGGATCTTCCCTAGTCTTTTCTCCTCACCTAAAACGTGCCGAGGTTGCCGATCCTTCAATCCTGAGCTACAACGTCATGTTACATTTTGCGGGGATCAATGCCAGCACCACTGTAACTCCACCCAGCCTGGGCCAGCATTCATCAAAGCGCCATCTTATATTATTAATATTAATAGACTTGGCCAACATTGTACCGCATGGTTACTATTGAAGAAACCGCCGCATTGATCCCAGACTGAACATTTAGTGCTCTAGCTTTATTGCTTTATTTAACGGAGTACCTCTGACCTCATAGTGTCATCAGTATAGCTTCATCTTTGGACTTCTTCAAGTCTATCACCGAGCTGAGGTCAGATTTTGCGATGCCTCCCATTCTCCAATCACTCCATCCTCATCAAGTAGTTAAGAATCTCTTGGGCAGCCATTTGCCGACCCTTCCATTCGGGATGACGACTCGCAATCTCCTCCGCCCTCATTCGCATTCCCGCGGACTCCGGTCCAAACAGAATCTCCAACAACGCCCTGACTAGCTCCTCTTCTTTCCATCTAGGCTTTGCTTCTTTGTTCGCCCAACGCCCAATACCAAGGAGCTCAACACGGTTCGCGAAATCATAACAGTCTGTCCAAGCGGGTAGAAGCGCCTGAGGTATACCAGAACTAATCATATCGTCAGACGTTACGCACATGTTCGGGTAATGAACTCACCATAGCGCCTCGTAGAAGGAATTAGCTCCCCCGTGGCTCACAGAACAAATGATGCTTTGTGATTCGAGGACAGATTTCGGTTCAGCGACAAGCCAGTCCGTGATACGCACTCTGTCTTGTTTGATGTAAGCCTGTAGTTCATCGGTCACCAGAGCCCATTCGCCAGTATAAGAGTCTCCCTTTGGAGCATTGCCTTCTTCGTCAGGTACGCGTCCTAGCTTCCATAGAACTTGCAGAGGCTTCCCCGCAGAATGCAGCGTATCAGCGTGTTCGAGGACCTTTCTAAAAGCTTTTGACATTTCATGGGCTTCAGTGGGTTTCGACTTGTGATGTGTGCCCAGGTTCACGTATATAGTTGGACCTTGGCTGAGCCATTCGGCTAAACCTGCGTCAGCTTCTCCAATCGGTGGAGCAGCACGTATGATGGGACCGCACGACGTGAGATGTGGGGGTATGATGCTGAACGGGTAGTCTATATCAGGACTGCTAGCCACTAGGATCGTAAGATTTGGCGGCGCCGGCTTCAGAACACCGAGTTCCATCATCGTCATCAAAGCTATAGAAGGGTCAATCTCCGCATGGAGTATCTGGCTTGTCTTTTTCAGTCGGGTATCGGTGAGTAGAGTGTAGCCAGCCACAAAGCCAAAGCAGATATTCCATGGGATAAGACTCCATGGTATGGGATAAGGCAAGGCTGAGCAAGCACTGTCTGTGTTGGTCAAGTGATTCTATCTGGAGTTGGAGGGCCACTTGCATTGGGTACTGCCACAATGCAGCTAGCTTTGGCTGCACGGGCACTGCAAACTCTTTGATCGTATTCGGCGAAAGGACCATCCACCTAACACCTCGGTGGTGACAGAATGTCACGCCCTGAGTGAAAAGCGGTTCAACGATTGTCAGATCAGGCTTGACCTCATCGAATACGCGTTCTGTTTCTCTATAGATATCGAGAAACTCCCTCGGACTCCAAGGTATCATGACAGCTGGGAGAATGGCGACACCTTTGGCTGAGTTAATGAGTCCTGGAGTCAGCTCGAGCGTTTCAAAGATTGCCGTTTCTGGACGCTTTGTAGCCGGTCCCCAGCTCGTGCCCCCAATCTCATGGAACACAAAAGGTCGAGGTATCTTCTTCTTCTGTTGAGCTGCTGTTACTTGCAGCAATCTTGAGGTATCATTCACTCCACTTCTCAGGTCCTGGAACGAAGCGATATGTATTTCGACATCTTCGCAGGCAAGACTGAGTTCGTGAGCTGTAGCGAGGACTACGTTAGCTTGACCGAGGTCACTATTAGTAAACAACAGGAGGCGCTTCAATCCCTCCATCATATCAGGTTCCAGGGGGCATTTGGTGAGCGAAGATTCGACCTGGGGGAATGAAGGGCATTTCAGACTCTAAATACCGACTTTTCAAGGCATAGGGCTGAACTGGATATGACATGGTCAAGGGTATGGCCTGCATGTCAGCGACGCCCTAAGTTTAAGCATAGATAGCATTAAGAGCTGTGCCTCTCTGACTCAACATTAGCAAATCTTCAATGGTTTTTCGTTTAGCCGCGAAATGCGTGTCATGGTCACAGCAGTTGTGGAGTATGGTGAGATTTTGGAGAGAATATGCTTACTGTTTTGGGTCATTTCTTTCATATTACCCTGCGGCTGTAAGAGCTGAGCTTCTCGAACCTATCGCAATAGTCCTTGGCAACAAGCTTACTTCTTCAAGTGAGGACTTCACCGCTGACGTTCTTAGTGGCATCGAAGAGCCACTGTCACATTGGTGAGAGTTGGTGTTGTCAGTGGATCTGGTCAGATTAGCCAACTGAGATGCAATTCAAGAGTATTTGTAAACCACTACGCGAAAATTGCACGACGACTGTAGAATTTACTTGATTGGATAACCAATACCAACTTTGTTTCTTAGGTGATGAGTTTATTCTTGACTGAACTATACTGGCTGATTACAAAAGCGGACAATCGCTCAAAACCCATCCCGCCTGAGTAAGCCGCCTATGACGTCGTAATTTATAAGCCGTAGGTTCCGTGTTAACCTTACCCATCATCCGACCGTCACTATAAAGACCATCACAATGCGTTCTCTTTAGCAAGCTTGCAAACAACACCGATCTTAGTCTTTTCTATCAATCTTTAAGGATGGCTGAACGACCGCGATTTGACGTGCCAGACGGCAAAGCCGCCAAAGTCAGCATCATCGACTCCAGCTTGAGACTGTCGGGTATGCCGCTCACTCATCTCATGAAACCGGCAATGAAAGGACTCGATACGATGCCGGCTTTGACAACTTGGTCGTTCCTGGTTGAAAGCTCTTCAGGAAACAAGGCACTCTTTGATCTTGGTGTTCCGAAAGAGCCGTTGAAGAATTTCTCGCCAAAGTACGCTGATACGATAAGAAGAAACTCCAATTGGGACGTGGATGTTTCGAACAATGTTGCAGATATTCTTGCTGGGAATGACGTGCAGCCGTCGGAGATTGATAGCGTGATCTGGAGGTTCGTAGTATGGGATATCTGCGCTGTGGAGCAGTTACTGATGTCTGCCTAGTCATCACCATTTTGACCACATTGGAGATATAACAACCTTTCCTGGGTCAACAGATCTCGTTGTTGGACCAGGATTCAAGAAAGAAAGCCTTTCTACCTGGATATCCCGCTGACCCAGACTCTCCAGTGCGTGAAGTAGACTTTGAGTAGGTACCGCCGTCGGAATCTTCTCTTCAATAGTTGATAGGTTCGCAGGGGCAAAGAGCTGAAAGAGATTGACTTTGAACGTGAGCCCCTTCAAATAGGTCCATTTCGAGCGTTCGATTTCTTCGGTGATGGTTCATTTTATCTTCTCGATACGCCAGGCCATGATATTGGCCACTTAGCAGGACTCGCTCGTACAACTACCGGTCCTGATACCTTCATCTTCATGGGCGGTGATCTATGCCACCATGGAGGCGAGTTACGTCCATCAAAGTACTTACCATACCCATCAAATCTCTCAGAGCATCTATCACTCTCAGATTCTCTCCGTCTTCACCTCTCACAGTGCCCCGGAAGTGCATTTGATGACATGAACGTCAAGCGCGGACGAATCTCCGGAGAAACGTTCTTCGACCCTGCTATTGGGTTTGACAAGGAACTGGCGATAAAGACGATCAAAGAGGCTCAGCAAGCAGATGCACAAGACAATGTCTTCTTCGTGTTTGCACACGATACGACCATGTTTGATGTTATCGATATGTTCCCGAGGCAAGCGAATGATTGGAAGGAAAAGGGCTGGAAGGAGAAGACCATGTGGAAGTTTCTGAACGATTTTGAAGCTGCACTGCAGCCTTGAGTATCTGTATCCTACCCTGCGATTACCAGCATCGATCTGCTGTATAACTGATAGCATCGCTATTCCCAACACCATCCCCCATGACAACCAAATGCACTCTCTATGAAGTCATTCGCAAAAGATACGAATCTCATCAATGGGCGTCGAATTTCGCAGCGTCCCAGCGTATGGATCTTCGGAGTGAGGCCATCATCATCTAAGAATCAGGCCGCGTGGCCTAATAGCTAAGGCGCTAGATTTCGGCTTTCGAGCAAATCGAGAAATCTCTAGAGATTCCAGGTTCCCAGGTTCGACCCCCGGCGTGGTCGACTTTACTTTTTCAAGTATTCTCGTGCTTATAATGATTTTCTTTTTATTCAAGACAGTGTTTCTTAATTGCACTTTACTATTGAGTTTGCTTGCTGGCCTATTAGAAAGTTTTTGCTTATTAATATCTTATATAATAGAGATATTTATTACTATCTTACTAACACTAAAAGATAGGTTTAGGATTTAAATACTTATATTGCTTGCTCTCCTACATACTATTATAAAGCCTCCTAAGAATCAACCTCGCAGTATGCTATACATGTCGGGCATCTGCCATATTCAATCATTGGTGACGAACAGCCACATCCACAATAACATACCCCGGCAGCAAAGGTAGAGATTGGATTGGCCGAGCCCTCTTTCCTCTCCCTCTTGGTATCCTGCGCAGTTACTGTAGCCTTTGTTGAAGTCTCCGGCTTGGTGGTAGAAACATCACTTTCCTTGTCGCTCCTCTTGGGAGCCTTAGAGCCTGGGTTTGTAGTTGATGAAGTCATTTTGTTTGTAAGGTATATGTTCAAAGTCTAAAGAATGCTTGTAATTGTAATCAGAAGAAGGCGGAGAGGAGAAAGCACGGAAGGTATTTATACCTTTTATAATGTTGTGAATCAGAGATACATCAGAAGTGAGTAAGTGCAGAAATGTAGGTCTGATAATGCTGGGACTTGAACCCAGGAGGATTGCTCCACGAGGAAATTGTTGCTAAGGTTCACCTTAACCTGACGCCATAACCAACTCGGCTATCTCACTGAAGCTAGATAGCAGGTTGAAGTGAATCAATGGGTTCAATAATGCAGCCAGTTTCACGAACGCTGATCTCCTTTTTGAGATAGACAAGAAGAGTCAATGTTGATTGCGGTCCATTCCCACGTAAGTTTTAAACGATACGCATTGAGTTCCATGATTCAGTGTCATTACAGAATCTTTTAGGTAAAACTTTGCATCTTGAGGAGATGTCCTTTTTATATTATCTATGTTAGCTGCCTACATTGAACCTTGTGGCCGCCAAGTACCTTTTTGCATAATTCAGTGCTTCTCATGGACCTTGAATGTGATGTTCAATTCATCGCATCCGCACTTACAAGGGCAGTCCAATCCTGGCATTTGCGCATTACCTTCCTTATCTGTCTTAGTATTGGATGTGGTATTTGTATTGCTCTCCGCAGAACCAGGTTTCTCTTCGGCTGGAGGAGCTGGCTTAAGTACCCTTTTGGCTATCGTCGAGAAAGTCATTGTGTTCGCAATTTGAACCAAAGAGTCTGTTACGTCGTCGAGTTCAAAAGTCGAAGGTTTGATTGGGAATACTGGTCTCTGCCGAAGATGTCCTAGTGCGGTTTATATACTTGTGGGATCGCTGTGAATGAGTTACAGATGTGCTGCTTGTAGTTGATACCTGTGGCTCAAAGCTCTTGTCAACACACAGATCCTAGTTGGTGAATTACCAGCCAGTTTATTCAGACTGCGTCGTAGAAGGGATTCTCAGCTGTGGTTAGACCTGGCTTTCTGTTAAAAGCCAAATGTTGAGCATCAGAGAGGGATGAAGGTTGTTTCCCTGCTGTATGTTCTCTGCCGTTGTATGGAGGCCGAATCATCCCTTCAACTCTATACACTACTTACAGTGATTAAGCAGTCAAAGTTTAAGATGCAAGAGTCCCTTCAGAGAAGGAAAGAAAACTCAGGATCTTGATCCTAAATAATGAAAAGACTTAGATAAGTTTAGGGTAAATTTAGTATATCTTTTACTAAGTTTATTTTAATACTCTATATTAAGTTTTAGTGTTTTCTTGCACCCTAAGGTCCCTGGAATCTACGCTTTTAGTTTCCAGCAGGTAGAGAATCCCAAGACCAGTTCCACTGAGTAACACAGTCTCTGAACTCCCAGCACGTATGAGAGTACCATCGATATTGAGGTCCTGAAGAGACAACCTCCAGTTGAGTAACTTCCGTCCGTCCGAGAGAAAGAACACAGTTCATGTTGCTGCTCCATTCAAAACCCCACGCGTAACAATCGGGGTTAGTATGGCACATGATCGCACACTGGACAGGCTGTCGGATTTCGGGCTTCCAGTTAAGTGGTAATTTCGTGTACTGTGACGGGTTGACGATCATGAGTGTTCCACCGCAGGGTCCTTGCTCCTTCTCGAAGGGCCTATAGCAGATACCCTGGCCGTTGTCCCATTCACAGGGCTGCTCTACGGGACCGGGTGTTGGGGTTCCTGTGACAGCCTTGGTAGTGGCCGTGACGGTTGTGGGGGTATTGGGCTTGGGCGTCACGGCGCGGACGAGAGTGGTGGACTCTGAAGAAAGTAAAGAGGTAGTCTCGCTAGTAGGATCGTCGTGACAAGGGCAGGTCATACAGTCGAGGCTATGCCAATAGTAGATACCATCCTCGACGGAATCCGAGTTGGGATCAGCAGCCATTTCGAAGTCAGAATCAGAGAGTGAATGTATGGAGAAACGACACGACCTGTCATTCGGCATCCAGGCTGCGGACTTGCAACCGGGGTAGAGCGAACACCAGGCAACACACCACATCTGACTCCAGGCCGTAGGATAATCACGAGGTTGCTCAACAGCAAAGCCAGCGCCATCACTTCCAGGCCATCGACCGCGATACTGACAAGTGACGAGACCACCGCCATTAGACCTCTCGTTCCATCGACATCCATTTCCGAGGGACTTGGGGCAAGTTGACGCAGCGGGTAACTTGACAAGATCGGTAGGTTCAGCTGACTGGGTAGTTGATGCAACAGATGTAGGAGAGGGCTCATCGTTACAAGGGCAGTTGAAGCAAGAAAGATCATGCCAGTAAAACACGCCCTCAGTATCGAGGTTGGGATCAGGGCCAGGAACGAAGTCAGCATCCTGTACCTGATGCTCCGAGAAGCGACAACTGCGATCCTCGGGGATGAACGCAACGGATTTGCAGCCAGGTGAGAGGGAGCACCAGCCCAAGCACCAAAGCTGACTCGGAGGCAGAGGGTAGTTATCGGGACGAGGAACAAGATGACCTTGGCCAGTGGAGCCAGGCCAAGAGCCTCGGCTGGCACAGTTGACCATGTCGTTGCCGTTATCAGGACGCTTCCACCAACAGCCGCCGTTGAGAGCCTTGGAGCAGAAAGGCTGTTCGGGTGCTGTGCTGGTTGTGCCTACGAAGGGTACAGTTGAGGACTGAACATCCGAAGCAGGCTTGCTGGTAGTCTCGACATCGGGCTTACCAGTTGAGGTCTGTTGTGAAGCAGGCTGGGTTGAAGTTACCTGGTTCTGCTGAGTGGTTCCGGTCTCAGTATGTTGCACTGGGGCGGCGGACGTAGTCTCTTGCTTTTCGGTAGCAGCCGTAGTTCCTTGCTGTTGGGCAACAGAAGTGGTCTCCTGCTTCTGAGAAAGGGATGTAGTCTCTGGAACTTGAGGACCAGAGGTAGTCTCTTGATCTTGGGGGATAGACGTAGTTTCTAACTTCTGAGAGGTAGATGTGGTTCCTTTCGGCTGGGCAGCAGAAGTGGTTCCTTGATTTTGGGGGGCAGATGTAGTCTCTAGCTGTTGAGTAGTCGATGTAATCTTCTGCGAAGAAGAGCTGGTAGTTGTCTGAGGACCAACGACAGGAGGGTCAAGAGGAGGATTGGCACCCGTACCAGTATTACCAAAGTTGACAGCAAAGTTGTCGATGTTCTGCGGCGTGACAGCATTGGAGATGAAGACAGAGTCGACGAGAACAGTCGCTCCGCCGCCCATAAGACAGTTCATGGCGATGCGGAGAGGAGCATTGACCTGTGCAGGCGTCACGGCCTGGAGGACCTCGTTCCAAGACACGGCTGTGCCTGTGCTGAATACCCAATTTTGGTAGAAGACGGAACCGCCGAGGAAGCCAGTCAATTGACAGAGGTTGATAGCCGCAGGTGATGTAACCACAAGGTAGTAGAAGCGAATGGTGTAAGGCGTCGCAAGATTGAGGTTGGACATGCTCTGTGAGATACTAACGGAAATACCCATAGCACGCTTTCCATCACCGGTATTAGAAGCACTCATCGCAGCGCAACCCCGTTCAGTACTTCCCGGCTCTTCACGTCCGGCACCCCCAACAATGCGAGCGTCACCTTCAACCTCCCAGTCGGGTACAGAAAGAGGGTTGTTGGGATCAATCTCGGCCATGTTTCCATTGGTGGCCAAGTTGCGCACTTTGGGGAGGGTAACGACGCTCGTAGCGGTCGACGAGCTGGTGGCGTCGGTAGAGGATGAAATGAACGACGGGATCGTGGTGCTGGGCTTGGGCTTGCAGGCGCTTCCGGCGACGAAGTCAACAGCGGCGAGGGCCGCTAATGCAAGGATGGAACGCATCGTGAATGAGTGACTGGGCAAGCAGAAAGAGGGACAGGCAAACAGACGAGAATACGGGGAATTGAGAGGATAGTCGGTATTATAAAGCCATTGTCAAAACAATGAGGCGCATACTCATTTAGCTACGGCAAAGACCGCTCGGATATTTCTCAATAGCCTCATGAGGCGTTTGGTTCAGCCGGTAACTAGCAGATGACTACTGCAGTCGTCTCATACAATCCGCGGAGGTAAATAGACAAAGCGGAATAAGCCATATCGCTTTCTCTCATCGTGACATTCACAAGTGGATTTTGGTGTTTTGGGGCGTCATTGGTGGACCCTTGGAACGTTCGGGGCTCAATAGCTTTCAGCGCTATTGAGCCCAAAAATCGATAACCTTTCAGAGCCCCTGGCGCTAATTGGCTTGCTAGGGCTGAATCAGAATAGTGGGAGCGAGTAATTTCAGGGGTTTGCGGCTAAGGCTTTAGTGACTCTAGGTGAGGAAAGACAACTTAGGATCTTGATCCTAAGTGATAAGAAGACTTAGGGAACTTAGCATAAATTTAGTATAGACTTAGGTCACTTAGTATAAGTTTAGTATAAACTTAGGATACCCTTTACTAAGTTTATTTTAACATTCTATATTGAGGTCTGATGTTTTTTTACTTCCTGAGGTGAGTGTTGTTAACAAATATGCTTCAGGTGTTGTTGAGAGTTTTGATGCAATTAACAGCAAGTATAATTTTTCCCTATAAAGATAATTAGAGTTGAGCGCATTTATAGCTTGCGACCAACTATAACTCGATGCTTCGTATAGGATCAGCCAACGGCCGGTGCAGGAGATTCCACCAATGATTAAAATCAACCTCATAGAATTCTCGTAAGAGAGGAAATCATGTCTTGAGTCCAACTTGGGTATCCAAGATCTAGGGTCGATTGGACATATAGCTATCGCGCTTTCATTCAGACTTCCCGATGTCCTGGATTCTTTCTCGATCATTCTTCTCAGCCATCAACTTGTGATAAAACCGATCCAGCTTCTCCCATACAATTTCATCCCGCTTATATGTATCCCTCAAAGCAACAACATATTCCACCTCCACATTCCTACAAGTTGCATTCTCAGCCAGAAAACTAACTATCCCGAACCCCTGTTCAATCTCACATGCCTTGCTCAACGCCGAGTACTGGCCGTCTCTCGAGTCTATACGCGCCCCTCCATTGAGAAGCAAACACACTGACTCTTTGCGCGACTCAACTTCATCTCTCATTTCTCGAAGAGAAATGCCCTCTTCCACAGCATCCACCATCATTTCGACAAAGTCTCGGAGAAGATTATCATGATTGTTCTCGTAGATAGCTTCGCGGGCCATAGCTCCGGCGTCGAGAAGAACTTGTATACATCGGGCGTCAGACATTAGGAGTGCTGATAGCAATGGCCTCGGTTCATCGAGGTCGGGATCATCCAAATCAAGGGGTCTGTCCAGTTTACGGGGCTTGCCTGGGTCAATTCCCTTTTGGATCAGGAGACTCAATAGCTCCAACCCGGCCTCTCTCTTTCTCTCCGCACGTTCTGGAGGACAGTTGGACATGTCTTCCCTATCACGACCTTCAATGCAGCTGCTTAACAGCTGCAGACACCCATCTTCGTCATGTTGAACTGTAGGATCGGCTCCAAGCTGCAGCAACCTAAGGGCAGGTTCAAACTTTCTCCTTCCGATAAGCATGTTCAGTGCTGTACCGCCATGCCAATCTCCCCACTGAGATTCAGCCTCCGCATCCAGAGGAACCCCCCATCGTGCTAGCTTCTCGACTGTCGTACAGGCTAAGTCCTGGTCTTTGCAATGTTTGACCCAGTGAAGTGGTGTCTGGCCCGTAGCGTCTCGATCAGTAGGACTGAAGTTTTTATGCTGAATGAAAGCATCAATCGCAGGAAGAGAACCTTCCGCGATGGCACAATGAAGCCCAGAGATGTTGTCCTCATCACATATCACAGAGTAAATAACGTCTCGCTCCAGTAGCAACTCAAAGATCTCATGCGTACTGTGGCGTATGGCATAGTGTAGCGGTAACCAATCATACCTATTGACCACTCTTCCATACTTTCGACAATTGCAGAGTGTATCTGGCCATAAATCCGTACTAGCGCCATTATCAAGAAGCCATCGCACAATCTCGAAGCGTTTCAGAAAGATAGCAAGATGCAGTGGCGTTGCAAGCTACGCTCGAATGATCGGCCCACAAATGGGAATACAGTCAGGGTCTTCCTCATAAGGGATATAATCGGCAACGTCGTTGATCTTATTGACATCAGAGCCATAGGCAACAGCAAGCTTGATCGTAGAGAGCGAGTCGTGATCGACGGCCCAGTGAAGACATGACCTCGAGGCCTTATCGACGGGGCATTGCCAACAATACTTTGGATCATGTTCTTTGGTCCATGGATAGCATGGAGGTAGACCAGTGGCAGCGGCGTTGCGCTTGTAGAGGACCGGGTTGAAAATAGTGTGAAACGCGTGATTGACGCGAGATAGGCGCGATAGGTCTTGGGGCGTGCAGTAAAGCGCGAGATGCTCTGCCAGCTCAACCGGCAACAAATGGAAACTCATATTGCCAAACTTGACAGTTGAGTGAGTTTAGTGAAGCAAAACGTATCTCAGTCTCAAGTCAATCAAGTTTGTGGGACGATATGAGAACCTCCTTAGGCAGCAGCCCCGCCTTGTTTCTACGCCCCCAAAAGGATTCCTAGTTCTTCAATAAACACGCGTAGCCTCTTGAGAAGCCGCATTTTAATACTAAGCCTGATATCATGGACATGGCCTAGGAAATAAGACAACCCATCTCCTTCCTTCTCATATCCTCGAGCGTCCCGCAACGACCAGCCAAAGATCACAAAACACTTGGAGAGAGACAGCTACTCAGCAGAATACTCTCCATACGGAGCCTCTCTCCACTTACTCATGGTTCGCAACTCCGATTCACTTCCATACAGCACAGTCATAAAGACCCTATCAGAAACAAGATCCGGTTCTGAATGCACTGGACTATCATCCCTTCCCCAGCTAAACCGCACGATTTGACCATGTCCAGCCTGGACTCTAGGAGTGTCTTTGAATGCATTGCCAAGCGATTCCCGCAGTAGATCGTCTGCGTCGTACATCTCGTCTTCAGAGGGCTCAGGGCCATCGGTTTTATTTTGCCACCAGTAATATCGCGCCTCCGCTTCATGCTGCGTCTTGAAGACATGCTCATCCGGCTGTAGCATGAGCGTAGATGGCCCGAGGAGAGTGATCGCATATTTGCTTCTCACGACGTCTTCGCGCCCTTTGTCGTACTCAAACATGGGACCATCTTGATGCCACCTCGGGATTTTGTACGCGGTACTAGGCTTTGTGATGCGGATGGTAAGCCAGCATGCCTTTTTCTCCTCGGCGTCTCCTGAACAGTCGTTTTGCGTGGTCTCGAGGAACGCCTTGATTTTGGGCTCCAACTCCTGCTCTACGGCGTCGGTATGGCGAGTGAGGAATTTAGACGCCTCGGTAGCAAGTAAGGCGTCAATGGGGCCGTAGTAATTGAGCGTTGCCTCTTGTTTTGTAGACGTGATGCGGGGAATATCGATAGACTCTGGAAGAATGGCGCATGGTGTTTGATCTGACATGTTGAGATTGAGATGAGGTTGTGCAGGACGATGGAGGAACTACACGAGTTTTCTGCCCTTGGTGATTAAAGTACAAGATTGTTCTATGACTCAGGCCGTGCATGGGCACTACTGCCTAATATTAGTGCCACCATGGCTACGTGCATTGATCTTACACTTATCGTGAGCTGTGCCACCTCAAGTCAAGCTAAGCGCCATCCGTGTCAGCCTTATCAAACAGTAAAATCAATAACCCGCTCCGGGGCACCAAGTGCTAATCCCACCACAAATCATTGGCCCAGCGGTTGAACCGGTAATTTCTCCATCAGGAAATGACCGAATGCCGTTGCGATAAATATTCACGCCCAGCCTTGTCAGCCTGTCACCGCTTCACTTCACAATCTCACCACCATCAACAATGAAGCCAACCAGCGCAATCCTCTCCGTCCTCGCCTCGCAGGCGACGGCGCAGCTCATCGACATTCAGATCGGCGACACCGCTAGACTCGACATAATGCGCCAAGCAGCTGAAGCCCAAGTCAACGGCAACACAGCCAAAGCCCACGCATTAATGGATCAAATCCGCATCGCAGACGCCGCGCACGAAAAGTCTCTCTGGAAGACAGATTGTCGCGTCAGCTCTCAATTCGAAGCTGAGATCTACACCGTTAAAGATCCCTCGCGCGCACCGAAAGAAATTGCCTGGGCGATGGAGTTCCTCGATAATCACTGGAAGACAGATGACGGGCGCGATCTTCCGTATCCTGGTGATTTTGATCGCTTCATGCATCCTGATGGATTCAGGGTCATGCGCATGGATTATAAGAAGCTGCCTTGGGCGGTGCGCAAGTATCATGAGGAGCTTGTCAAGGAGGGTAAGCAGATGGAGCGCAAGTTCATTGCGGAGATTGATGGGAGTGCGTTCTTTGCGCCGGGTGTTGTTACATGGTTGGCGCCTTTGTTTGCGGGGAGTAAAGTTGAAGCTGGCAAGGATGCGTGTGAAGGTAAGTTAATTTGAAGTGAAAGGGATCAAGCTAACGAGAGTAGATGGCCTTGTTGACTTTAGCAACTGGGATAAGAAGCAGACGGGTGATGGTGTTAGGTACACCTCTGGGTATGGTGGTAAGGTGCAGATTGGAGATCAAATCACTGTTGAGGTGCATGCTCAGAGGTCTTCCAAGCAAGGTGCTGAGAAGGAGGCTGAGGCTGGAGGAGATGAGGAGACTGAGGGAACTGAGGAGCTGTAGATTGAGAGCGCGCTGTCGTGATTTCCGGACTCTTGCCACTGAGATGGACTGTTATTAGTTTATGTATTTGTCTTGACGTTTTAACGATACGAAGTAATGAATTGCTGTTTGTCACTGATCATAAGTATGAATCCTCTGTCCGTGCCTGAAAGTTCCCTCAGAACATGCCAACAGCCTCACAACTTTGCTCCTCTAGTTTTTCTAGCCTCCCTCTCCCTATCCCTCAGCTTGCGTCTCAAGATCTTCCCCGTCGGACTTTTCGGTATCGCATCAATAAATTCAACTCCGCCCTTCAGCCACTTATACCTAGCCTTATGCTCTTCCACGTAGCGCTGGATATCTCTCGCAAGTTCTTCATCAGACTGGCTTACATCATTTGCTTGATTGATTGATTGGTACTTAAAGCTTATGACGCCTCAGCGAGACATATCAAGCTAATACACTGAAAAATCCCATTTAACTTTAGCTTTTAGAAGGCAATATGCATATAGCCTTAATAAAGATAAGTCTCCTAATTAAAATTAGAATAATATGCTTTTATAATAACTCAATCAGTAACCTTATTAGCAGCTACTAGGGTATAAGAAGCTATCTTAAATCTAATCTCTTATTACTAAAGCAGAAGAAATTCTTATAAAAAACTATAAAAACTATAAAACTATAAAAATCTTACTTTTAAGTAAAAGAATTACTTTTTAACTATTAATTAATAGCCTTTAACTATAATAAAATTATAAGAATAATTAGCTTTTTTTAAATTTATTAATTATAAACTATAGGTTTTTCTAGATATTTATTAAAAATCTCTTTAAAAGGTTTAATAAGTATTTTATCTCTTTTAAAATATTAAATAGTAAAAAGAATAATCTTATAAAGCTTAAATTAATAATTTTTAATTACTACTATCTTACTTATAAGTTTAATAGATACTTTAAGGAATAGGTATTCTTTAAAGACTAAAAGAAGTAATTAAAAGAGCTAATTTAGAGAGTTAAAAATTAAAAAGAAGATCCTTTTAATAGAACCTTCTTAATAAGCTTAAAAAGCAGTAAGCTATAGCTATAAAGCTTACTTATTAAATATATAATAGTATAAAGAAATAAGTAAATTTAGCTTTAAGGATAAGTAGATAGACTTTAATATAAAAGCTTAATCTCCTAGATATAGCTACTAATAAAGTTATATGTAGCATGAATAAATATAGTTAAAATTACATTAAGTTCCCTTGAAGAGGGGATGAGATGATTGATGATGAGAATATTGATTATCGCTGGTTGATCAGTGAGTCTTTATAGATCTCGCAAAAGGACAAAAGGTATTAATAGACTCATGACTTCATATCTCTCGGATCATCGGCTCCATAGTGTTGAGCTCTGATGTCGCTCTAGCCGATACTACAGCTGATCAGTTGACGGTAACGTTTGATCCAGGCTTAGACCCAGCCTCACATTCTAGAACCCCAAGTCCATGGCATGACAGAAAAGTCCAGGCATTTCTCCCAATGACACTATCTGCCGATTTCCCGTCTTTTTTTCCGCCCAGCCCCTTCGAGACCTGGGGAACCCCGAGAGCTGTGGCGAAGCTTTAACCCATACAAGTTTAGCGGGAAGCTTTTCCCACGAATCAGCGCGTGATTTATTATTAGACTCCGTACCCCTGCGCATTTGGTGCCTGATGCAGTTACGAGCTTCTGGCAATACGAGCGGATCAACAGGAACTATTGTTTGTCCCTTGCCCCTGCATTTCAACTCACTACGATATTTGTCTTAGGGGATCTCGTAAAGCATTGTCGGTGAAGGTCATGCTCGTGTTTATTGAGATGATCTTAGGGGAACCAGGCTAAAGCTCGACCCACGTGCGTTGCCTCAGCACTGGAGCTTGGTGATGATGTAATTAGGATCGCTGTTGGGACTGAGGATCATGGAAGATCATCGTATCAATGTGTTCTCAATTGATGATCAGCAAGAGATCGAGATTGAGGTTTTCGCCTCTCGTATAACCAAGCCATTATCCAGAACGATGACAATTATCTAGGAAATTTCTGCCGGATGGAATTGATTGAGCTTTCGCCTGCGATGTTGGCATGCAAGATAACTTTATCTTTTAGCTTAAGAAGGTAAATTTCCGCTGTGTGGCATCCTCACCCAATCGCGGCAGGCAGCGATGTCACAAAATCACCATTCCATGCAAATATCTCGACACTTATCAACCTTTTACCAAAAATCTAATTTCAGTAACAAGTGGTAGATAATTGTAGTGCAGCTATAGACATATCATTCGCTGGAAAAGAGAGCATAACAAGTAGGACAAAGTGCAGTTGAAGGCATATGCGCTGCCTGTAGGGTAGCAACTTCAATTGCGCTAGTTAGCATTCCAGACAACGAGCCTGACTTTGCGGCTGTTCCGGCGCCACTCAATAAAGCAAGAACGCAATAAGTTAACTTGAAAAGCCTCTTTTTGTTTTTAGACCGATCGAGCTGTGGCATCTCTTGTCTTAATGCGGCCATGAGATGGCAACGGTGAATCTGTTCCAAGTGGAGAATGCTGATGAGTTAGCAAGATTACAAAACAGACATTATTGCATATATCCGGCATGTTGTTAGTCCGGCCATATAGAACGCCAAATCGACATCTATGCTAAAGATTATGAATAAGTCCCCTTTAGCGCTGCTATATAGTATTATATATATATAGCTGGAGGCTTATTAACTGCCTTATCAGTAGACTTAAACGTGCGGACTTTCTCACCGGCGACCCTGTTTTTTTTTTTGCTCATCTACGAGTGCTGACTACAGTTTTACGTGATGTCGTAGTGGCTTTTGCCAAGCCAATATTTTAAGCAGGCTCTGTGGTCCACTTTTCAGTGCCCCGAGCCTCATCTGCTAAAGAAGGGGAGTAGGTAGTATGAGGTAAGAACTTCGTAACGTACCCTAAGGAAAACACTCGAAAGCCAAGTTCGGCCGACCACTTCAGTCTCTATAAACTCTTTTGTCATCCAAGTTGAGGAATCAACTAGAGAGTTAAGGGAACTGCCTTTATCAACTCGACTCCTTGTTAATTCGAGGACTCACAAACCCTTAAGTCCATATTGACGAACATGAGCGCTTCGCTGACCACCACCATCCTCCAAGTTCAATATAACAATGCAAGCCACTTCCAGACCGAATACCAATGTGCAATGTTAGTTGAACATGTGATTTAGCCACAAAACGAACAAGAGCTTTCAGACACCCTGCAAATGGTCACAAAGTCTGCCGTTGTTGCGCCAATAGTGCCTTTTATCGAATTGACAGTCATTGACATAAGCCCCCCTACAATTATGGGCGCCAAACCCCGGTTTTCAGGAGGCATTAATATAGGCCAGCTGACGCAAAAATGCTGAATATGTTTGGTATAAGACTCCTCGACCAGAAACAGGTACGCAAAATCTCGCATCACTCAATGCACACATGCGCCGAATCAGGTAAATGTGAACGGCCTCTGCTTGATCAATTGGTGAAATCCCTCAAACCCTACTTAACTTCGCAATGCAAGAGGATTCAACTGTCCAAAATCTTCGCATACTAGAGCAGAACACAGGGTTTGATACAATTGAGAGTGATCTGTTTCATGACATTCTTGCGAGGTATCCTGACTATGTCTCAAACCTTATCCAGCCGCTGAGCGACAAGCGCTTCAATATTATACCAAAAAAGTGTACATCACGCAAGGATAAAAAGTTCTTAACGCGCAGTGAAGTCCATGACCTTTTAAATTGGATGTAGTAAGTACTTTGAAACCTACTTGTTCCAATATAGACTTGTCTCACCGATAGCAGCCAGCACGATGCCAGAGATGGCCGCCATGCAAAAGGCAAAAACTGCAATTTCCTTCAGAATACTTGCAATAAAGATGTGGTGGAAGCAACAAGAGAAGGCTTTCGGGAATGTTCTAATCCGATATTTGCTCGTTACGCCCTTAGTTATATTCAAGCACTTAAAGGAGTTGGCTTCAAGACCGCAACTTTAATACTGGCTTGCGCATACCCTGCTAATTTCCCGTTCATGTCCCATGAGCTATGTCAATGGGCTGGACTTGTGAATTACAAGTATAATCAAGAAACCTACGACAATCTTCTAGCGAAACTTAATAGTTTCATTGAAAGGATAAAGCAGAGCGATAAAGATGTCACAGCCGCAAATGTTGAGCAGGTCGCGTTCGTTGTTGTACGGTATGAGCCTATGCGGGGTAGGTGCATTTGACTGACCCCCGATCTGGAGATTTTATACTAATCCGTCTATTGACTAAGAAACCCATCTGCCTAGTGGGGCCCTCCGGGTTCAATGGCGCTACCGCTTAGGCGATGGAGGCGGCTGCGAGGCAGTTTTCGAGGGCGAACTTCAAGGAAGCCGGACATGTTCAAAAGTCGCTGTCAAGGTTGTATCTGGAAGAAACGGACGCGTTCGCTACCTTCAGCTTCTCAGTGAGATCACGATCTTGACAAAGATAAGGAAGGTTGGGGTTGAGACCGTTGCTTGATTGTCTTGGCACACTAGCTAAACATTCTATAGAAAGAGTTGGTTGCCTTTCATGGGTGGGTTTATCAGGAAGGCCACTTCCATTTAGCCATCGAACTTATGTGCTGTGATTTGGAAAGGTATCTAAGGAAAGACAAAAGGGCCAATGGAGACCAACTTACATGGGCAATGGCACGACCGAACACAAAGCTCCACATACCAATCCGGCAATTAATCAAGGGACTCTGTGCATTGCACACAGAAGGAATTATCCACCGTGATTTGAGACCAAAGGTTGATTTCCCTTCTGATCTATTCTATTCTCTTTCATCAAGGCTCAGTCCAACTAATAATCCTATGCGTGGCAGAACATTTTCATGGATAAGCGAGGTAACTTAAAAATCGGCGATTTCGGAATCTCAAAACGCCTTACTGGCGGCCATCTCCCCTCATTGGAATCTACGTATGAGATATGGGGCTATACAGCTCCTGAAATAATTAAAGAAGCCAACTTGCCTGATCCACGGTACTCAAATAAGGTGGATATCTGGTCGTTGGGTTGTGTCTTGTACAGGATGCTCACTGGCGAACAGCTCTTTAGTTCTATTCATGATATCAACTTGAATTTATACTGGAAGCTGGAGTCATTTAACACGCTGACGACTAGGCATCCCCAAATTAAGGAGAAGGATGTCAGGTTTCTCAAAAGGCTCATTTGTACAGATACAGGGAAGAGGTTGGACGTTGGCGAAGCTCTTAAGCATAAATGGTTTCCGGCATACACGAGGAGGACAATGTGAAGCGTAGAGGAGCCATTGCTGAACTAATGGAGGTTAAATTTAGTGTTTTGATTTAATATGGGAATTGTATGGTAGCAAGCATGGTGCCCCGGTTCCGATGCTATGAAGATAATTCCCATGAAGAGAAACATAAAAAGAATGACCCTGTTAAGATACTTCATTTCAACATAGAGAGAGGGTGATTGAGAACAATGACGAAAGAAACATAAAATGCACAGCTACCATTGACGGACGTCTGAGGCTCGCTTGCATATTGCAAGCGAGGCCATTTCCTACGTTGACCTTGAAAATCGTGATTTCCACGTAGAATACCAGACCCACACAGAAGAGAGGAGAAGAATAGGATATAGAACCCTGAGAAATTCTTTAATAACCCTCCCAAACCGAACACTGAGATAAAGCATCTGAGACCGAGAGCCGAGTGGATTCCGTGCAGTCGAGGAGTCCGTCCAAGAATTCATATTGGTATTGATTTGGTGTCTCTAGCCGGCGCAAATTGCGCATGCGATTTTCCTTGAAATCACTCACAGCTGTGATAACCTGGTTCTTGTCATCGTGAGGCCCGATGAGGGGATGTCCTGCGAGCATCCTGTATAACACACCCCCCAGAGCCCAGACGTCGGCCTTCGAGGTATAAGCCGTGTCTTGAAGGCGGGCATCAAGCACCTCTGGTGCCATGTATGCGGGTGTGCCTGTGAATGTTGCAAGAGTTGTTTGAATACCATCTCGGGCGTGCTTGGACACCCCGAAATCTCCGAGAACAACATTATCCTCCTTATCGAGGAATAAGTTCTAAGAATGACGTCAGAACCAATTACCGTTTAGAATGCAGTGTACTTGCCTGTGGCTTGATGTCTCTGTGAGTTATTCCTTCATTGTGTAGGGCTTTTAAGCCCTGAAGCAACTGCTCTAGGGGTACCAGAAGTGGTTTAGAGTTGCAATTGGGCTTATAAGCTCGTGTTTTCCACGTCCCGTTGACCCCCAGACGGTTCTCTAGGTCTGTTTCCATGCGGTCCATCACGATTCGGATGTGTTGGCTGGTGTATGTCCAGCCATGAAATGCGATGACATTGGCCTAATGGGTATCAGTATGTGAGATAGAAACACCAAGAACCACTCGTAGATCTTACCAATTGAAATTGACAAGATGTCCTAACTTCATTTAGATAGTCAATGATACGGTGGTCCGCAATGATGGACTGTTCTTTCATCGCGAGCGGATGGGAAACATTGGGGAATGGATTATTGTTGGGATTAGTAACTTTGGCCTGGAATATTCCACTCCGGTTTAGGGGTGGTCCCCGATTAATAAGATTGGGCTCATAATAGCTGTCTATTAAGGACTTAGCATTTCGTTCTTGCAGTGACAATTGAAATATCCGTATACCTTTTAGATCTGCCAATCTGCGTAAGACATACGCAACTTGTTCAACTTCGGGGCGGGTAATCGGACGTGGATTCCGAGGAGGGCTCTTTTCATCTTGTTCTCTTCTGATCCGCAGAATAGTGCTACTGATGCGGCCATCGAGTTCGCCATACAGTGCCGCGTTTTGAAAAATTTCAGACTCATGGCCAGTCAAACGGGTATCGAGGTTGAAGCAGTACGTCAATTCCGGGGAAAGAAACGAAACGCTGTTCGAAAAGACTGCAGAGAGAAATAAGGTGGAGACTGTGAAGGCGTCACCTCCCCAAGTCCGTTCTAGTGATTTGCTAGCAGTTTCGACATCATTTGTTGAACTAAACTGTTGAATAGCCTTATTGATTGCGCGTTGAACTTGTTGCCGCTGCTTTTCATTTTTTCGAATTATATTTTCGTAGTGAGCTTTGTAGGAATTTCGTTTATTTTCCTCACACCGTTTACTGGAAAGGACGTAGCAGGTTAGAAAACTCATTTCTTATGGGCATGTCTAGAGGCTTTACCTACTACAACCAATGTGCCAGTCCCCTGATGTCCGAAAATTTGATGGTATATTTTGGATTTTCGTTCGCACTCTCTGGTATCGTTCGAAAACGCAATATGTCGACCTCAGAGATCTGAGTTGGGATGCAGTATTCATATAATTCGCGTGCCATACCGAAAGTCTCTTCATCGATGGCTGAAATATCAAACCCATTCCCAGCCATTCCGAGAATCTCGTGGGCGAGTCTGTAGTCAGACATGGCGGAAGCTGATAGAAACCTGTACTTGCAATATGAAATTGGGCTTCTCTAAGTGTTGATATCCAAAGTGCTACAGAGAGATCCCTCAATATATTTCCGGATCATCCGATCATTTAATACCTTTTCAGGTATCACTGATCCCAGCCAGGCTCTCGCTATGTATTGCTCTATCCGTTTAGTCAAAAATATTTCTTAATCTGGATGCAGCGGCAGCAGACTTTGCATAAGGGTATCGTGCTGCATGAAAAGCGACACAACAGTGAGGCCACCCCGCCTCCCAACTCTCGCGTTCCAAATCAGCAAGCAGCCCAGGCATACTCACCGTTCAGCATGGGCCACGTCAGCAAGCCAAAGCCGAAGCCACCCTCCCCCCTCCACGACGAGAAGATAAAACTAAGGGAGGGGCCTCTCATTTCTTCCTATTATCTTCCAAACAACCCCGATACAACGACCAAAACCAACAAAGACGAACAACATGGAAGCTGCTGGAATGGCGCTCTCGGTCTACAAGGATGTATATCTCCTGGTGATGAGTATATACAGACTTGGCATGTCAGCCAACCATTACAGGGAGGAGCATGAGTGGCTGCTGACGAAATTCCATGGAGAGTACCTGTATCTACGAGTCTTTATCCACGTCTTTGCTGCCTTAGAGAAGACCGAGAGAACCGACCAAAGCATGGTAGGAATTGCTAATACCTTCGTAACATATGCCGGCTAACTTGAGGCAGCATGTTCTTGCTCATATACACAGCATTGTTGAACATCTTGGAAAAGAGCTTTCCGACTACAAAGACGTTGCGCGAATGGAAGACGAGAAGTACAGGGATCAATGTGAAGTTTTTTCAAGGGCTCAAAGGATTTCTCCTGCTGAGTTGGAGAATATCCTAATGGAGCCAATGACGCCGCCACGGGCACCACCCAAGCACTCGACTTCAAGCAAGCCCCGGAAACGAGACAACCCCTTGTTGGGACTTGGGACTCTCAAGGGTGTACGACCTAAAATGGAGCCAATTTTCAAGGCTGACGCGTGGGCCTGGGCATTGTTCGGGCGCCGAAAGCTTGAGGCCGCTGTCGAAACATTTCGCGACCATAACGCAAGGCTCCAACATTTTGAATTCGTTATTTTCAGTACTATCACTTCAAATTTGAGGAAAGAATTAGGAGCGTCTACCGAGAGAGATCAGCTGTTACAAATGAAACGGCCAGCTTCGGATGAGCTGGAACCGATTCAGTCAGGTTTTGCCACTCATGCGAGACTGAACGCTCTTGTCGAGTCAGCCAATGGCACCGAGGGACCAACAGCCTACGCAGGTATGCAGATTATGGTTACACAGATTATGTCTGAATACTGACCGGTGAAAGATCACACCATTCCCACGGGCGGGGTTGAAGCCGCCAAGCATCCAATATCGCTGACTGCATGGGAAGTGGTGTCAGACGGCCCAACAATGAAGGAGTACAAACGTTATTCTTCTGTTCAAACCCAACAAACAAGTATGAACATAGAAGCGATCAACCAACTAGCGCATTTGCTCCGGGAGTCTGGCGCAAATGGATTTCACACTTTGCCCTTGAAGTCAGTTACCAACGATCCAGATCGCTCGTGGTTCACCTTCGAGTTTAGTTACCCGGCAGGAGCGTCGGACAAAGAAGCTGTCAACTTGAATGAACTGATTGAGGACGGTCAGAGCCCGGATGCACCGTCTTTACCCCTACGTTTCCATACCGCGCTCTCGATTTCACTGGCAATTGGCGCATTTCATGCTGATGGATGGCTACATAAGTCTATGCGAAGCGAATCGATCCGCTTCTTTTACGACCAAGACGACAGATGTATCTACAAGAATCCGTATCTGGTAAACTTCGAGTACTCGCGACCGGAGATGGCCGACACTATTTTCGCATCAGACCCCGATGTTAGGAGAAACCTCTACAGACACCCAGACCGTCAGGGCTTACCCACCGTCAAATTCAACAAGGCACATGATCTCTACTCACTGGGTGTGGTACTACTCGAAATTGGTGTGTGGCAGACCGCGGCGTCCATGCGAGAGGACTACCTGGATGAGCACAACCTCAAGGCCTCCGGAAAGGTTACATCGGAAATTAAAAATGTGTTTTTAAAGAATTCGGAGGACAGATTGGCACATACCATGGGATCCGCATATAAGCAGGCTGTGATTGCCTGCATATCTGGGGAACTTGAGCCGTTCTCAGATCGAAACGACTTTGCGCTGCAATTTCAGGAGAAGGTCATCAAGAATATTGAGGCTGAACGGGTACGAGAAATAGACATTTTGTAGACTAGAGAGCACAGCTTATCCGGCGTTTTTTCTTCACGTTGAGTCTCAATATGGGCTGATACGCTGTCGTATTGCTTGCACAGCAATCTTCCTTTTGCGCCCGAAAGTGTTGGGACATGGCCATGCGTACACTGGCCTCATTTTCAGCCCCCCTCACGCCTTGTCTGCCCGCCCTGCCAGAAGAGCGATCGGGGTGGGGTTCAACAATTCGGTCAGCGAAATGCATCAGTGGCTGCAAAGAGGCAATTCCGGTTTCAATGCACCCAAACAACAAACTGGTGTAGCACAGCCAAGGATTACGTGCCTGTTTTTCTCACCAATAACGAGAAAAGAGTACACTAAACGTCAACTAGCATTACCAACAACGCTGATATGAGCGCATACCCGAACACTAATCTTACAGGACTTGTGAGACTCACAAGGAGGTACCTAAGGTAGGTACTAGGCCGAGGCCCAAGTGGGAAGATTATGTACCAGACGACAAGACAGGCCATTGTACTGGGCATGACGTCATCATGCCGAGAGGCGTAATGTAATAAATTGCCATGCAATCGATGCGAATATTGATATATCCGAGTCTGACGGATAGTGCAATGATTTCCCAGGCGGCTTTCGGACTGCCGGTACTGGGACGCTCAGTCGCATATTTATGAAGCTCAGTAGCGAGACTAGCGACTGAATTAGCTAATGTATGGAGTAAAGCTTTTGCATCTCTTAATAAGGAGTAGGGCTATTATGTGAACTCAGCGACGGGGTTACAGTTACTCCGGACGCGTGAGCCCCACTGATGCGGCCGCATTTTCCGCACACCTCCGTCTTTCACGTCCGACAGCTGCGGTAAAAGCACGGAGTTACGCGATTATGCATATCTTTAATGTGCGGCTTACATCCGCATCTCAATCAATCAATTGAATGAGTAATACACAACGAAAATCGAGACATGGCAAACCGCAGCGAGCAAGCCTGCAAAGCCTGCAAAAAGCAGAAGCGCCGTTGTGACAAGGCTCTTCCAGAGTGTAGCTTATGCAAACGGACTCAACGCCTTTGCGAATATGGCATCGCGACTGAGTTCCAGCCAACGGCTAGTGATTGGAGCATGATGCAGGCGCGTCTTAGTGAGCTTGAGAATCGGTTGGCCAATTCTCTGAGAGCTACCGAGCAACATATCTTGAGTCCAATCTCAGGCCCATTGTTGGAACAGGGATCAACCCCAGGCGCGACATTCAGCGACGCCATCGATACACACAGCATCGAGTCGAATAGCATCAATTCATCGTCTCAATCTATCGGTTTTACGCCTGCGTACTCCACTGTCGAACATCCCGGTTCAGCGTTGGAGACGCGTTTTCCGGCATCTATGTTTCTCGATGTTGACTGCTATGTATGGTCTCATGCCAGGCTGCCTGTTCCTTCTGGCGTCATTCCTGCGGTACGCTGCCTCCAGCTATCTACACCTTCACTTTATTTCTGGCCTCAATTTCCCTGCTTTCTTGTCTTGCATCTATTGCTAAGTGCTCTAATACCTGGTAGCCCGTCCTCGCGCTTCTCAGCCAAGGCAACGTCGTTCTGGATGTATCGCAGAATTATTTTGCGACGATACACACATGGTTCCCTATGATATCTAAAAAGAGGATGGATATGGGTCTCCCAGTGCAGAATGCAGGCCCCGATCTTGCAATGCTTTTTCTTGGAATGAAGCTTGTTACGACGGCTGCCATCGACATAACCGACTCAACCTTGTATGATACAGCCAAAAGCTTTCTCGCTAGCCTGGAGAGCAATGGTGTCGTGTCATTGCTCTGTCTTCAGGCTATGATCCTCGTAGCCTTGTATGAGTATTCTCATGCGATCTATCCGGCGGCTTGGATGACCATCGGGTCGTGCGCGCGTTACTCTGATATCTTGGGCATCACGCCTGGTGATTATTCTCCATTGGGTCAAGTGGTACGTATAGTTGATGTTATGAAGGGTCGTTGAGTGATCAGCTCAGTGTCAATTGGTCCCATTGACAAAGAGAAGGGAGAAATAAGCTGACATATCTTAGACTACATGGACAGAAGCGGAAGAGAGAAGAAGAGTATGGTGGAGTATCTATATCCTCGATAAGCTCGTGTCGCTGGGAAGCAGAAAACGTTGCTTGCTTCCAGATGCCCAACCACAGTGTAAACTGCCTGTCGATGATGACGCATGGGTAAATCAACACAATCCCTCTTTACACTGTAGCGACTGACGCGCATGCAGGACCGCGGTGAGGTAAATGTGGCCGTGAGTCACTCAACCTCAATATCGTATCAAATCCAGCAATCTGCGTTCGCAAGACTATGCCAAGCCTCGATATATCTCGGTCGCGCCATCAACTACGCGCGAGACAACTCAGCCATGACAAGTTCTCGTATCGAAGAAATCATGTCGCTCGCAGGCGAGTTATCAGCTTTTGCGACAGTCTTGGATAATGAAAGTGCGGCTCTCAGCCCCGAGAAAAGTCTTACGCTTCTCGCTCCTCGATGTATCTCCCGATCAGCACTCTTTATCGCCCTCGACCGTTTCACTTGCCCTGAAAATATCAGTGCCGAGCCTGGGTATATAGAGAGTCCCGGGGACAAGACACAGAATGAGATCGAGCTTCAGAGGCAATCCATGCGTATCATCGAACAGGCCAGCGAAATGCTACATACTCTGGGCATGGAACTGCTACCAGTACTCAGAACCGAAGGATTATCCTTGATGTCCAAAGTAAGCCCTTTCATCTTGGACTCCATCTATGCTGGCGCGGCGACATTTCACTGGCTTCTTGGCGAGGGTGGGAATGAAGTTTACCGCACGGCTGCTGCTGACTTGGATATATTTCTGGATACGATGAGCTCGAGATGGAGGCTTGGTAGCAGGTATCGCGAGATGTTGACGGTTCACGACGTCACAGCAAGGGTAGAAGCTAGGACGACATAACAATAGAGTAGGTTAGTCTCGTTCCAGATAAATAATGCAACGATATTTCCGACAAATAACGATACAATAAGAAGAAAAAGATGTATGCCAATTTCTTGCCGTAATTCTAGTCGCCCTCTCAGAAACGTGTTGGGGCGGAGTGCGGAGTGCGGCCGCAAAATCCGCATCACCACAAGTGGCGCCCTCACGCGGGAGAGCGACCGTCAGGATCGACTCGCTCCGTTGCGGCCGCGTATTCAGTATTAGTGTAATAGAATGGCAATTCAGGGCTAACATTCATTTTGATCTGACCTATTGACTACAGACGGTCTATATAAAGTCGAGACCTGCTCAGTAGCCCCAGGACATCTCCATCAAGACATTCGCAAAACTCATCAAACCCTTTATCATCATTATTAATACCCACTCCATCCGCACTTAGACTTTTAGATCACTGGACAATACTAATTGAAAAACTACAAACCATGAGTGTCCGTCGAAGCACCATCATTCCCAACAAGCCAACTCTAACAGAGAAGAACCTCCCTGACCAAGCAGGCAAGGTAAGCCAATAGACTCAACACACGGCTGCAGTTTGTCTAATATCAACATCCATCAGGTCTTTCTCATAACCGGAGCTTCTGGCGGGTTGGGCAAAGAGCTTGCTTCAATTTTGTACCAGAAGAATGGCAAGATCTACATGGCCGCTCGCTCCAAGTCCAAGACCGCGCAGGTTATAAGAGACATCCAGACAGCTCACCCAAATTCTACCGGAAGCATGATATTCTTACCGCTAGTCCTCGACGACCTCACTACTATCAAGGCTTCAGCCCAAGAATTCCTCACACAGGAGAGCCGCCTCGATGTCCTCTATAACAACGCTGGTGTGATGGTGCCTTCACAGGGGTCGAAGACAGTACAGGGCTATGAGTTGCAGATTGGCGTGAACAACCTAGCGCCGTTCTTGTTCACTCACTTCCTCCATACTATTCTCGCTGCTACGGCCCAGATTGCCCCCAAGAACTCTGTTCGTGTCATTTGGGTGTCTTCTAGCGCTGCTGATGGTGCTCCAACGCCCGCTATCGACTTCACGAACATGGACTACCATAATGAAGAAGGGATCTGGCTGAAGTATTCGAGAAGCAAGGCTGGAAACGTCTTGCACTCTGTCGAATTTGCTCGAAGGACTGCCGGTGAAGGTATCATCAGTATTGTTTGTCATTCGATATCCTTTTTTTGCTAGATGCCCCGAACTAACTCTTATCTCCAGGCTCTGAACCCTGGCAACTTTGTGACCAACCTACAGCAGAATATGCCAAGGATGCAGCTTGCTATCTTCGTAAGTTCATAGCTCGTAGATGTCGAGGCTCAAGACTGATGCTGACTGCCTAGAAACTCATCGCTCATGCACCCAAGAACGGAGCCTATACTCAACTATTTGCGAGCCATTCTCCTACCATCACAGAGAAGGAAAATGGCTGTTGGGGTAAGTCTTTCGTAAATCAGATATGGCTGCCAAGTCATTATTGGCTAACTGTATCCCTCGAATAGTATCTCCTTTTGGAAAGGTCGAACCGTGCCGCAAAGATCTTCTTGATCGTGATCTTGGCAAGAAGTACTGGGAGTGGACGGAGGAACAGGTGAACAAGTACAAGTGAAAGGCTTGTTGGATTGGGGAGCAGGTTGCAATGAAACTGTATTTCTAGTGTTCGAAGGTCGCGTTGAATAACTATCTTGCGTTTAATTTAGGGTCAACAACGATCTGCTTAATTTTAATCGTTCTTCAATATTGAATTGGCCAATTCTCGTAGGCCAAATGTAGCAAAAGGATACCAACAAGTAGAATCAATGCTTGATTCCAACTTGGATAGGTACGCTTCATCCACATGTACACGCTGCACCGTTTCAGCCAGCCCATCTTTCTTCGAACCTAGTATCAAGAGTGCAGCAGCGCAAGACCAGCTGAAGATATCGTCCGCTTCCGGGGCCGAGGAAGCTACATAGTACTCCTGGATCTTCTCAATAACGCTCATTTTCTTTGAATCATCATCCTCCCTAACGGATAAGATGGTAAGCGAGAGTACAATTGTCCCGCGAACGTTGCAACTTGTCTCTCGGCTTAGTAAATCGAGGAGAGCGATGACCGATGCATCCGAGTGGCGTGGGAAGAATGCCAAAGCATGAGCCGCATTGGCTCGCAAGCTCGCTGAATCCTCATCTAGGCAACGGACCATCGAAGATAGTCCCCGCTCAACGGCCTCGTAGGCTTTGAGCTCATGCAGTGCATAACCACGGTTTCGAGGCTCCATACCCGCAATGCGCTTTTCCCATTCTTGGATGTCAATCCCATTAGGAACCGCCCAGTCTGGATTACCAATTGCAAGACTAACAATCAGGAATAATATGGTTTCGCGGTCCTTGGTTGCTGGGCTATCAAGTAAAGCATATAGAAATGGAATCGCTGCAACGGAAGCACTGTAGCGGGTGCCTTGGTGGTAGATGTTTGACCAGCATGAATCAAGCGCTGTCTTGTAGACGTCGGGATTTGTAGACTGAAGCTCCCTAAGAATATGTGGTACATCATCAGCTGGTCCGTAGGCGTGGCTGAGATGGGACCAGTCGATGGAGTCAAGTCCGGCCAGAGGATCGGTTCTTTCGGGTGATATAGTGGTAATGGGTGATAAGCTGTGTTGAGAAAATATTAGTGGGGAGGTTCGAACTTGCGTATGGCACTGTGTTAGGGATAGCCCGGCTATTTTATAGTACGGAAACCTGGTGATCTACAAGGGTTGGGCTTGTTAGGTGACTGGTATCGGCCCAGGCGACTGTGCGGAACGGCACCGCATTAGTAGTGGGGAACCAAGTCCTAATCAAGCAAGGCTAGAAACCCAAAGTCCTAGATTTAACGTAGGCTGCGATAACCTGAACATGTTCCAACCTCTTCTAACACTGTGTTGGCCATGTTTCTAGACTTGAGAATACACTAAATAGTTCTGGATGTCAAAGGAAGAACGCCAGTGTACGTGGTGGCTGGTTCGAATATTTCCCAGATAAGTGTCAACTGTGATCGATGGTCTTTCGAAATATTGATAGAGAACTGCCTGCGCTATATAAAAAGAAAAACAACCCTAAATGTGTATTATTAGTCCTAGCTATAACACTCTCTAGATATCCTGGATCCGTTGTATAATTCTGTTGAAGATCACATCGTCATCACTCTCTTCACTGCTTTCTGTTTCTTCACCTGCCTCCTCACAAATTGAAATTTGCACAAGACCGTTTTGTCCATCAAAGTTATTCTCCCATCCTTCGGCAACAATATCCAGAGCAGCCTGTATCCTATGTACCCAAATGTGACGCCAAAATTCTAAAATCCGCTGGTAGTAGAGGCCGTCTATGCCAAGGGCGGCTGGATCGCTGAATGCTGAATAATCGATATCAAGAGTGTCACTCTTGCTTGAAATAGTCGTTTGGCGGCCGGTTAGCACAAAGTCCTGAAACATGACGACCATCTCCTCCAACTGATTCATTGCTTCTCCATCTACATTAAGACCCTCGAACTCCATCTCGCCTGGTTCCAGTTCTGTCACTGGATCCAGCCAGTTCATCCAATAGGGACCAAGGAGACGACTATATCCAGGCCTATCCAAACAGGTATGCCTGAAATCTAGCGCAGCAAATATTGCTTGTCGCACCATGATAACGTGATGGCTCAGGCTCGGGCATCTGCCAAATGTTTCCGCATAAGAACCGAAATGTGTGGCATATTCGTGAGATGTTAGCTCTTCAACCTGCTGGTGGGGATGTGCCAGCCACTTCATTCTCAAGGTAAAGGGGGTACAGCCATCGGGTGAGCACAGACAATAGCATTTATCAACCAAAACAGATTTAAACAGGTGATGCTCTGCCCTATCACGTATCTTGTCCTGGCCCGCACATTTGTAGTCTTGAATACCGAGAATGTCGGCAAGAACAAAAGCAGAAGGCATCGGGCTAATGAACCTGTAAGTCCATCTCCATAACGGGGCCTGGTGTTCAAATAGCCATGTTGCATACTCGAGTGACATGTAACGATTCCATGCGAAATTCTGGTTATAGAGTGTTCTGTCCAGTGAAGAGGCATAATCTTGATCAGTGCAGATGATCTTGAAGCCGGAGTCAAGGAAGAGATCTGCATCTTCTGGGGTTACTAGGTCGAAGAATATTGACCTAGAATAGTACCTAACATCTTGTCCCGTCCAATGAGGCAGTTCTCTATCCACAAAAGTCGACAGCGGTCCCAGACTGATGATACCTTTTTGACGAAGCAATCTATCCATCTGGATGGCTTCAAGGTCGGGTACCTCGTCCAGGGCTGTAAAGTTGCTCAACTCTGTAATTGAAAGCTTGTTTAGGGCCAAGTCCCGAAGCTGCCGACGACGAATTCGCAACTCCTTTGCCAGAAGTGTTTTGCAGTGAGGAGAGGCTTCGAAGAAGTAATCACGATAGTAAAAATGGAAATCGCGGTGAGGTATAATGGGACATCCAGAGGCTAAAATAATCCGAAGCGGTAATGTGCAAGGGCAACATGAATCATCCAAAGCCTTTCCTGGGTTACAAATCTCACCACTGACTTGTACGGCAAGGTTAAGAACAGTCGCACTACGATAGTCCAGTCGAATCCAAACTTCGGGATTCACTTTCTTGGTCAGTGCTTTCAAGATTTCGGGCCTGTATATGGCTAGATGTAAGGGCGTCTCCTCGTAGATACTTAACTCTTCGAGCATATGCGGATGTAGGGAGACGAGTCGCTCCGCCTCTAGTAGATTGTTTCGAATGACTGCTAAGCTTAAGGGACCATATTGAACTGATACACGCTGTAAGCGTTCTAGGACCATAGGAGGGGTGGCAGGTCACGGTTGAATAAGAGATTGGAACTTACTCTCTGCCACTTTCGGGTTGTGCTCGTGATAATTGAGGATTTCAAGCCTAGAAGATGAAAATGGAAAATGCAAGAGGAGGGGATCTTCCACGTCGTTCCCAGCAATGAGCGGGCCATATATTGAGGCAGGAACAAAGGTTCCATTGAGGAATTTATGCAATGCTAAGCTGAAAACTGTTGAGTTGGGTATCAGTGTGTTTTTGGGGCACATACTCTCCGTGACTGCCGCGAGCCGTGACAGATGTACCTGCGGCAATAAGAAGATTGACCAGGCCTGCACAAGTCAAACGCACGAATGGTGAATTTGCACTTTCCGGAGATATCAACGAGATAAACACCTAAGGAAGTCAGTCCAATAGTCTTTGCTTTGACTTTATACGATCTTACCGACTTTGCTAGGGCATGAAGTAGGGTATCGCCGCGTTTGGTTACGTCATTGGGACTTGCCCTTCCTGAGCAAAACAATTGTTGAAGCTTTCGCTGCGCCGCGCTCAGAATTATTTGAGATCTTGTCTCATTAACTTTCTTGAATCTGGTTGCATCGTAAAGAAGATCCATGACTAAGAATGCTGGCGCGACGCTCTGATCAACTACAGGAAAGTAGGTAAAGGAGGGACTGATACTGGATTCCCCGGCCCGAACGCGAGTAGAGAATGACACTTCAATCCCTGTTTTCAGCAAAGAAGCCAAACCGGTAAAACGAATGGTTCGTGTCTTTTCGTAGGCTGATGGCAGGTTAAAGAACACGCAGTCTGTCTCGTGACAGACATTGGATAACATCTCTTCGGCGAAATGCACGGGTCCCAGCGCAAACCTTTTTCTCTGGCGCACACGTCGACGCTGGCAAGAGCATATAGACAAAGACTCAGCTCTTTTGGCAAGTGTAAGAAGTCCCTGTTCGTGGGCCGCAAGATGGTTGCTTTGTTCGGTGGAATGATTGTATGAAAACTGTCTGTTTGTTTCGAGGTGATCCTGATATCTTGCAGGCCCAGCCATATCAAGAAGTGACTTGATTTGAGCTTGCATCTGGACATGTTGGTAAGAAATCTGGTAGGAAATCTGATCAAACCTCTGGTCGAGATGGGGAACAATAGAATCAACGGATGCCTGGAGAACGGGGACGGCCGAAACGATCTTCTTGATAGGTTGATGCAGTTCTTTGATAGCGGTAGCTGTATTGGAGTTGACGATAGTGTTTTTCTGAATCTCGGCCATTTGCTGATTCAAAATTCTTCTTGTCAAGGATCCTTCATCTCTGGAGTTCATCAGCTGGGGTGATCAATAGAGATTTGGTCGCCTTACATATGAAGCTTTCCTAGAGCTAAATTAAGCGTTGTTGAAAGCCTATCCAAAGCTACTTCCAGAATTTCGATGTCAGATTTTCGCAGCGGATATATGAGCTTCTTATACCCATCCTTTATCTTGTCCTTTGTACGCGCGGGGGAAGTCGCCGCTACGACGCTGGTAGTGGTGGCAAAGATTTTCTGTTGAAGGATGTCCAGTTCTTCCAATGATTTTTTGCAATCCTTGAGACAGCCAGAAGCCTGCGATGCCGAGGCAGAAAGTTCTGGGTCAAGCTGAGACCGGTTTAAAGCGGCTTCAAGTGACTGAAACGTGCTGGACAAGCGTTCAGCCTGACGTACAAGTCGAGTACGGTCGTCATCATGATCGTTGAAAGCTTTCAGATACTTGACCAGACCAGATGTAACTGTTATTCCCAGCAAAAGGATACCTAGTGCTAGCTCGGCCATAGTTACTAGACTGCAGAAGGATAAGAGGGGAAAAGGAAAGATTCTCACGAGGGGTTTATGAAGCTGCTTTGAAGTACAATGTACAGAACGAGGCTTCCAATGATATTCGACTACGTGTTGGAGCCACCACAGGGCATTTTTCAGGATTACAAATACCGGGTTCCAGCAAACCTATAGGCCAAAACTGCAGTGCACTAAATGAGATTATGCCCAAGTGTAACCACTCCGTCTCAAGCCACTTCTGGGCGGCATTGCTTATGCATGAGACTTTGGAATTTCGCTGTGAGTCACTTCGGGCTGTGTTGTAATTCCGTACCTCCGTCTGACGCTAAAGAAAGCTTTCGCAATAAAATTGGCCATATTATGCATAATAAATATGAATACTTGCTTACTCCTCTAAGCCGCCTTACCGGATCTCCATGTGGGGTTCACGATAGCACAGTAGTAAAGCACCAACGTGACGATGGAACAGCAAACCGAGACTTACATGTGAGGACATCTCTATCATAAAATACAAGCCACAGAGCTTGCCGTTCCTCAGTTTTATCTCCGTCGGGGCAAGGATCTGGGTCGAGCTGCTTGCGCAAGCTTGCTCCAAACCTTTGAGGACAAATCAATGCAATCTATCATTGACATGCTATGTTTCTACACAAAGCCAGTTGTGACGCTGCTACCCGGTGATGGGTAATGACAATCGTAAACCTACAGCTTATCAGAAAATGCTAAACTAGACAAAGCCCGCCCTAAGATAAGAATGAGTCATTTACTCATAAGGTACGCGACGGCAACCTTAGCTATCACCTGGAGAAAGTAGTAGGCACTGATTCTATGTTCCATCTGCCGGCTGCCATAGATCGCTAGTCTATCTCATAAAGAAGACAAAGACTTTAGAACCGCTGTCGACGAAGTCGTTACAAAACATTGGAATCTTACGCAACCATGAAACCAAGGATACTTGGACTTTCACAACTGACAGAACAATATAACACACAAGATTTCTCTCCAATCAATCTTTAAGCTGTCCATTGTGATCACCGGATTCTCCACCTTTTGGGGTCTCAGCTGGCAATGGCTGCCGGGCGCGTGCAACTGTGCAGCAAATCAGGACGCGCAATTACGACAACAGCCCTGACGTTAGATGAGAAAAGAAGAGAATAGAAGACGACGGCTAGATAATTTCGAGAAAGAATGAGCAGCCACTCAGGAACCGTAGCGCTGATGTGATAGAAAGCTCCACAAGACTGTAAGACATCTCCATCCGCGATCAACACTTGTCACCCTCAAAGGAAAGCTTTCAGCTCAGCCAAATTCCAATTGTCTCAATAATCACAATTATAGCTTCGCTCTCAGGTCATAATATGATAGAACTTTCGTGCTTCAGCGAACCATGGCTGTCACAAAAGGGTATGGAGTTTGTAGGCCTTGCATTGACTAACCTGATAAGGTAGTTCAAGCATGCGCCACGTCTGTAACGGGAGCAGCTGAGGACGGCATGGGCCGTTCTAGGGCACTAGGCTGCATTGTCACATAAACTATCCCTTGCTGATATGTGATATTGCCCAAGCGCTCTGATTTGATACGAGGTTGAGGTGATCGTTTCCGCTTTTGAGTACGGCACTGAGACATTGGACGGTGGGCTTCGGGCCCCTCCGCAGCCCGTGGCTAGCTGGATGAGCCAAATCGGGTAAATCATATTCTTTTCTGGCGTGCGTGCGTAACTCCAAACGTAGGCCAAGGACGAATGATAGGCCTGTCGTACTCGAGCCTCTTGAAATCGAGAATAAAGGCCGGGGAAGAGACCATATGCGGATGTGATATCCAAACCTTCTCAAACAATATTGGATATGGCATCATATTACTGTGATTACAGCACAGAAAATAACCCTTTGAAGAAAGCTTTCAGCTGGAGAATATCAGCCACCGAGAAACATGTCTGCTGTCCCGTGCCCTCAAACCCATTATAAATGCCCGTAGAAATCCTCACCAACGGAATCAACCATCAACCATCAAACACTTCATTTTCCTCAGCTTAGAAAACCCTAACATTTCTCAAAATGGCTTCTCTTGTCCCCATCAAGTTCAGCGAACTCACTGCCAAGTACCAGGGACTCAATGGCAAGCTCCTTCTGCATGCTAAAGACAAGATCCCCGGATTCTTCCTCAAGCCCTACTTTGAACAAGAGATCTGGGTGGGCGCACTCAAGTTTGCCGTCGTGGCTTACAGTGGTGGCCTTTCCAAGCTCCCCCACGAGAAGGAGGTGGAATTCGACTTCGAACTTCCAATCCATCTACCCATCCACGATTTCAACAACGAGTCGGTCTTGATCAAGACCGCCTTTGGCATTTCTGAGATCAAGATTGAGTATCTTGACTGGGCCAAGCCTACTACGGATCTTACTGTGTCTCTTCTGGCTGCCGTAGACGACATTACCCTGGCTAGCAACCCAGACAAGAAACCAGGCTACACTACTACTATCCGCCCTTATAAGGATTTTTACCTCTCGGACGAGGGTCGCCTTGACATCACAGCTGAAGTCCCCAAGCAGCCGAATTTTTCGGTAAACATTGATTTTAACCCTGATTTCATCAAGCTGGTCGCCGCCAGTTATGAAAAGGTGCATATCAAGTGGACCATTGCGTGGGAAAAGGTTCCAGATCTTGCACACGACCCGCAGCGCGTCAGTGTCATCACCACCATCCCGCCTGAGGTGAAGATTCAGATCTGGCCTCCCATGACCGACCCCAAAGACATTCAGCCCTACCGTATCCACCGCTTGTTCATGCTTTCGGACCAGAAAGAGTGAGACACCTGCCGGCTGATTCTCGACGGGCTGATGTAGCCGCTTTTATTTGAAGACATGGTGTCAGGGGAGATAGGAAAATGGATTGATAATCTATGGAAGGAAGGAAGGGCGTGAACTTCCATTCCTCTGTCGTGGCTGTGTATTTATCTTGAGAGAACACCTGGGTTGTACGGTCGCATAAGAGATATTGTCAACACTTTCAGTCATATTTATAAACAATTGCGTTTGTGAATCCTTTCGTGCTAAGCTGCCTTCAGAGCTTAAAAAGTGACCACTATGACAATTAAACCTCCACGACCTCTAATCAACAAGAACCTCTAGTCCTAGTATGGAAAGAAATAGAAATGCAGCCGATCATCCCCTGTAGTAAAGGTCGATCTGCAAGACGGACCAATAGTATCTAGCCCCGCACATCTCCAGCACTCCTGAAAGACATTGGAAGGCCTCAAAGTCTAAAGCTGGTCCCCGATGAAGAGCTACAGAACAGAAAGGTAATGGAGCTCATCTTCCGTGATCTGTAGATACATTGTGCTATTTGGAGCAAGATCATATTAATGGAAACAATGGAGATACAAAGCATTGTCAAGATTCTGATATATATTTGAAGGATGCCTCGAGTTCTGTGAGCTACAGCCTCACCATGCGTAAAACCGTGTTTCTTTGACTCCCGTCTCCTACCTCTACTGTCAACTTTTGTTTATCGGTCATGCTTGAGATCGTTTAGAATATCTTGAACGACAATAGGAGCGACTGCAATGACCGTTCTTCCGATATTCCCAACTGTACCAACAAAACGATCAAACAGACCATTCTGCATCATTTGATCCAGAGGTATGGCCATGAGAGCTTTTAGAGCAGTGTCACCGATCAAAGCTCTATGACACAGAATCTCAACGTGAGTCGACATGTCAGTCACACTTAGTTCGGAATCGCCGATAACTCGAGTAATGCCGTCCATCTTGGGAGAACCAGCAGACAAACCAATGTTAACAATGCTTGAAAGAAACTCAGACATCTCGTTGCCATCGCCTTGATTTGTGTACCGGGTGAAGGCATCAGCAAACATTTTGGCCTCGACGCTCAGAGAACCGTTGATAGGAGGGAGCTTGGGGTAGAGTCTGGACATATCTTCGTAGCCAGCTTGCGCATTGACTGATATCCGAAGCGCAGACTCAATAATGCCAGGTGTGATGAGTTTTGCAACTCTGGGAACAACATTCTTTGTCTCGGGGAATTGGTCCTCTATCTTGTCGAATATTCTGAACCCGTTCGCCTGGTGAGGATCCATCTGTATGAGAGTCTGCATTGCAGCCTTAGCGGCAATCGCACGAGCAGCACACTGCCTGTAGTTGACATGGACGGACCCAACGTCGGTCGAAGCGTCTGCACCTAGCTTGCTCAAGACGCCAAGTGCGGTACCTGCAACGGCAGCGATAGGACTGCCCACCTGACCCAAGAAAGGCGACCCAGTTCGTAGCACCGAATGATCAATTCTCTGGCCAATGGTGGTAACCTTCCTGAAAATTGCCCAAAAGGCTTTACCATCACTGAGGGGCTCTTCTGTCAGACTGCCCTCCGGGCGGCCGTCAGTCATAATGTATCTGATATCTTCGCTGCCAGGAGGACCACGTTCCAAGGCAAACATGACAGTAGACATGCCGCTGAGGTAGGTTCCGAATCTACCTCGAAACACAGTTGCTGTGTTCCTTGTCCCCGTACCGTACGAAGAGACGCCGATGGCCTTGCTTTCGCCGCTGATGATGACAGGAGACCCGGATTGGCCTGAAACATTTGGTCAGTATCGTCGGTATTTCAGATCAAAGGCCACCGCTTACCACTTGCAAATGACAGAGTGTGTTCGAGCAAATTGAAAGCCGTTTTCGACAGATCGCAATCTATTCTTTTGGTCATCTCATACATTTGCGCTCCTCGTTCATCACCCAAGGATTTGTCACACGGGTATCCAACAACGCTCAGAAGCATTTTGTCGACAATACCTTTAGTGGGCTCCTGGGCGATACGCACGATATCGTTGAATCCTTCCACTTTTATGAAGGCGACATCACTTCCGCAATTGGTGTCACTAATAATCCAGTCTTTTGGAACGACGACCTTGAGACCTCTGCGAAATTGAACACCAGGTTTATCAGCAGAATTCTTGCCATTATATCCCACGAAAGCGCGGACTTGAACAGCTTTTCCGAAGTCGTGGGTATGGTCGTAAACGCAGTGGGCGGCGGTGATGATGAGATGGGGCATGATTAGCCATCCTGTAGCTTGAGCGTGACGCGTGTCACTGGGATCCTGGCCTTCAAATCGAATCTGGAGCTTGACAATGGCTAAATAGAGAGTTAGGTCTAGGCTACATCTGGGTTCTCGATATTAAAATGCCTCAGGGACCTACAATGGTATTTCCCTCCAGGCTGGTAGTCCGCCGGATCAACTAATCTGCGCGAATCATCATCAAACACCGTCTTAATTCCGTCTGCTTCTGGTCCTATGGGAAGGACGTCTGTCGCGGGTGTAGGAGACACGTCTCGGAGAGGCCATCGAGCATAAGTTCTTTCGGGATTAGATGAATTCATAGTGATATGGAGCGAAATGAGATAGATACTGCAAAATGCATAAGGGAAGATTGAGGGGATTAATGTTTCTAGAACTGGTCTGGTGATTCTGTATGAAAGTCCCATTTGGGGTAGTAGTTACACGCTAAAGATCGATAGCGCCTCGAGAGATCTTTCAGTTGGGATTCAAGTCAACTTGCCAGGTCTGGGGGGCTTTATGGGCCAGCTGATTGGCCAGGTAAGTTCAGCAACTCCTCGAAAACCCCCTCCCCCTTCAACCCCACCAAGCACAGATTTACAGATGCACCTTCGACGCGCCTTCCACCAAAACACAGTTCAACAAATGCCAAGGCGAGATCGAACTATGCCATGGAATCTCAGACTAATCATATGTTCTGCCCCAAGACCGCCTCGCCGTCAAAGTACGCCCCTCAACTTCATCCGTCTGAGAACTCTTGGTAGGTCTGGACGGAAGCAAAGTTTCCATAACAACATCATTTCCATCTGGTTCTGCTTCTTTGCGCTGCGTAATCTCGATAAACTGGCCCAACCGCTTTCTCCAACCTGGCAAAGCTCCGTCTGCGACATGTCAGCTATCAGCTGGGACTTGGCGAGATAATAGAACAATGCCGACTTACCAACCATGAGACAAGTAAACTTGAGTATCACAGGAACCCAAACGCATACTGCTACCAATTGCCCAAAGCCCCATTTCGATAGGGCAACCTTGCTCTCGCTACCCGATTCCCCGCCACTGAGTAAACGCATAAATGCCGCAAACTCATGTACGCCTATGGCACCCATAACGATAGTGAGCACCTCCATCGAGATCCAGATAGCTTCTGTGAAGAGTGCGAAGTGCCTCTGGGTATAAAACGACTTCAGACGCAAAGGCAGGCTATCTATCAAAACATGGGCCTTGCAGTCACCCCGCTCAAAGAGGTGCATCCTTATCATTGCAAGGATCCAATCCAATATCAGGAATGCCATAACTATGTGCATGGGTGCCTGTATCCTGGAGTGGAACTTGAAGAAGTTTTCCGCATCTCGATCTAGATGGCCCAGCTCTTCACCGGTAGTCGAACTAGAGCCCCTCTCCGTGGCCTTGTTGAATGTCTGACAGAACGTTCTAGGTCCGGCGTGATTTCCACAACGTTCCAGAGGCGAGCTTTCATCGAAGTGTTTCAATAGCGAAGGCTCATCGACAGTCTGAGGACGAGTAATGAGCACAACAAGAACCCAGTTGATAAAGACAAGAGCAAGTGTATACCACCAACGATTGTGAGTCTTTTGAAGGATGAGCTGGACAAATAGGAGGGGATACATCCCCGCCGAGACCATGCCTCGCACAGTGAGGTTGTTTGTCAGCCAGGAGAGTAGTGAACTGATGTTACCAAGCCCCGTTCCGCTGAAACTTGAGAAGGCGATGATTGCGGCTATAGATATGGTGCCGAGGAACACAGCCTGAGCTTCTTGGAGATCGACGAGGGTTGAGGCAACTGCAACACCGAAGCTGCTCCTCGAGACCACTTTCTGCCAGTGAAACGCAGTCTCCACGGCTCCAGCAGGTCCTTGAAACGGAAGAAGCGAAACCAGGGTGAAGTTCCTTATCCAAGTCTTGGTGATCTTGTAAAATAGTGCAAAGAATAGGACTATGGTGAATTGGATCAGATAAGCCACGATAATCTGTATGTGGTCAGTAACCCCTTTCAATCTCCGTGATTATAACTCACACCCGGCCCTGCAATATCGTAATCAATCCCAAGGTCAGCCTTGTCGCAATACTCAGTACTCATGATCCTGCCTAGGTCCTTGATGTTCTTTGATGTGAGCATTTGACATTGAAACGTCCACAGTTCCGGCGGACATCCACCAAATTTGGAGTCCGAACAAGACTGTAACGCGCATTTGACGTAGCTCAACAATGCACCGAGTCTCCAGAACTCATCCAGTGGGTCAGTATTGAACTTCTTATCCACTTCTTCCAACGTATCGTTACTGATGGAATCTGGTCCACGATTGGTAGACATCATAGCAACAGTCGCCAAGGTAAGACAGTTCCATAGCGTTTCGGGATTCGAAAACATGTATTCTTCGCTTCCGCACGCTTTGTGACAATTGGTAACATTATCAACGATACATCCATTCTCGATGAGTCTAGCAGGAACTGTATCATGAGTGATGATGGCCGGTAGACGGTAAAGCCATGCGACCTCCCATGCTCTCCAGTCCTGGGGGATGGTGAATTGTTTGAAAGGGCTGTCAGTGAAGTTGAGCGTTGTGAGGTACTGGAAACTTCTTTCTACCATTTTGATGAACGCGCGGGTCTGTTTTAGGGTTACTTCTTGCTGATGGGGATTATTAGGGAGGAGATTGAGATTGAGATTCTGCCTTGCTGCCTGGAGAGCCTTATATACGGAAACGTCATCCTCATGCACGCCGCCGTCTGCCAAGATAATGATCTGCATGTCAGCATTGGGGTCAGGAAGAATGTCTGTATCCCAACTGATAATAAAGTATTTGTGAACAACATGACCATTACAAAAATACAGATGCCTTTGACTACGGGTATGCTCAAAATGGGGTACATATTTATTGGAGATGAGAGTCTTGCATCTTTTGGCCTTGAAGCAACGAAGGCATCTGCAGACAAACAGCCTGTAGCACCAGGATCCCTGTCGAGCTGAAAACTCCTGGGAACCACAGACCAATGGAATCAACCAGCTCAAGATAGAGTCAACATAAAATGTTCTACTGGTTCACATACCTCCATCTCGCTCGTCGATGGAGACTAATATCTCCCGAGTAGAACGCCAGTATCATGCCATAAATCCCGCCAATGGGCCACTTATTCAACAATGCACCAAGTCCCCAGCGCTTGTCGTCTTTGCTGTCCGCATCAGGATCGCTCCTTTTCACTTTGTCGTAAATAGTTGGTAAAGTCGTGGCGAAATAGCGTTCTCTGAGTCTCTCATACCAAGACCGATCGTACAGTTCCCAGAATTGTTCCTCGGTGTAGTAAGTATGCGCGTACAGCCATTTGCGACCACCCAACTCTACCAGTTTACTTTCCAGAACCTGGTTCTTTGCTTTGAATTCTTCTGAGTCTGCTGGCCCCCAACCCCAAACACCAATGTTGAGCATTGGCTGCGATATGTTACCCTCAGTGCCAACATCCGTAGAGCCTTTTGTAACGGGATGAAAAGTAGGCGTTTGACAGCCCTTCAGAGGACAAAGCCAAAGTGGCCATATTCCCAACTCTGAGTCTACCCAGTCAACAAAGTCTTCAGCTATGTCATACCGCAACGCCAAATCCTGCACCACGAACTGGTCGGAGACTCGACTTGCATGAAGAGCATGATATAGTGTCCGAGTATGAGAGTAGTCATCCAGAAGCCAGCGGAAGAATCTGTTGAATGGAACGATCTTGAAGTATGTGTATCCTTGGCGACCAACCCAAAAGGCAGCTCTGTCGTAGCGAAAGAGGTATTCGCCAAGTGGTATGTATTCTGTGACTGTCGCCGAGGAAGGGAGAGGCTCAGTCTGTTCTCTCACGTGAAGATAGAACCAAGGATCTCCCGCGTTACTGAAAGTCCGTGCTGGAGAGTCACTCGGTTTGGTGTTGGTCAACTCGCCCGTTATGACAACGCCATGGTCCTTGGAATAGAGAATACCATCAACGTAATCTAGATCCGTTTTCCCGCAGCACTCTTTCGTCGTAGAGATAGCAGTCGACACACCGTCAACTCTGCAGTGTAAATGGAGTCTTATTAGCTACCAGAGCCTAATCTAGGGTTACCACCCTATACCAGTTTAATCTAACCCAATTCCTTATTATATACATTTATTGCCATTTAACCTCTATAGGCAGGGAAAATCAGGCTTTATTTGATCCGGACCAATCACAGCTCTCCATTTTCAGCACCCCTCTGTAATTGACCCACTGAATTAGCTGCTAGCAGCCAATCAGACCCCCTATAACCCCCGGCTGCACAGTCGCTACAGCGCGGCAACACGCTGAATTTGCCTCGGCCTCGGTCGGCGCGCTAGGCTACTTTCGGAGGCCTGCTCAACGAAAGGGTCAAATTGTGCCCCCTACGGGTTTCGAACCCGCTGCCTTCTGCGTTGCCGCAGGGCTTGCCTAGGTGCCTGACCACTGCACCAAAGGGCCCGTCAACTCTGCGATATGTTGTCTTGACAAATTTCTTCGCTTCGACGAGTCGGACCTGCATCAACGTCGTCATGCCTAAAGTCCCAGCAGTGCCCGCAGCACCATGAAACAAATCTCCATGTTCTTCGCGTGATGCCCGGATTATATCTCCGTTTCCAAGTATCATTTCCACGAAGTCGACCGTTTCGTTGAAGAAGCCATGTCGAAATGAGCTGCTTTCCCCAGATGTCCCTGCAAAGCCCCCTCCCGCTGTGATCCCTGGGAATTCCATCACCACTGGGGGTATCAGGCCGTATGGCATCGTTGCTTCGACGAGTCGGTCCATTGGTACGTTAGGCTCGACGAGACAGGTTCTTGTTGCGGTATCCACTGAGATGACTTGGGATAGCATGCTGATGTCGATGATATTCGCGTCAGTCCCATGGCGAGGACGAGTACTGCTTGAAGAACCATGAAAAACGCGATATGGCTGGCGGAGCTTGTAGAAGTCGCGTATCTTATCCGCGATATCTTGGACAATTTGGTTATGGTGCTCCATAGCTGAAGACGACTTGCATGAGCTATGAAAGACTTGGACAGGGACACATACGACTAATATGTAACCTTGGGGCACTGGCTATCTCTCTATCTTAGCACTTGCCTCAAGGTTAACTTTGTAGACCCCATACATAGCAACATTCGAGCAAGGAGAAGGGTGGTGTGTAACTTTGGCCAGTATCATAACTATTACTGAGACAGCAGACGGAAAGGAAAAGGCGGTGATGATGCCTACAAGCGACCTCTTCCAGCCAATCCGTGTGATTGACTGGCGCCATGACGCCTTGATTTAAGTTACAAGCAAGTTTGTAACACATTCGTTACACAGAATGGGAGGTTTTCTCATTCACGAGTTCAATATGCATAACCTGCACAACATTCTAAGTCTATCGAGTCTAGAACCGAGCTGAGCTTTCACCCGAGCATGACTAACACCATCTATCCACGCTGTTTCACAACCTCACACCACACGTAGCACGAATCTCCTTCGACAAAAGTCCTTCAAGTCCAAAATCTTACCAAACGCCAGGAATAAATCGCCAAGGCACGCGTCTGCAATACTCAGTCCACGCAGCACCATACTTGACCGAGCAGCTCTTCTCATCACGTATGCACCGATGCACAAGCAACACCGTCATGAACACCGCGTACGTCCACACCACAGCCCTCGTACTACCCACCAGCGCACAAGAGCAGAAGCTAAGAATCAGATCACCCAGATAATTCGCGTGCCGAGACCATCCCCACCAACCGCTGCACAGGAGTAAACTTCTGTGCTGCCGACCGTCGGAGGTCCTGAAGGATGCGACAATGCATTCTGCCGGTTTACCCCAGATGGTGCATTTTCCGCCTGTGCGTCGTACGATTTCTTTTTGGTGGTTTACGGAGCGGAAGAGGATGTAACCTGCTACTCCCAGGGCGAAGAAGAATGCTAGGTAAGGTGTTGGAGCTGATGATGGGTAGCGGCCCAAATATTGGCCTTGGATCGTGTATGTTGTTGGTAAGAAGCAGAAACAGCCCCAGCTGAGATAGAAGCCGTAATGATCGAATTTGACGTCGATTGTGCGCAGATACCAGGATTCATTGATGAAGAAATCCACCACGTAAATGGTCTGTAGTGCCGTGACAAGGATAAGCGAAGGTTCAACATATCCCTGATTCTGGTACTGATAAGCCATGTTCGAAAAGTCGCTACATCATGTAAGTTTCCGTTCTCGTATCCAATAACCCAGACTTACATCAGGGTCCACACCATCATCCCAGCCCTGCCATTAGTGAAAAGCTTAAGGTCAAAGTTCTCACCGAACCTCGGGTTCAACTCAATGCCCATGAAGAAATCGTATAGAAACGACCCTGTCCAACAAAAATTAGCGTTTAATTACACCAAAAACTCAAAACCCGGTAGACTCACCGCTGAACTTCCTATCTTCAGGGTGCGTCGGCATTACGTACGCTTTGACGAGCGCAAGTGCCGAAATAACGAACCCAGCTAAATTCAAAGCTCCAATCAAGCTACTCCAATTGCGGGGAATGAAGCCAGGGTCCAGAATCCCCAACCAACTGAGGACTCCGTAAAGGAGATGCGTGACGATCCACGCTGAGAGGCCGTTGATCTTGTAGCTGAGGAGATAGCCCGCTGGTGTCAATTGGCCTTGGTGTTGTTCCCCGGGGAGGAGGCAGTACAGAAGGGCTTGGATTCCGACAAAGCAAATCACTGCGGCGATGCCTTTGGTGGTGAGGTGAGGACCGTACTGGGCGCAAATGGTCCAGAAGCCCTGTTCTTTTACGGCGTCTGCGAAGAGGGAGAGGGATCCTTCGTATTCGGCCAGTGTGATAAAGATTGATATCGAAGCCATTGGTGCGAGAAACAGAGGTGATGCACCGACAAGAGATCGCAGCCACGACCTCCCAAATGCTGCACGACCCCAAACATCAGCACCAGCCAACATCTGAACCTCCGTCGTCAGCGCCTTCGCTTCAATAGTCTTCTTCTTTCTCTGCGTCGCAACAGTAGTCGTCGAGCCAGCCCTAGGCAAGCCCTCTGCAATTTTTGCCATGGTGCTCGTATACAGTGAAGATAAGTGTGAGGTAGGTGAAAGAGGAAGAAGAAGGAATGTGTAGTACAAAGGGATGAGATGAGAATCACGGCGGGTTTTAGTAGCTGGGACTATCGTCATCGATCAGCGGGTGGATCTGTCACCCGGCCATGGTTAGAGTGTGTATTCGTGGCTTAGAGTTATGTTGGGTTGGTTTGAGTTATGCAAGCGGGCGCGTGTCCGCGGGCGGGCGCGTTGTGAGCTTAAATTTGTTTGGTGCCAAGATAAGGCAGATTGAGACATTGGATGTTGGTGGCTGGCTTATGCGCTAGTTAGATGTTTGCTCTGAAGTGCAGGGTAATACAAGCATAAATATTGAGAATTGGCGGTGAATGTGAGACATTTTGGGTGTTGAATAGATTCGATGATCCGTTGAGAGTCATCCTGATGCTGGTGTGACACCAATTACCTTCGACCGAGTTACGTTCTTGTTTGTGCAACGAGGCTCAATTTTCGTGTTGCATACGGTAATTTCCTGCTAAACTGTAAATCCTTATTAGCATAGCTAAATCACTGACCGCCTCCGAAACCGTTTGTCGAACCCAATATGCCAAGGTCCCTGGCTCCCTGCCGTGTCGGCCCGACAACTATACAGCTCATTTCCAGTGAAGTATCTTGTCGCTTTGGTAATCAGCATTGTATTCCTATATTAGAACGTGTTTCGTATACTGGGTAGAACCCCCCAATTGGCCCAAGAAAAACGCAAATGCCCATGTAACCTCATTATCGGACTATCTTGATTGTATATCCATCTTTGTCATCCTTCCCTAGATAGAACCTCTTCTCTATACCTGAATCACTCCATATTTCATTCCTCAACTTAGATATCGACGTGAATGGTGTCTTCTGATCTGCCCAATCCCTCTTCATTTCCTCAGCAGCAATCTCAAACATGCCAATTCTCCTAAATGTCCCTCTTTCTCGATCTGCGATCAACAACAAGCCACACTCAAATGGTAATCTCTCCTGCCAAGGATGTCTAATATCAGCCTCCGCAATCTTAAGCGCGAATATTCGACTGTTCTTTGGCACCTCCCTATCCAACGAGATATCACATGGATAATCTGCTTTCAAACCTTTCCCAACGAATACAAGCATAGGCGTCAGGTCAATTGGGTTCAAGAATTTGATACGATCTCTCATCGTCTTGTGGCTCATCCACCAGTTTGAGTGTAAGGGCCCTAGTCCACTGCGTGAAGCAGATCGAAAGCGCACTTCTGTGAGAGGCCCTTGAAGAACCAGTGTCGATGGACGCGACATCTCGACAGTATCTGGCTCATCCTCGGGGGTGATGATATCGATGACCTTCGTGACCACCTTGGGCTCGGTCTGTGCTCGGAACAGGAAGTTAAAGTCAACGGGCGTGTACACAGATGCCCATGACCAACTTGGCGCGACGCGGGTACCTGGAGGCTCCTCTTCCTCTATGGTGCTCCATAGTAGAGAAAGTGGAAGGCTTTCCAGTCTCCAGAGTCCGTTGAGATACTGCTCTCTTGGTACAATACTCGTCAACTGCTCAGCTACACCATCAATAGCGATGAGCTTATCAGTTTCTTTCGTCAACTTGCCGACGCTGTACTGAGCCACCACTGAAGCCCATACGTACAAAAACATCTCTTCGTCCGTAACCGTCTTCTCTGCATTTAGCTCTCGCGTGAGAAGCTCCGTATATATATGCTTGAACCTGCAATCCTCTACTGACTGCACACCAGAGGGGAGCCTATCAGAAATGTCGAAACTCTTGTATCGATATTGCAGATCCCAAGGCCCTCCTTCAGGATAAAGCTCTGAGGCGTAAAGCTCACCACATTCCCAGTAAAGCATATCGTGAGCGAAGTACGCGGTTCCTCGTGATAGAAGCCGTTCTTGGAATACCCATGCCCGTTTCAGCAGTGGTGAGTTTCCGACTGCTTTATCCCAAGGATCTATCGGTACCAGATGAAATTCTCCTTCAAGGTCATGCGAGGGCCATTTGAGATTAACCTTAGCCCCATTTATACCTGCAGGATTGCGTTCGCGAAAGAGTCCTCCATGTGCGTTTGATGATGCTGCTGCTGCAAGTGTAATGGCTGAGTATGAGTAGACTTCGGCCATTGTCACTGAGTGCAGGCCCCAGTCTTCTGCATCAAGCTGAATAATGCACAGTGCATCTATCCAGATGTACTCCATATCAAGACGGTTTGTGACAGTGATTGCGTCGCGGAATGTTGCTGGCAGGTCTTTGACTCGCATCCCGGTAGTCGTCATGTTCTCGATATTAGATCTGAGTAGCTTCGTGAATGGTTCCCTTCCCCAGCAGTAGCTCAGCGTAGCATATTCTATGCTGGGAGGAAGGTTATCGCTTTTGTCCGTTTCAACCACTTTGATAATCTCAGGCACGCCATCTGCATCCACGATGATCTTGACCAGCCGAGCTGGAAGCCAATCCTTGTTGTCACCAGTGCGTGCGTGTAGCTTGTTGCATAATTTATGATTCTCCGAACACTTCTTGATCCATTTAGACAAGCATTCAAAACCAGTCTCACTTGATGTACTGGTCGACGTCTTTTCGATTGGCCTGTGGCATTTCACACGAGGGTCTATCGCCAGTTAGTTCTGTGATATTGGCGATGACCAAGTAACGCACCTTCAGTTCCCAAGAGCCGTATATCAAGCCTATCCATATGGCGAAGATTACTCCTGCTGAGGCCGAGATCCGCTGAAAGGTGACCTTCATATGTATACTCACTGTACTGCCATACCGCTAGCATCGGGTCGCCCTGTGTCCTCCAAGACGTTTTGCTGGCCGCATCCACGAAGGATCCGTTCCCATATTTTCCAAGGGCTTGGTCCGCCGCTGCGAACGCGACAACAAAGGAGCAAAAGTCACAATCCTTGACAGACTCGGTCATGTCTCGAGATGAGTCGGCATCGGTCTGGAAGACTTTCCATGGCGCCTCGTGGAAAGGAGTGCAGGTGATGGTGGAGTCTCGATCCAGAGATTTTGGTTCGGAGAGAAACGCTTCTCGACATGGTGCACAGAGCTTTGAAGACATCGCTCGTCGTGGTAAGCATAGAGGGGTCGACGCGTTGTATTTATCGCGACGTAAGATGAGGCGCGGGGATGAGGTGTCTTAGGGTGAGGTCTTATAGCAGGGGTCAGCATACTAGTGATACACTAACCACGAATGTAGGACTGCAGCCACGTGCGACGAGATACTTCACTATAATGCTTCGCTGAAAACGTTGGAATAGAAGACGCCGGGGTAGCTCTTTGCGAAACGAGTGACCTCAATTCAAAAGGCGAATCACCACGTTGGATGGACTTTGGTGGACGCTACCGAGTTTATATTAACACTATGTCCTATTCAGCCTGTCCTGCGATGTCTTTGGCGACGACATAGGTGAATCCGCTGGCATCTCAATCGGTTCTTCATTAATTTGCCGCGCTGCCTTCATCTTCTCCACCACTGTCTGCTCCTTTCCAGTGGGAGCCTCATGGACCAAAACCCCGGGTGCTTCGTAAATCGCATTATCCGGAACTTGATGCGGAGATATCCCGGTCCCATCGACTTCCGAAATGCCAGTCGACTTTGCATCCAGCTCCGGCTTTTCAAATCCATCTGGATCTGCGGGGGTAATGCTTGGTGTCTGTCGCTTCTTGCGTCGGTAGAGGAAGAAACCCGCGAGGAGGAGGACTAATACAGAGACACCAATGCCTGCGCCAATTCCTGCGTTTGCACCGGTTGCAAGTCCAGTTGAGTCTGTGGTTTCTTGTGAGGATTCTGATGTTGAGGTGCTGGCATTTGAATCTGCTGTTGATGTTCCGTTGTCGGCATTGATGAAGAATAAATTACTCTGCAACATGCTTATATCACTGCGATTCGACACGTCGTACACCGTCATTGTGAATTTCGAGTCGCCAACGTCCAAGTCCATCGGTATTGTCCAGGTGTAGTTCATGTATGTGTCTGTGCAGTTGGGGTTCCATAGCTTCCAGTCGGAGGAAGGGTAGTCAAACGTCTTGTTGTCTATACTCAATTAGCAGTGTTTTTGTTATACGAAATACCAGACTTACCAAATATCACTATGGGTTTTAGATCGTCTGGACCTGGGCCATATGTGCCTGTCCACCACCTCAACTCCAACTTCACTTTGGTACTCCCTTCACCCCATGTCCCATTGACATCGCGCCCAGCTCCCCAGCCTATCATCTGTGTTTGTCCACGCACCCAAGTATTGCCTTCACGAGGCCAGAGAAATTGATCCTCAATGGTCGCGACCTCGCACCAGCCATCTTCTGTTTCGTCATCATCGTCTCGCCGTCGTAACGCGTTCTGCGAGAAAGACATTTTGATCGTCGAGAATTTGAACAAGTTGGGGGGACCTGAAGGATGGAAATTCGACATCTTTAATGCATTGACTGGTGGGGAGCATCTTGGGTCGACGTTACCATAACAGCTTAATCGAAATAAGGACCTGTCTCGTCTTGAATCCTTCAGCAGCCTGGCGAATCGGGCTTTGTGTAGACGTCCCGCTTAGGGTCTTGGCTGCGATCCTTCAGCGGTATCCTTAAGCATCGCCTGTTCTTGAATGGAGTTTTGGGTCCTTTTGCTGCGCATTGACCATGGTTCCATGGGGCTTAGACAGTTCTAAGTTTTCATTCTTATTTCCAATTATTATCATGTAGTTGTATTTAGCCGTTGAACCCGACCGACGGACTATGTCGGGGTTCAAGATCCTTTGCCTCCCAACTTCAACCAGATATCAGAACTGACAGGTAGATATAGTTGTAGTTCACCCATACTCAGGCACCGACGGGCTTGGTCTGCTTCATCTCTCCCCGGAGGTCGGACCCATACAAGGATTCAAAGGAGAGAAACAGTGGACCGTTCACCTCGAATGAATAGGTGCTTGTTTTAAACCAATATGCCCTCTCTTTCAACTCATTTTTTCTCATCCCAAGACACGGCTCAAGTTCGTAGTGAGGCCCGTCCCTCAATAGCGGTAGTCATGCCATTAAGCTCTTGCTCACCGCTATCGGACGCATCATCCCATCCTTCGCGCTGATCCTTCGGCACCCTGACAAACAAGATATCCAAAGCCAAGCCAAGCACTGCCAGGCCAGCCGCAAAGTACAAAGCTGCCCTGTATCCCCTGACCTCATCATTATTATTCGTTCCAATCTCCGTTTCAATCGTCCCAGCAAAGCCTTGACCTAAACTGTTTCCGTAGAGGTTAAGAGTTCCAATCAGACTGCTCGCTACGCCCTGTTGACGACGGCTGACGCTGTTGCTGGCGATCACTTGTGCAGCGACGTATACCAAGTCGGGACAGAAACCGTAGAGAACCATAGCTGGGAAGACTTGTGCCCAATATGTCTGTTGCACTGGCATGGTCGCGAGGAGGATATTGCCGACCAGCGTGACGGTCACACCGATCGCCATGATCCATTGCGCTGCAACGCGAGGGATTAGCCATGCTGCGAAGAACACGGCGAGCACAGAGCTTAGACCGAATGGTACCCAATTAATGCCAATTTGGGTGACAGATACGCCGCGCAGGAGGTACTGCCAACTTGTCGAGTACCAGAGGCCGATTCCGAAAGCCATGTAGCTCTGTTTGATACGTTAGTATATAAATCGCTAAGATAGTCCCGTCAAGGGGAAGACACACCAAGAGCACAACGAAGACCAAAGCTGTGAAAGTCGGCGCTTGAAAGACTGACAACGGCATGATGGGGTCCTTGGCATAACGCTTCTCCCAGAACAGGAAGGTAAGGAACATTACTACAGAGAGAACCAGGAGCGCAATCTCGTAGGGTGCGTTCCATCCAGCTGATGGTGCTTGACTGCAATGGTCAGTTACGCATGAGACTGTCAATGGCAAGTTGTACTTACTTGCATACTACGTTGAAAAGAAGCAAGCTTCCTAGTCCCAAGATAATACCAGGAATGTCAATATGACCTCCTTTGTCGACTGGCGTTTCCTTCGGCATGAGATACGCCAACCACGCCAGATTGAAAGCCGCGATGCCAGCACTAATACACACGTCAGTCATCGCTCAACAGGGCAACAGAATACTTACATGAGAACAAAAAGCCACATCCAAGTTACATAATCGATAAATACACCGGCAATCAATGCACCGATCATCCCTCCCAGAGGCGGTGACGCTGCAAAGAAACCCAAAACGACGTTTCGCGATCGACCTGGTGGAACCATGGTGGTGATAATTGATACGGCATTGGGCATGAAGATACCTCCACCAACACCAGTCAAAGCGCGCATGGCTATGAAAGAGTCATAGGTCTTGGTGAAAGCATTGATGAGAGAGAAGAGGGTGAAGATTGCACAGCCAAGAAGGGTGAGTTGAGAGTGGCCGTAGATGGCGCCTAGTCGGCCTGTCACTAGGACGAATGCACCTTGAGTGAGCCTATAGACATTAGCATCCTAAATAAAGATCAACGATAGGATAAAGGCCTACGGATATGAAGCGACCATCCAATTCGCTTTACCAGGACCTGATTCACGCCCAAGGTCTTTGCTCAGAGCGAGACCGCCGGCGATGGTGACGCAATTGGACATGAACTTGATGAACGGTCAGTAAATCAGTCGATACGTCTCCGAAACTCGTGGGAATGTTTCATTGCCTGGATTGTGTTTGCACAAACCAGCAAAGAGATGATGAGTCGACGTGACGCTGGACTTGTCGTGAATGCAGGGTCAGCTTCAAAGACTCGCCCCGCCCGCCGGATCTCTGAGGAATCTTCATTCTGGCTCCTGTTTTCGAGAGAAATTGTCTCTAATGGCACTTGGAGAGTTGTCTGGGTTATCGCCATGTTGAAATTTCACCAGAATTGAACTGATCAGTCCTGGTTGAGGGCAGAGAAGTTTGCATCGTGGGGTTTTGTAGTCCGAGATGGCTCAGTCATCAGCCGCTTAAATTATTCGGGAAATTAAGTCAGTAGCCAATCTGCGACCAACCCCAGATCAGACAACGTCAACGCACATCTCCACTCTCTTCATCACTCATTGCTACGTCAACTCATATCATTGCGCAACCGCATGGCGTTGGTCAATTACTAATCGATATCCTTTGTCATCAGACCTACTCGATCAAGGCCTATAGCGTTACCACTGAAATTCTCCATGTTGTTCATGACTCTCGTGACTTACCTTGTATTCCATGCCATGTGTATGGATCTTGCTCTTTCCGTGTCTTTACACTGAATCAAAAGCTGAGAAGCCCTTTTCCCTATCAACAGACCTTCACGCAAGGTTCTCAACGTCCGCACATTTTTAAGGGTCACATAAAGCAGAAATGCACAAGAATAATCGATTAATATTTATTCATAAATGTCAGACGAAAGCTAATACTTTCCATGAACTATCGTCATAGCTAGAATCATAGTCATAACCAGGTCTCATCGTGTCTATCTAGAACAGGTCAACGCGACACTTGCGCGTCAACGGAATGTCGGCAGTAAATACGAGCTTCTTGTTCTTAGCATCATACTCAGCATGCTCCGCACCATGAGGCTTAGACTTGACACCCAACACAGTGATAGTCTCAATACCAACACCAGCATCATACTCAAAAGTTCCATCAAAGCTCAACTTGCCCTTGCTGTACTTGAAGTCGATCTCAGAAGCAGTGTCCTGAACAACAGACTCACCGTCATCAAGATACAGAGAACCTTCGGCCTTTCCGTCGAGGCCAGGTGCAATGACAAGGCTGAAGCCCTTCTGGCGGAGAGCCTTGGTCGTGTTGGCGCTCTCAACGCGCTGGGGGTAAATGAGGCCGCCCTTGTAGTGAACCATGATGTCGGTGACGTCGACTTCAGCAGACTCGTACTGAGCTTTACCGCGGACGGGCTTGCCGGTGGACCACTCGTAGAAGATGTCGTCAGGGAGGTAGTACTCGAGCTTGGTGCTGTTCTCCTTGGTGACGGGGCTGACGAGGATACCATCGCCGTAGAAGAACTGAAGGTCGATGGAGTAGGTGTTCTTGTCCTTGGGGTAGTTGAAGAACATGGGGTTTAGAGTAGGAGAGCCGGTCTGGTTCTGCTTGTAGATGGCAGTGTAGATATAGTCAACTGCTTCTGTTAGTGCACGTTCAGACTAAAGAGAATGGTGACTTACGGAGCTGGTATCGAATGGAGATACCGTTTCGGGCAGCCTCAGTGACCTTGGGCCAGCGGTAAAACTCCTGAGACTGCGAAGTAATATCGGCGTGGTTACGGAAGAAAGTGTAGAAGCTTCCAAGGGTAGCCCATCGAGCACAAAGAGTCTCGGTGACGTTACCGCCAAAGCCGCAAACATCAGCACCGACAACGGGGATCTGGTAGATAGAGGCGAACTGCAAAATCTGAGAGATGGAGAAGCGGTACTGATCCCACTGAGAAAGGTTATCACCAAGCCAGTGCGAAACATCCTTGCCAGAACCAGCAAAGGTACTTCGAGTAATGACAAGAGCGCGCTTATCAGGGCGTCGCGAACGCATAGCGTTGTGAGAGTGAGAAGACATCTGAGCACCATACAAGTTGTGCGTATCATACTGAACGTAATCTCCGCTCTGAACGAGATCAGTGTCGGTGGTACTGTCAGCCAGTGTAGGTCCAGCGCCGTTCTGGATCATGTAAGGAGGCTGGATGAGCTCTCGGTTAGGAAGACCCTTGCACTCGTCAGGACCGCAGCCAGAACCGGTCTTCTTGCCGTTTTGCCAGCCGTGGCCGGGACGTCCGTACTTGTTCTGGCCCCAGACCTTGCGGGTAGCTGCCCAGCGACCAACGCCGCGGCCACGAGGAGTGGTGCGGACCTCGACAGAGCGTTTGGTGGTCTCGGCGACGGCAGTGACTTCGCGCTTGGTGGAGCGGTCGGAGGGGGGCTGGAGACTCTCGGGGAATCCGGGGATGCGAGCAGGCGGGCCGTCTCGAACAGGAGGAGCCTTGGGGGGGTCACCGTCGACCTTGGCGAAGTTCTCAGGAGTGGTGTTGTTGCCGGGATAAGGACGGTTGAAGAAGTTGGCGGGCTCGTTCATATCGATCCAGAGAGCATCGATGTTAGGACCATGCTCGCCGTCGAAAAAGTTCTGGAAGAGTTCGTTCCAGTACTGCTGAGAGTTGGGGTTGAACCAATCGGGGAAGACACTGGGTCCAGCCCAGACAACACCTCTGTAGTCTGAACCATTAGGCTCCTTCATGAAGGTGTCGTACTGAAGGCCGCTGGTAAGAGCTGGGTTGGGCTCCATGTCGTACACAGCTGGATCAACCATGACGATGTAGTGCTGATCACGAGCATGGATAGTGTCAACGAGATCCTTGTACTTATCAGCAGGGAATCGCTCAGGGTCGATAGTGAAAATGCGGCGACGGTCCATGTAGTCGATGTCAGTCCACATCGTCTCGAGCGGGATTTTAGCAGCTGAGTAGTTGGCAACGACACCAGCGACTTCGTAGACATCTCGGTATCCGTATCTGCACTGATGGAAACCAAGACCCCAGTAGGGCGTCATGAGAGGAAGGGTAGTGATCTCAGCGTACTGCTTGGCGACGTCGCGGGGCGTAGGGCCAGCGATGAAGTAGAAGTCAAGAACACCGCCGATGATGTTGTACTCTAGGAATTGCTTGCCGTTCTTCTTGTCAATGAAGACATCCATGCCGTTGGAGTTGAGGAGGAAGACACCGTGGGTGCCGCCCTTGCGGTGGTCAAAGTAAATGGGGTGAGCTCCATAGAGGTTCTGTCCATTGGGGCAACTTGAACATGTTAGCAAGCGCGCCGAAATGAGAGAAAAGTTGAGTGACTTACCCATAAGCATCGCGAGTGTAGATTGTGCGGGTGTAGTTGGTGGCATTGAGCATGAAAGGATCACTATGCTCACCAAGACCGTAAAGATAAGGCCTCTCGGGAAGCTTTGTCTTGAGGTACAAGTACTGACTCTCGAAAACAAGCTTGCTGCCCGACGTGTCAAAAAGCACTTCCCCAGAATCCTTCCTCGTCACAGTGAACGAAAAAGGATCCGCCTTGAAGTCAAACTTGAGCTTTGAGTTCTTAGGCGACGCCCACTGTCCATAGCCAGGACGAGGGAAGATATCATCAGGTACTTGGTAGACGGCGTTATTGGTATCCAAAATCTTGACGTGCAAACGATCCTCAGTTTGATACTCAACTTCAAGCTTCAGCTCGGGGAGATCAACACCAAAGACATCGCACGCCTGTCCCGCAAGAGACAAATCAGCGTAGAAGCCTGATTTTGTCTCCCGGTGGTTGGTAGCTTTGTAGCCGGGACATTTGGAGAGATCCTTCTCGAAGAGGTCTCTGCGAGGTTTGTCAAGGTCTTCAACACCGGCCTTGCTCTGCGCAAAAGCAGTGCCAAAGGCAACGGCCGAAGTGAGCAGCGTCTTGAAGAACATGATTGAGATGAGAAGCGCTGGTTGCTGAACAAGAGAGACCATCAAGTCATATTGCTGTGTTATATATACTGATTCGTTCCTGGCACGGTGAGTCTCAATCGTCTTGTCATGATGCATGCGACCTTGCAGGGCAGCGGAGACTCCGCCGCTCACGAACAGAGCGAGGGAGACTCCGTACAGAAAACCCGCTGTGGTGGTCATCATTGCCGTGAAACCCTTGGAGAAAGCAGTCAAGCTTGAGCTAGGTTATGGCCGAGAAAAGAGCCGGGACCAGGTTTTCGTTGCGTGATGCTGTGCAAGGATGTATTGATCTTCGAGGGGCGTAGGATCCATTTTGCGGGGTTGGTTTTCCCCAGCTTTTTTTTTTTTTGCAAAAGGTCAGAGGTGATAAAGTTATGATGGTAAAATTACTCGGCTGGGCGAGCAAACGGTCGAGCATGGGATTGGTCGAATGTCGGGCCGATCGTTATGCATAATTGGAAAAGTTCGTGAGTGCGGATGAGAGGCATTGTCGAATGAATTGGAGTGGGAGACGGAGCGTGGTTGTTTTGGGTAATGATCGTGGGTTGGTTTGATGAGCTTCAGAAGCGAGTGTGGCTACGACGAAAAGTGAGATGTACTGCTATTCGACGATGATCCGAGACTAACACTCTATGGCACGTGTCAGGTCGAAGTCTGTTAGTGAAATATCCTTGTCACCCGAGGCTACATGCAGCCATTGCATCACCACTCCCTCTTGTTCCCAATCATTGGGCCGACTTCGGTCTGTGACTCGGTGACACTTGAATTAGCTGCTGGAGACCATGTTCTTTTAGTGCTAATCCCCAGGACCAAGCCATGAATTCCCATGGGGAAGTTGAGTAGCGCATGGGGAAATTCCCGACAATCCTTGCTGGCCTGAATCACTGTCAAAATCACTGCCAACACTACCATGGCTTCTACAGAGACGAACTGGTGGATGAATTTTGTCACTGCAGTCCCGCCAAGTCGTAGCCATCTCGGTCAATTATGTCAATCATGACAAACCCTGCAGCTCATCTGATGATGGGAATAGCACGACTGTGGATAGCTTCACGGCGGAACTTTTGCCCTGGTTCCTGTCGCTAGCACAATTGAGTAATAATGGGATGACTACGGCTTGTGAGAAGGGAATGGCGATTGGAAGCCTCGGCTACGGGATCACCGGGTAGATGTGGGCTTGCGGTGCAGGGTAAGAGACAACTTCTGGCTGGTCTTGTGCGCGCTTGTTGGATCAATTATGCTGGAATATGGTTATCCTCCTTACGGAATTGATTTGGGGGTCATTGTCGTTATATGATGTTCGTTTAACCTTTGTGGACCGATGTGTTGGTGGTGGCGGTTGAATTCGATTTTGAATCAAGCTTACTTGCTTTGTGCGACGGCCCGCTCGTGACATCACGTACTAAACAGCCAGCAACAGGACTTCTCATCCTCAAACATCTGTAAGCTATTTTCTTGAGTTGCGATCTGGAAATTATCTGATGAGCTTGTCCAATGTTCTGCAATGGCTTCATTTCTTGCTCCATATTCTGGGTGCCGGAGTAAACATACTCCGAGGTTATTACTTCATGAGTTGGACAACGCTCATGGATCGTGTTTCCAGGCATCAGCTTTTTGGAATTGAAGATATGCTATCAATCTCGTGATGTCGCAGGCAGCAATGAAACCCAACAATCCATCGAGTCGCATTGACCCACTCTGCTTACGCTCACCGATTGTCAAACATCAGCCATCTCAATGAAATGCCAAAAACAACAAAAGAAATGGCACAAGCGACACAAAATACCATCACAAAGTTTGAGATAGTCGGAAACTCAGGCAGCTCATATCCTTTGATCATCTTCTTTCACGGCTCAGGCGACTCCTGCGACTCTTGGGCGGCGCTAGCAGAACTCCTTCATCCTGCCTACTACCAGCTTCTACTTTGGGATAGACAAGATCCATATGTCAGAACCGATATAGCTATCTCTGAACTGTTGAGCTTTCTCGATAGTAGGGACACACCTAAGCAGTATGTGCTGATCGCGCATTCATACGGCGGCACCTTCGCAAGGCTATTTCTCGAAGCGAGACCGCACCAAGTTGCAGGAATAGTCCTCGCCGAGACGGGCGCAGAGCCAACGATAGATGCCCAACTCGAACAAAGACAATACGATAAAAAGATCTTGGGAAACAAACCACTTGTTGTCATTCGAGGCAATACTCTGAAATGGAAGCAGCTACAATATGATCAGGCTATTGCTGCAGAGCAAAATCTCGCCAGCCCAACCCTGCTGATGCAGAAAAAGCTCCTGGACGCGACAGACAAAGAAGACGAGAGGTTGAAAAAGGCGCAGTTGCAGCTTTCTAGGAATAACAGATATGTGCATATTCCGGATGTCAGTCACGATGTGATCATTGAGAAGCCGGAGGCTGTGAGGGAGGCTGTTTGTTGGGTCATGGAGCATTTGCAGACTGGTGAAGAAGAGGTGCGGGAGGAAGAGATACCAGTGCGTGTAGTAGAAGAGGGCGAGACTGCTGCTAAGAAGAGCTTTGGGGATAGGTTGAGAGGAGCGAAGAAGATGTCTTTGAGGGGGAGTCTGTTCAAGCTGTTTAGGAAGTCTGATAAGTGAGAGATGCTATGAAGTAATTGCTGGCTAATAGATTAGAGAGTGAAGGGAGGTGTAGCTAGATACAGATTGTGTAGGAATGAAACAATGAATGAATACTCAAGCCGAAGAATGGACAAAGAGGGTAGACCGGAGTCGACAGTTTCTTCCACTTTGCGGAGATCGAAACCATCTGTTTGCTTCTTCATGAGAGGTAAAGAAAGAAATTGAATGAATAAGAAAGAGGATAGACTGGCGACCAGGATTTAATACCTTGCCGTCCGAAACAAGTAAGGAGACCATGCAGCACCATCCTAGGCCTTGATGAAGCGAAACCCGGTAGCGTCGCTCTCAACTGCACCATCATTGACCAACGCCCCATCACCTACAACTCTCACATACTTCCCATTACTAGCTGCTTTGATAGAATAAACACCCTGGCTCTCGCCAATTTTCTGACGAATAATGAAACGCTCCCAGGTATCAGCAATTGCGCGGGCTGCCGAGAGCGAATAGGCGCCGGACTGATCCGCCGTCACGTATTGGTTGTTCTTGGCGAGCTGCAGCGTCCCAGCGTTCGGTACATAGGAACTAGAAAAGGTATCGGCGTCATTGGATGAATTGCTTGACGCAGAGAGGTGGCCCCCGTTGGCTGCAGACACGATGTATTTGCCTGATGTGGCTTGAATCTTATAGTCTCCGTAGGGGTTCTGTGGGAGGTTACCGCAGATAGGCTGGCCGTTCGGATTGGGGCGTGTGCTGATGAAGTATAGTTCGTTCGTGTACGTGTTTCCGGAGCCTGTGATTAGAGATGTGTTAGTTGACTGAATAAGAATCACCAAGTGTTATCTGAACGTACCCCAGTCGCTCAGGTTAGCGCTCCATGCAGCGGCTTCTTGCGGTTTCGCGTTGGAATAGGCGGCGTAGATGACATATTTCCTACTCCGTTAGCTATCTGTGGCAAAATAAAAGATCAATACACATACCATGAGTCGGCGTATGAGGCACTCGTTAATTCCGGCATCGTGTAAGAGAAGACGTTGTTAACCCACTCAGCGTCGTACATAACCTGCCATCTCGTGTAAGCCACCACCATCAGACTAGGTCAAAAATATTCTTACTTCATTAACAGGTGTGACAGGAAGAATCTGTATCGCAGCAATCTGCACCTTCTCAGCACCCCAGAACAGCCACGCCCCAGTCTGCCAGTCCATCACATTGCCAACGGTGATCAGATCCTTGAACTTGGCCTCGGGATAAGGGTTCGTGGGATCATCTTTACCGGCGCTCGGGTACAGGTGCCAGTATATCCTAGCGGCCTGCTGTTCTATGGCGAGCAGGAGTCCAGCAAAGTTGGCGTGTTTCTGATCAAGCGCTACGGTGGCCCAGAGCATGGCGCCGTAGTAACCGTTGACGGCCTCGCCGACGGATTCTTGATCGCGTCTACCAGCTCCGTTGGAAATGCCGGATGCCCATGAGTGGCCGGCGAACCAATCTAGACATCGTGTGATGGGGAAGAAGGGGTCGTTCGATGAAGGGTTAATGATATCTCTATTGGGCATTGATCAGCACCAAGCTTGACGGAATCATAGACATAGCCAAATCGCAATCTGAACTCACCGGGCAAAAAAGGTGACATATTCTCTGTGCTGAGCCAACCAGCTCGGATCGTACTTGGCGATCACTGCAGCTATATGAAGGAAGTAACCGTAGTGAAAGTGATGATCGTTGAAGTAACCGTTACCATAATCGACCCAGACATTCGTGGCACCTTCTTTACTAATAACACCACCCCAAGTCGTCTCATAAGCTGGGAGAGCCTTATTCGTGGCACTTAACCACCCGTCAAAAGAAGCTTTGAGATACTTAATCACGGGCTCGATGAGATCTTTGCTTCCGACGTGGTCACTACATACGAGTCAGTCCGAGTACATCAAAGACATCACCGCCGAGGCACGTACGCGATCAGTGCTAGGCGGGACTTAGCAGCGAGTGTGCCGCCCCAGTAGTAGAACTCGTTTGGTGCAGGAGCCTTGGAAGGATCAAGTTGGTCGACTTCGTACTTGAGACCATTTACAACTGATTCTTTACAGGAGGGGTCCACGTCGCGCGGCGCGTTCCAAGTTATCGCGGTCAACTTGTACGTCAATCTCCAAGTGTTTCCGAGCGTTGGGTACATCCATCCCTAAGAACCTTAGCCATTGTGGAAAGTTAATGGTTCAGAACTGCTTACCTTCAAGGTCAAATAGTTTAAAGAAGACGGGCCAGGAGAGTGGGGGCTTTGTAGTACTTCGCGGTGATGCGGCCAGGTGAGCATTAGCAAGTCGCCAGTACCCTTCGTCTTCCACTTGAATGTCACGGTGCCTGAATCGCCACTGATGGAATAGTCTTGAGACACGGAGACGGGGTACACCGTTGAATGGGCATCTAAGAGGGTACGGTGGTTGGGATCTCTGAGCACCACCAATCGCAGAATACCAGTGAACTTTCTATCTGTAGAAAGGGTTCCTTTGTTATCATTCTCGGCTTTGGCGGTAAGCTTGATGGATCTGTCCGAATATATTAGGTACGTGGTGCCCTTTGTGTCGATGACGGTAAACTTGGTGCCTCGATTGCTCACTAAAGGTTTATTTGTCTCAGTCAGTATACGTTCATAATGTTTCTTTTGCCTTTGAACCACGCACCGGTATTCCCGCCGCTCAGAGCTTTACCGTTGAGCGACTTGATGCCCCCGTTCAACGTTGTCAACAGTGGAGTTGCAGACTTGTATTGGAAGGTCATGTACGGAGACCCTGGTACAAGATGTGTCGTCATAGATGAATTGCCCTGGAAGTACTGAACTGTAACGGTCTGAGTGTCGAAGGCCGTTGCTTTGTGGCCATCAAAGTCGCCGCTATGTTCAATGAATGAAGCCCGCCAATCTAGCTGAGTCGGCACTTTGACGGAAGTCCCGTCAAATTCGCGATCTTGGCCGATACCAAAGCAAATACCGTATTCATCCAGGGACGATTCGTATGGAAATGGACCTGCTGCCGTTCCCTTCCCGGGAGGTGCAGCGTATGGGGCCCACCATCCGTTGGTAGGATACTTGCTTCAGATCAGCATACCAGTGTCAGTCAAGAAGAATAGCTGGGTTGACTTACCGGCCCTTTGAGATCTTTGAAGAAAGAGCTTAGAGGGGGGGCATCGTTTTGAACAGTTCCTCCTACCAAGATGTTGGGGTTACTGGTGCCAATAGGACCAAGTGAAGCACGATTGGCTAGCTTCATGGTCCCAGTCAGTGACTGGGGTGCTAGTAATAGAAGAGGAAGATAAACCTTCATCTCGTTGGAAAGTCTGTTTAAAGAAAAAGGGCCTGTTGAGAGTATCTATTTTCTTTCTTCGTCCTCCTTACATGTAGCACTTTATATAATTCTTCAATAGATACTTGCCTCTGCCTCACCAGCGACAGTTACGGAAGGCTTGATTACACAACCAGACACCATTCCTCACTTCATGAAATCTGTTATCGGCCCTACTGCAAGGGTATGGCATTCCTCAACAGACCTGGGTGGTGAATATGCCCTGACTCTAAGACATGCCTATACCATATGAAAGAGCCGAATGTAACCTACGCCCTCTCTTAATAGGGCTATGAGTAGTCTATTTGATATGTAAGATTGGGAGGAATGAGAAACGCAACCGAATGCAACATTATTATCGTTGACTATCTATGCATTGCGACGATTCAGATGAAGTTGCCGGAGGATGAAGTTAAGGTTAGATTTAAGCGACACCGCCGCTCAACTATAAGGTCATGAGCTCCCCATTACTAGCATCGTCGGACCACTGACTCGGCAAAACTTGGAAGTAGTTCGCTTCCTAGGATTCATCTAATTAGAACCTGGGGATGAGCCTGGGTCGTGTGTAAGGTCCCGGACCAGCCAACCGTGAAGGTCGGAGCGCATAGCGCGGGGACATACGACTCTATTGCAAGTACCGAACAATATATCATATGTCACCACCAGGAACTCATCAAATCGGAGAAATGGAAGTTTCAGGGGTCTATGCAGAGGGACGAAAGTAGTTGTGATGGTAGGCTTCTTGTTCTCCAGGATGGATGAGAATTCAATCCCAACCAATCCGTTCCGTTGTCTTACAATCTGAAAATAGGGTTGATCTCTTCATGTTCCAATAGCTCAAAGCTCTTGCATACATATGTAAGATACTATGATCGAAAGAACCGCGGCTAGTAGACATTTCTCTACCTTCGCTTCTTTCATCACATAAGAAACATTTAAGTATTCATCACTTTGCAGTACAGGATATATGTTGCAGAAATAGATCAAGTTAGTCATCAAGGAAGTTGTCGACCCAAATATACCATAGTCGGCCCTACTATGACATACCTGGCGGTGCCTCGGAAAGGGTTGTCATGGTATGAGTTGAAAGATGAGTTTAGTGCTGGTTACCTACTACTCTTCCTGGTGGGATGGCCAGGCCACAGTGGCCACCTTCCTCTCTTGCGTGTTCCTAAGATGATGGTCTGATAAACCGAGGCCGCCAAGTGCTTTTTCCCTCAGGCAAGAACAACTTTACCAACATAAGGAAAGGAGGCGGAGAGGAATATGGGGCCCATTTCCGTTAAGAGAACAAGCAGTAAGCATGTGATTACAAGCCACTAGTAAATTTCTGGTTCGGGCGTTTAGAGAAGCACCAAGCCCATTGTTGTGTGTGTCCATAGGTGGTTCATCCTCATGAGCTCTTCAGGAGTACTAAAATATCACTATTATAACTTAATGCTCTCTGCGCCCCGGAGTTGTAATATTCCAGAGACTTTTAATGCTAGAAAGTTGTGCTAACCTAGTAATCTAAAAAAAAGAACTACATTCTCGAGACAAGTTGATTAAAAGCTGATTTCATAGAACACACGTTGCAAGATAACCATACTCTATGTACAAAGAATATTTAACCCTGATGGCTCAACACTAGGCCCTGTCTGCTGGCCAAGCCTTCTCGAACACCATGGACTGACTGATGATCAAGTAATACCTTGGCTGGAACTCTACTCCGAAATATCTCCATCCGAGCCGACGATTACGGGTCGCTCATCATCCGTTTCCATAGGCCTCTGCGCAGAATCATCATCTGAGCGGCTTTCATCCGATGCTGCAGGTGTAGACGCGGCAGGGCTAACGCTATCGGATGATCGGGCAGATGCTACGGGTGAGTTGGCAGGCGTCGCCTCAGCCGTCGCTGAACTATCTGGGCCTCCCCGGCTTCCAGGTCCTCGTCCTCGGATACTATAATTCGCAAGGAAACATTGCTCGATGGCACTCTCGGTGACCGTACTGACAACCCACGTGGTAGTATTGAAGATGGGTTGGATTTCCTCGGTTTCGACAATTATCACATCGACTGTGACCTTAACAGGTTTGCCGGGAAGATATTGGGTCGTGCGACAGTGGCCTTAATGTCATTAAAGATTAGTCTCTTATCCTCGCACAGTAGGATCGGGGGTGGCATATACTGACCCTTGGTTGTGTTGGTGACGGTTTCAACTGTAACGCTCTCAATAATTCTGGTTGACGTTGGAAGGGTCTGATCTCTGCATCAGCATGTCTATCTTGGGCATGAGGACTTTGTGGCCAGAACTTACCACGACCTCGGTTGTGACAATACTGTTCGTGACGGTTTCCGTGGATATTGGTACATAGACAACCTTGGCTTGATCCTCAACACCACATTGTGTGATGTGGCCAGCGCAAGGTACCATCACCTTGTCGTCCGGCTTGCCGATCTTAGTTTCACCCACCCTCGCGGTAGTGGTCGAGCTCGATTCAGAGATGATAGCAGGACTGGGATCGCCAGACTCTGTCCTTTGTTACTGAGGGCCCATGTATGATTGTGGTCTGGAGCCACGTCTAGAGATAACTTACGTCTCACAGCAGACGCGAGGCCTGCGAAACAAAGAGTAGCCACGATGGCGGCGCGTGAGAGAGATTGTGCGAACATTGCGAAGAGCTTGGTGAGAGAGTGTGAAGTGATGAGAAAGAGAATGGAGATGGAAGAAGACTTGCGATTGTAGCTTCACTTGGCTGGTTTAAAAAGAATGAGGGGACGGGAGGATTATCAGGACGACCTCAGCTTTGATGGAAAGGCAGCTTGATAGCTCTGTCGAGCTAGAGAGCTTATCCAGGGTCCAAGCCAGCTATCCAAAGTCTGGGTCTAGCAATGGACCCTTCCTAGCCTGCAGTTGCTCTCGAATGAATTGAGTTTGGCTAAAACTCAGCCGTACAGAGTTCCCTTCGATGGACCCTGGGGGCGTCTGCTGCAGAGTCGCATAGGGTCTGCGTACTTCAGCGCTAAAGCAATTATCGAACTATGTTAGGTGATAGCTATGATACTAGCTATAGATTGCATGCGATAGTGCATCTACAGCTGCAGTTCACTTCAAGAAGTCAGCCCATTTACCCCAAAATGCACTTCTGAGGAGAGCAATATTGCTAAAGTGGCTGGCTAGTCTCAACTGAGGCTGGCTGGTATGACGCGTAGCAACCCGGCTATCTACAGTCTAACGTAAGTGACCCACCTACCACGCGGACCCGGTCTCCACGCACCTAGCTCATAACATCGTAATGACTTCAATTGATGATATCTTTATCAATTTATATGTAAAGTAAATAGCGCAAAATAAATTCATGATCTATTATTATTAGAGATTATAATAGTCTTATTCTTTTTCCTAGATTCCTTCTTTTTAGCATCCTTTTTGCATTTCTTCCTCTGCCTCTTAAGCCTATGCTCCTTTAACTTGTAAATCTCTTTAGGACCTAGATAATAGGCCTGCAGTAACTAAACTATAGTATATTACTTCTATAGCTTATATAACTCTATCTTAAGCTGCAATTATAATATCTTTTGCTTTTCTATAGTGTTTTTAGCATGCAATTAGTCTAGCTTATTAGCTATCTTTATGCTAAGGTAATAGAGATCTCTTTTATACCCTTCTTACCTAAGTTTTATAGTATTAAGCTGCACTAAAAGCTTAATCTTATTTTTTAGTGTATATAGGATAGCCTAAGAGGCTACCCTTTTGTCAGCGGCTGTGCCGCATTGAAGCCCCAGCTTACGCTACAAATCCCCTGTAGCTAAACTGTAGCAAGAGGCCTAAGGTTAGCGAAAGGGCAATAAGCCCTACGGCATAACCTCAGTACCAAGCATTAGGCTATATTACCATAAATAACTCGCTACAACTTTACAATAAAGTTATAGCTTCTTCTCTTCTCCTTAATCTTAGATAGCTTAATATAAGGCTACCTATTATAAAATACCCTTAGGTCTAGCCCCTTATAATATCTAAGACTTAACCTTAATAAATACCTAGCTCTAAGTTAGCTACAATCTTATTATAAATATATTATAGTAACTAGTACTAGGGACTAGAAATAGCCCTTCTAATAATAATAAAATAGCTAAATTTATTTAAGCTATAATTTTAAATGCAGTATAGCCTTTTAGTAATATGCTAGCTAAGATAAGTGCTAGACTTCCTCTTATAGTTACTATAAACCTGCTAGCTCCTAGTAAAGAGTCTACTATAAGTATAATAGAGAAACTAGTATTCCTTAATATAAATATTAACCTTAACCCTATAATGCCTACTACTTTAGTAATACTAGTTAAAAAGAAGCTACTTCCTAACCTGCCTACTTTTAGTAGAAAGCATAAAGAATATACTATATAGTTATAGTAGATGCATAATAAACTTATATTAGACTAAGCCTTCTTTAGGAATAACTAGGAAATTTAATACTATATCTATTTAAGGCTTAATAAAACCTTAAAAGCTATAGTATATACCTTCTATAAGGCAGAACTATCTATAAGTTACAATCTATTAGAATTCCTAGCCTATTTTAACTAAAACTACTAAGACCTAGATCTTAAAGTAAGAGTAGTAGGCTAGCTGTAAAGTCTTTATTAAGGAGAATGTATACTATTTGTATAATTTCTACTTAAGTTTAAGTAAACTATTGCAGATGTAGGCAGTAGCACTTAAGATAATAAAGTTAAAATTACCTTCTTTAAAGGCATACTAAACTAGAAGCTATAATATAGCTTAATTATAGTTAAACTATTAACTATATACCTAGTATAGCTTAATAAGGTCTAAAATATTATATAGAAACTTAAGTAGATATACTAGAATAACTAAATTCCTATAAATAAGAAGTAAGGTTACTAGAGCTTTACTGCATATTAATAGTCTAGATAGCATAATACTAATAAGAATAGTAATATTGCAATAGGTAAGGTAAACTATATAGGGTAAAACCAGAGTAGCTAATAGTAAGGTCCTAGAGACTGCATAATAAAGATGCTTTAATAATGCTTTTAATATAACTCTCTAGAATACCTTATTACTGTATATTTTAAATAAAAGTTATAAAAGCAGTCTATTAAGAAGGTTTTTAATAGTACTATATAATAGCCTCTTAACTGGTTTAATACTAATAAGAATAGCTTTAAGACCTCTAATAAGTTAGAAAATAAATAGCTTTAGTATAAAAGTAGGTACTAGAGCTAAGTAAGAAGAAGAAAATAGCTTAAAAGATATAAAGGAGCTAGATGCTTAGCCTATTAGCTATAATCTTATATAGAGTTAATAATAAACTATAAGAAGCCTTAATAGATAGTAGTTATAGTGCTTACTTCTTAATTAATTTTAAGCTTATTAGAAAACTCTATCTTCTATATATTAATAAGAAGAAGTAGCAGTTTTGCAGCTTTATTAATAAGAGCTAGCCTATTATAGCTTAAGGTATAGTAGCGCTTTAGCTAGAGGTTAGTAGTTATAAGTAAGTAATATGCATATATATTATTAAGGATCTAGATAGTAACCTCTACTTAGGAAAACCTTAGTTAAAGTATAACTAGGTTATAATTATATTATACTAGTAATAAATTATATATAGACTTATTAATATCTTAATACCTTTTAAGTTAGTATAATACTTAAATAAGGCTTAATAAATCTAATTAGCTACTTTACTTTTTACTTTTACCTTTCTTATAACTTATTAATAAGTAAGGAGATAGTAGAAGTAAAAAGGCAGTAACCTTACTAACTTAATAAGTGCAGTTAGCCTTAAGGATATTAAGAAGGCCTTAGTAAAGAAGGAACTAGTAAATCTCTAAGAAAAGCTTCCTAAGAAAATCTTTTAGGATTATAAAAACTTCTTCTTAAAAGTAAAGGCTTAGCAGCTACCTCCCTACTAACTAGGCATTAACTATAAGATTAACCTAGTAAAAGACTAGAATAAAGAAGAGCCTCCCTTACCCTAGGGGCCCCTTTACTCTATATTAAGGGAAGAATTAATAGTGCTTTAAAAAGTCCTTATTAACTTCCTTAATAAGGGGTTTATCTAAGCTAGCAGCTTAAATGCTATAGCTTTAGTACTCTTTATAAAAAAACCTAGTAAAGGGTTATGCTTTTACTATAACTACTAAGCCTTAAATGCTATCTTATAATAAGATTACTATTCTTTCCCCTTAATAATAGAAACCCTATAAAACCTAGCTAATACTAAGTAGTTTACTAAGCTTAATGTTATAGCTGCTATTTATAAAGTTAAAATAGCTAAAAGGCATAAAGCAAAGACTGCATTTTAAACTTACTTTAAGTCCTTTAAGTAGCTAGTCTATCCTTTTAGCCTTAATAGTACTCTTACTACCTTCTAGAGATTTATTAATAGTATACTATAATAATTCTTAGATTACTTTATTACTGTATATATAAATAATATACTAATATATACCTTAAAAATCTAAAAGGAATATATAATAAAGGTATAGCTAGTTCTTAATAAGCTTACTAAAGCTAGATTATACTTAGACCTTAAAAAGTGTAAGTTTATAGTTAAAGAAGTAAAATATTTAAGATTTATTATAAAAGTAAAAGAAAAGGTAAAGTATAATCCTAAGAAGCAGTAAGCTATTTAAGAATAAGCTATACTCTTATTAATAAAAGGAGTATAAAGCTTCTTAAAGTTTACTAATTATTACTAGATATTTATATTAAACTTCTTAGTAATAGTAATACTTTTTATAAAACTTACTTAAAAAGGAATAACCTTTTATTAAACTTATAAGAAAGAAGCTACTTTCTAAGAGCTAAAGTACTGCTTTATTAAAGCCCCTATATTAGCAAGGTAAAACCCTAGAAGGTTAATATTTATTAAGCCTAATAGCTCTAGCTTTATTATAGGAGGGGTACTATCTTAAGAAGACTTTAAAGGAAAGTATTACCTAGTAGCCTTTATCTTATAAAGGCTATCCCTAGTAGAATTTAACTATTCTATTTATAATAAGAAAATGCTAGCTATTATATAATATTTAAAAGCCTAAAGAGTAAAGCTATATAGCTATAGCCTCTTTATAATCCTTATAAATTATAAAAACCTTAACTTTTTTATAACTAAATAGAATTTCTTAGAAAGGCAGGTATAATAGGTAAAGAAATTAGTAGAATTCCCTTTTAAACTAGCCTACTAAGCTAGTAAAGATACTATAGTACTTAATGCATTAAGTTACTATAAATAAGATAAGCTAAAAGACCTAGAAGATAAGTAAGTTCTAGGTAAGAGATACTAAGTACTACTAGGGATACTATAGGTAGTAGCTATCTAAGTAAATATAAACCTACTAGATAGTAAGGATATAGCTAAGCTGCAGTAACCCTAAGAGATATTTCTAGAGAACCTAGAGTTATAGAAGCTTTAGCACTAAATAGCCTTTAAGGATTAAGTTTACTAGTAAGTGCTAGTAGCTATCTAGTAGTAGGCTTACTGCTTTTCTACTAAGCTAAAATTATAAGTCTAGATTATAGAATGTAATATAAATAAGTTAGGGAGACTATACTATAGGGGCTAGATCTAGGTGCTAGGAGGAAATAGATCTAAAGACTCTAATAAAGATGCTAAGAATAAGCTCTAAACTTGCATTATATAGCTTAAATATAACTTTAATATTATTAAATACCTAGGCTATAATATTACTATAGCCTAAGTATAAAGAAGATAGTATTAACTTTATTTTAGCTAGTTATATTAAAGATTTATTAAAAACTATAATATATATAAAAGAATATATATATAGTATAAGATAAAATAAGAACTATTATAATTCTTATTAATTTTATAGTAAATCTTTAGTAATCTAGTAATAGACTTTATAGTAAATCTTCCTTCTACTAGCAAAAAGGAAACCTACTATCTCTAGGTAATCTATAACTAGCTCTTTAAAGCAGTAATATTAAAGGTAATAATTAGTATAAATACTAAAGTATATATATAGTAATTCCTAGAGTGCTATTATTACTTCTATAGAATGCTATAAAGTATTATTAGTAACTATAAGATAAACTAGATAAGTAAGTTCTAGTAATACTTCTATAAACTTATAGGAATTAAGTAATAACTTAATACCTCTTATTACCTTTAAACTAATAGAGGCCCTAAATGTATTAATTAGGAGATTTAAGCTTATCTTTATGCTTTTATAGACTTTAGCTAATATAACTAAGAATTAGTCTTACCTGCTATGCAGCTAGTATTAAATAACTATAAATATATATTAATTAAAACTAGCTTCTTCTTTATGCTCTATAGATACTATATAGACCCCTTCTCTATAGAGAGAGAGTATAGAGTCTTACCTAGAGCTTCTAAAGAATTTGCAGTAAAAGAGCTAATTAATAAGCTAAAAGGAGTCTAAGAGTTAATATAGACTTAAGCTATAATAGCATAATAATAATAAGAAGATACTATAAATAAGTAGTAACATCTAACTAAGCAATTTAAAGAAGGTAAAAAAGTATAGTTAAATATAACTAATATTACTTTTAATTGCCCTTTAAAGAAGCTAGATTAGCTATACTATAAGTATATAGTAATAAAAGTCTTAAATAGTAATATAATTAAGCTAGATATACTTACTGCAATATATCTACACTTTAATATTAATCTTATTAAGAAGTTAATAAAAGATCTACTATTAAGCTAAAGAAATAATAATATTTAACTACTAGCTATTCTTATAAAGAGTAAAAAAGAATAGTTAGTAGAGAGGATCTTATATATAAGGACTTAGAAGTAAGGTAAAAGGCAGGTTTATTAAGGCTTTATTAAGTAAAAAGGATACTAAGAACTTACCTAGAAGCTAGTAAAGAGCTTAAAAGAGATAGTAGTACTAAAGGAATATAAGAGGAGTTATAGGCTAATAAAGATAAATAATAGACTTCTAAGAGACTTTATAGTAAAGAAGAAAAGAAGTTACCTTAGAAAAAATATAATAAGACTCCTTAAGTAATAAAGATACTTAAAGGGGAAGGAGCTAGATAAGGAAGACAGTTTAGCCTAACAGTTACTAACTTAGCTATAAGATAGAAAGAAAGAAGCTATATAATAGCTCTTAGAATATAATCTCTTTAATTATTTAATATATATACCTACTTTATATTAATATTAAGATTACCTTTAAGAGATAGCTATAGATATATAATAAGATAAATGCTTAGACTTAATTTAGGCTTAACTAACTGCACTAGCATATAGCGCTACTAACTTTAGCAGTAAGGGTATCTTAACTAGATAAAATAATATATACTTAATGCCTAGATAGTAATAAACTTATAATAAAGTAATAAGATCTTTATAAAATTAATAGTAATAAATAAATAAGCCTATAAGAAACTATTCCTAATAATAATAGCAGCTACTTAGCTATATAACTAAACTAAACTACTATAAGGTATAAGAAGTTAATCTACTTAAATAGGGTTCTTACCTTAGGTATTAGAGACTACTATATCCTCCTTAGTACTACTATCATTTAGTAGCAATACAGTAGATAGATTAGTAGCAATCTTACTAAGATTAGGGGAGGTAATTAAAGGAATAGTAATACCTCTAAGAGTTAACTTAATAGGCTTATCCTTCTTATATTACTTAACTAAGAGAGTTATAAGTATATTAATCTTAAATTAAAAATAAGCTTAAGCCTTCTTTATAGTAAGGAAGATAATATTATCTTTATCCTTAGGGGGGTTAATCTTAAGGGGGAATAGGCTACTATAGACCTTACTAGAATAAACTTAATTAAGAAGCTTAAGACCTTCCTAGCTAGTCTTAGCAGGGAGATATTATAGCTAAATCTTAGCAAGGATGCAGAAGGAGTTAGCTGTATTAATAGTAACTTTATATTGCTTAAGAGCTAATAAACAAGCAGCAGCCTTATAGTTAGCAGTCTTATACTTAACCTCTATAGCTACCTTAAGCTTAATAAGGCAGGCTTATAAGCTATAAGATCCTTACTTAATCTTAATAAGAGCAACTTAACTAGCAGTATAAGCTTTAATAACCTCCTAGTAAGATAGATTAGCTATAAGCCTGAAATAAGACTAATAGGAACTTATACCTTATCCTCTTTATACTTTAAGCAGGATATCTTATTATAACCCTAAGTCTTCTCCTTCTAAAGGTTAATTAAACAATAAAGATAGGTAATATAAGTACTAGGCAGCTATAGCTTAGGTTAGATTAAACTAAACTATAAACTAAGTAAAGAAGATATATTAAAAGAAGACTTACTAGCTTATAAGAATGCTAGTTAACCTAGTAAAGGGTATACTTTAAGGAGTTCTTAAGAAGTAAGTTAGTAGTAAAGCAGCTATAAAGAAGCATTAGATCTACCTTTTAAGAATAGTAGCATAAGAGATAACTAGGGGATATATAATAGCCTACTTATCCTTAGTATAGGTAGTCTAACCAGGGAACTATAGCATAGTAGCCTTAAGGCATGCAATACAGTTAGGTATGCTAAGCAAGTTAGCAGCTATATAATATTAGGATTAAAGGAGTACTTATAGGGGCAATAATAAATAAAGTTCTTATAGATAAGTAAAGTTAATATAGTAAAGGCTTAATATAAAGGTAGAAGGTTAAGATATTATTAATAACTATTAATAAAGTTAGTAATTAAGGAGCTAAGAGGTTAGGTAAAGCCTATAGCTTAAAAGAAAGAGGACTTATAAAGTATACTATTAGTATTAAGATAAGAAAGGAAAAGAGGTCTTTAAGATTAAAAAAAGTAGAAATAAAGAGAAGAGTAATCTATATAAAGCTTTAATTTATTATTATAAGTATAATAGTAAAGGGATTTTTTAAAGCTTTATATAATATTAAGAGTAAAGCTACTTAGCCTAATTAATAGTCCTACTAGCCAGCTAGTAATAAGTAGTAAGCCTAATACTAAGGAGGTTTAAATCCTTAGTAGGGGGTATTATTAGCAGCTATACCGCATTAAAGCCCCAGCTTATACTATAAATCCCCTGTAGCTAAACTGTAGCAAGAGGCCTAAGGTTAGTAAAAGGGCAATAAGCCCTATAGTATAACCTTAGTACTAAGCATCAGGCTACATTACTATAAATAACTTGCTATAACTTTGCAATGAAGTTGCAGCTTCTTCTCTTCTCCTTAGTCTTAGATAGCTTAATGCGAGGCCACCCATTGTGAAACACCCTCAGGTCCAGCCCCTTACACTAGTAAATTAAAATGCCTTAAGCAATTTTTTCTTAGATTTCAAGTAGCTCACGCTTTCATTTACTATTAGAAAGACTTATATTAAAAATTTAGTTTTTTTCTAATATTATTTAATAGTGTTATTATAATGAAAAGGAAATAGGGGTCAGGAAATTACAGTCGCGTTTCGTGCGTAGAGACTGGGGCCGCGTGGTAGGTGGGTCACTTACGTTAGACTGATTAGGACCAAGCCACAGCGGACAACGGCTCAAAATGGGTCTCAATCGGGCACGATTGGCGTTTCCCCTCATCCAATTTCAGAGCTGAACATTCATTTTCGGAAACCAGCTACGCCCCAAAAGACCTGCATATACACACAATTGGCGCACAATGTGCTGCGCATGGTAGCTCGAGCTGGCTACTCTAGTGCATATCAATCCAGCTACAAGCGCCTCAGAGGGACATAATTCAGGCGATAGTGAAATCACCATTACATCGCTGAGCATACAATCACTGAATTTGGATGTATTAGGCGAACTCGTGATGAGTCTCTTATGTCTCGTCTTGACTGGTGCATTTGAGGCTTTCTTTACGGCATGCCGCAAGTCTCCATGCATCACGAGAGACACTATTGGGCGCCATGCAGAGCAGCCACGCAGATAGATTCACAAAACAACAACATGCAGTAGTTCCTAAAGTATCTCGATGTGACGAGATTAGTGTCGGGCTGGACGCACATGCATTCAAAGATCCGAGCGCAAGTTTCGTTGGTTAGGTTCGCCAGCCTCCAAACCACCAGCTCCAATACAGAGCCGGGAATAAGGCATATCGCCTGATTACTCTGGTCTTGAATCGCGGTCAAGTCGTTCTCAGACGAGCTGCCTCTTTTCATAGCCATAGCCACAGTGAAGAGCCAATGCGAGTGATGCTTATGCATGTAAGGGTGATGCTGGAGTACTAAACAAGCAGACATGAGTGAGGTTCAAGAATCTATAAAAGGAGGCGCTTTCCTCGTCCCATGAGCTTGAATAATTGTTTCTCATACCATCATATTCAACCTACAGCCATCATCAGAATTACTAGCGAGTGAAATTTGCGACACAAAGTTTCTACCAGTCATGACATCCACAGAGGCATTCAAAGAGCTCCCCAGGGACATCGCTGCAGTCGATGTCAAGGGCATGACCTATGTGTTCTTTGTTAACTCCAATCACCAGCTCTGCTACCTTAAGTCTCCTGGACCGGAAACCGACGACTATGAACCTAAACTCGTCAAATCCAAAGACAGAGACCTAAAGGTCAAGTGCGGCAGCAGACAAATCGCCGCAGTGTCTTGGCAAGGAGAAAACGGCAAAGAAGTGAGTCTCATCCCAGCCTCTGTGAAACACTCTGACCCTGTAGATCCGCGTCTACGTCATTGCTACTGAAAAGGGACAATGTGAGAACAAAGGATATATACAAGAGGTCGCTTTCAGCTCTAGCACTGACTGGGAGCACGGCATCTTTGGCTTCGAGGAGGATGGGAGGCAGTATGTTGATAAGGATGCCTCGCTGACGGCCTGCATTCATACCTGGCCTGACAAGACGGATATCAAGGTCTTCGCTTCTGGAAAGGGAGAGACTGGACGCCCCAAGATTACTATGCATCAGTACAGCTATGGGCATAAGAAGTGGCTGCCCAAAGTGATCAGTAACAAGGTCTCGGATTGGTAGGGGTTTGGCGCGGGAGACATAGGCGTGTGAGGTTAGCAGCAGTGGTGGATGGAGTTGTGGAATCCCAATATTGTGTGTTAGTGTCAGGTTGACCTACCGAGTACTAGATTTGTTTACGAGTAGTTATTGGTGGAATACATCTCGGGTCCCAAAGCTGGGCGCAAATCTAGACCGTCGAGCTTGATCCAATCTAACGATGACAAGAGCCAACCAGCCAAATTGTGTGAATTCCATACCTAGGATGGAAGATTCGCTAACTCGGTTCCAACGCTCGCAATCCAGATCCGTAGGTGGCTGGCCAGTCTAGAACAGATCATGTGCTGCTTCTACTACCGATACCTAAGGAACTGTCCCAAAAAAGATAAATCACGCAAAGTTCTGTCCAATAACTGTTATTCGATGCTATAGTTCTACAGCTGAGAGTACCAACTTAGTCTAGCTTGCGTAGGCTGCAGCTTTGAACGCTTGTCGCTCTCTTTAGCTTCCAACAGCTGCAGGGTCTCGACGCTCGTGGGTAGCTGCTCAGCACGCCACTTAACACGGTGGAAGCCGATCGCTTGCCAGGGTTCCCCAAGCTATGCCTCTGGACGAGCTGAATGAATCTCTCTTATCCGTAGAGCTCGTAGCGATATTTTTCGGGATATGCAATACCTTCGTTAGTCGGATGTTAAGTTACGCGAAAGAGCTTAGATGCGCCATCTCAGCCAGCCTCATGTTCCCCGATAGACTAGATGTTCACCCCAGGGTCCAGCCACAATAGACCTGCATCCTTATCACGCAACTATTTGCTATAATACATCAATAGTTTACCGCCCGTCACCTCGCGAATCCGGCATCGGCAGGGCGGCCACTAGTGCAAACCTTACCATTGAAGAATGAAGCTTGGACATTGGTTCCCCAGGTTTAGGCCGTTGGGGTCCTTTACCGCTCGGACCGTCCCTGTCCTGCCCCAAATTCGTAGTCTGAAACCTTCTAGAGAAGTTTGGGAGCCTCAGCCAGCCTCTTTTTCTTTCTAAGTCAACCTCTGATACCGATAGGAAATGCATCCCGTTCAGGCGCTTGGACTCCTTTCCCGGTAGTCACACTATGCTTCCCGTTAGAGTTCCGTAGCGTGTCCGTCCAGCTAACTGCAGCAGCGCATCTCGCCAAATCTCCGATACTGTTGTAAAGAGCGCCCGTTGAACTCAACTACCCCTCAACCACAGTTTGCCGGACCATCGGCACACTCTAATCGTCAAGCCACAACGATGTTAGCAGCCCAAGAAACGGCTCCCGTGTACGAGCACTCGAGGCACCGCAATGGGACATAAACAGAGAGACACTGCCCAGCTATGATTGGTCTTCCACGATCATTAGCTCCTAGTATATGTGAATGTTGCAACATCATTCGCGAACCAAGAGCCAAAGGTCACAAACTACCAGTGAACACTGTAATGACTGGACTGATTAGAATCGTAACTAAGCCCACTAAACGCGGGCGGTTTCCGTGGGATGGAATAGCCTCCCTTGGTAGCCGATTCCGAAATTCTCGCTAGACCCTTCCTCTGCTTGAAGAGGACGAACGAGCGGGGGAGGGACCATGGCTCGTAGCTTCAGGTCTGCGCCCACTTCCCGAGCTGGAGAAAGCAGTGTTGCTATGGGACACGTGGAGGTGAAACAAACTATGCTTTGCAGCCTGCAAGCCTGCTCTACTCGAAACACAAATATTTTCCGTACGGAGACTCTTTTCTTGTCTTCCGTAATGCGCTCTTGTAAGTAGTCTGCCCCATTTCAATGATCTGTATACGTGACTGGCCCCGATGCCCCTCTCTATTCGGCAGCTTGAGATGGTACCAGATTCATAACGTGGAGATTTTCAGGGTCAAAGCCTAACATATTGTAACACACCATAGTCGTCACCACCATAACAGCTTCTGAAATTCTAAAGTTCGCTATGTAGATAGTTTTTAGCTCGTCAATGGTGGCTAGTTGAACAACTGCCCACTTCTTTAATTTGCCGCCTGACTTGGCAACATCGACATACATACGGGCTGATAAAGCCAAGTTACTAGTAGCGGGAGCTTCTCATCTTCGCAACACAGTTAGTTAGCTTTTACTTAAGTTGCTTAGCAGAAAGCTTGCGTAGTTAGCTGATACTCCAACGTGTAGAGAACACTAGACGAGCACACATCCGCTGAATTGGGATGCTATGCCCCTTTTTCACGATCCTATTCGTCGTTTGTCCACACCAACCACTACACGAAGCTCTCCACTTACCCATTCAAGAACTTCTCATCATTAAGTCTACCACATGTTATAGCTCAACAAGGTGTCCGGAGAAGATTTGAGCTGAGGGCTAAGAAGACCCCAAGACCTCTCATAGCCAATAGTGCTCACTCCGACGGCAAATGTTACGTTTTCACCAGCTCCATCAACAGACTGAAGCTGCGATGCAAGTTCCGAGCCCAGAGCCTGATCTAATCCTGCCTCTTCTGTTCATCTGCCTGGCCCTAGTGTGTATACTTTGCACTAGTTGCTTGATCCTCGTCATGGTCGTGATCAGACTCACCATCCACGCCCAGCGAAGTCTACCAATCGAAGCTAAAGAACAGAAGGACATTACGAAGGGAAAGGTGAAGGAGAAGGTCAAAGAGGAGGTCGAAAAAAGTATAAAGAAGCTAACTGACCCCGTCCAAGACTTTTTTCATTCAGCACAAGATCATCTCAAGCATCCAAAGAACCCTTTCACACAACAACCAATCTCTCAATACTTCCATTCGGATCCTCCCTCATCCAATATGTCTCATATCCAGGTAGACTCTGCCACTTCCCTGATGATTTAACTGAGCTCTATGCTGACGACTGGATACTTAGAACATGGTCGCTGTTGCGCAGAATGACGGCAACACTATTCTGTTCCAAGTCAACAAGAACTACGAGATCATCTTCTATGAGAGTCGCACCCCCAGTGAGAGAATCCCCAGGAAGAAGTATGACATGAACACCCTCAAGATCAAGGGAAAGCCTATCAAGGTCAACCCGAAGTTGCCCACTATCTCGGCTGTCGCGTTCACTCGTCCCGAGTCTTGCGGCGGCAGACCACAGGTGAAATCCACTTCGTAACCTATATATACCTCTTTACTGACCCTACAACCAAAAAGGTCCGAGTCTATTATGTCGACAGAGACAACCTCTTCCTTCGCGAGATCATCCGTATTGGTGACAAGGATGAAGATTGGAACGACGGAATGGATTTCAATGACAAAGACTACAGTATTTGTGAAGTGAGCGGTCTGGCTGCCAACGTTTTTCAGTCGTCTGGTGACAAGAAGAGCTTCCAGATCAAGGTTTACTATCAGCGGGACAACAAGGACGAGTTCGCGGATGTTTCGTACAATGTCGTGGGTGTTACTGATGAGTGGAGCACTCGACCCAACGTCACCGAAGCCTAGATGTTGTCCCTGATCGGACCGTGCTGAGACTCGACGCTGATGCTGGGCATCGTGCTGGTAGTAACGGAGGGACAGTATATATCGGATATGTGACGATGGCATCACGCTTATATAAGATATTTGATTTAGTCACTCTTTGACTCCACCTGAGGAGTTTGAATATTACTCTAGTCCTTTTTGTGATAATAAATCCAACGATTTTTCAGATGCCCAGAGCGCAAATAATCATGATTGATGACTTCGCTTAATACACTGCATCTATGCCTTAAACTAGTTTTGCCTCTTGTAAATGGAAAAGATGATCTTTTCGATATGTTATGGATGCTTATTGATAGCGAATAGCCTCGACCGATGATTGTTCTTGTGATGGGAGCCTGCATCTTAATAAAGCTGGAGGGCTATAATAGGGGACTAGGGTAGCTATTTTATCCCTTAATAAATATATTTAGAGTTCTCTTTATATATTAGATATAATTATTATTAAATAGGCTTATAAAAGCTTATCTTAAGTAATTATATTAGGTAGCTAGTATACTGCCTAAACTGACTTTATAAGAGTATTATTTTAAGTTAATAGTCCCTATAGCTAATAGCTCACATTAGGCGCCTTACACACGCTTATTAATAGCTCAGAGAAGCTGACTAGTGTGCCCTATAGGGCTATGGCATAGGTCCTCTAAGGATGTCGCAAACTGTGACGTCAGTATGGAAAACTATACACATGTACGTCAGTGGCATGGGGAATTAGAAGTACCGCAATCTCTCGGCACATCTCAAGGGATTGCTGGGTATGGATCTAGGACGGGTGGCCATGTGTCGCGGCCGGCAATCGGCAGGGAGCCAGAAGCCTGAGTTTGATAAGGATATACGGGCCGACGGCGGTATTTCACTGGCAGGCCTTACTCGAAAGGGTTCAGCTTCCCGCCAAGGCTTGTTGTGAGGTGAATCGAACATATAATCGACTTTACTAGAGATGGGTTGTCCAGATCTCCCAAATCATTGGCTGCAAGGACCTCGTTCTGTCGTTGATGACTGCCGGCAACGGGGCTTTAGCAATGTGTCCCCAGCGCGCTAAGGCTGTAGAAATAGTTATATAACACCCATGGTGGCCTTCGGTCCTCTCATATTTCTCGAACCAACCATCCATCTTGACATTGTTTGCTCCAAGATGGTCGCGATGCTCAGTATGTGAACTTTTGTGCAGTTCACATCACTAGAAACATACATACATCATACCAATGCTATTCCTTGGAATTCTCCTCGGCATCGCCGTTGATCATCAACACAGTACATGATGATCTCGCTCATCACCAAAAACATGCCCTGAACCACTGACCAGAAAAGTTCTCTTCATCCTCTGCGGTCATGCGGCGCCGCAAATCATCCACTTGCGGCGATCGGGCGGAACCGTGAGCGGAGGCTGCGGCGAGTGCGGCATCATGACCAAGGGTTTCGCTGCGGCGTAAGCATCCCGACTTTGAATAATCATGCGACAACATGACATGAGGAATCCGTCTCGTAGCGGCTTTGCCCGGTAAAATTTGCAGACTTGCTACCTTTATATAAACATGCTTGCCAGGAGTCTGTAGTGGGACATATCATCCATACATCAAACACACATTACATTACCACCTACACATTCAAGCTTATCCTTATCTCTTATCAAGCCGCTTATCGCTTATCGTTATCACCATCACCAATCATGAAGATTCTCACCAAGCAAGAAGAAGAGGCCCACTACGCTGAAGTCGTCAAGGGCGGCCTCATCGGCGGAACACTCTTCCTCGGTCTCGGTCTTGGAGGCGTTTACTACGCATCAAAACGCTACCCAACCTTCCGAGGCCTCACGCTCCCCTTCAGAGCATTCCTCGTCACATCAACGGGTACATTCGGCGCCATCGTCAATGCAGAGAGATGGAGTATCGCATATCAGATCGCTCAAGATCCTAAGCGTAATTACCAAGATCAAGCAGCACGTACAGCACAACTCATCCGAGAAAATGAGTCAGCATATGAGCGTTTCAAGTCATATGCCAAAGAAAACCGATATCAAATTGTTTTCGCGTCGTGGTTGGCGTCAATGGGTATTGCGTTTGCGATTGTTAGTCGACAGCCTATGAACACGGCGAATAAGGTTGTGCAAGCTCGTGTATATGCGCAGGGCTTGACGCTGGCTGTGCTGTTGGTGTCTGCAATTTTTGAGGTCAACGATCTCAAGAACGGAGACAGCAGATGGCAGACCATTCGATACGTGGATCCCAATGATCCTACAAAGATCATTGAGAAGAAGGTCCACAAGGAGGAGTATGAGGGCCAAGACCTTTGGAAGGGTAAGTGACTTGATCCGATCGATCTTGAGCTTTGCTAACAATTTACAGATATGGTCGCTGCTGAGGAGCGAAGACTTGCTGCGAAGAAGCAGGCTTCTGGACATTAAATGAGGATGAAGATCATAGAATGATCACTAATTTGTATCAAAATTGCATTGGATGGTTTTGGAGTGAGATATCAGGTCGGCTTATAGATCGAACGGCGCATTTTCTTTTGTATAGATGAAGCATTAACATGGACGTGGAATGAGAATACCAAAATGGCAACTTTACACTCTTATTGCAATTGAATGGTGATGATTCTCAAGGATGTGCTAAGACAGGTACTTCTGATCTTCAATTTGAATCATGAAGCAATCTATGTCTCCGTGACCTATAAGAGATGGCAAGTTTGACACTGTCCATCTCATCGTTTTAAAGCCACATTGCAGGTGCAATAGACATCACAGGCAGACACATGATTGAAACCATTAAACATTCGCATTACATTAAATACGATCATCAATCTTCCTTATGCGAAGGATTATATCCCCATAATCTCTTCCTCTCAGGTCCCCACCACTTAGACACAGCATCCGCCTCAGCAGCCCAATTCGAAGCTTCCTCTCCATATTTACTCCGAACAGCATACGTCAACTGCTCAAGCGTCCACTTCTCAAGCGGCTTCTTCTCTAACGGATCATTCTTAAGATCCGTGAATCTATATTGTGTAGAGTCATCAAGCGGGATGACAATTCGCCACGGCGCATCTGCAGATGTCATTGACAACATGCTAGCTCCTCCATTGATGATGCCAAAGTTCCAGGCGCGGCGGCCGTTGTGCTTTGTTTTATAGGGGCGGATGAGGGACTGGCCCTCGTAATCGTGGATGAGGTCCTCAGCGGCGTTTTGGTCTTTTTCGTTGAGGGAGCCGGTGTTGATGAGAAGGTCAAGGATGGTGGGGAGGATAGAGAGCGATGTTGCATTGGCGTTGTATTGAACGCGGGGGATGTGAGGATGGCGGAATGTGATGGGGACTCGGAAGTTGCTAACGTGGCCGTTCTCGTAGGTTCCAGTCTTGGACTTTTGATCCTCCTTGAAAGCCTGTCCGTGATCGCCTACAAATACCACCAATGTCTCGTTTGTAAGACCGTGGTTGTCGAATGTCTGGAGTAACTCGCCTAGCCAGGCGTCTGTGAATCGCATGGCGTTGAGATAGTCGTTGAACTCCGAGTGCCAGCCCATCTTACCCTCGGTGTTGAGAAAGTCGGTCTTCTCGAATGATTTCGGTACGCCCCAGGGATGATGCGTCGTGCTGGTGAAGTGAGAAAAGAACATACGCTTGCCCTTCTCCTTAACCTCCTTCAGGTAATCCTCAATGTGGCCCTTGAGCGTCGTCTCAGGGAAACCGAAGTAGTTGATCTCCTCGAGTTCCTCGCCCTTCTTGCGATCATCTTCAAGACGGCTTCGTGTAACGATGTGCTCAAACCCGATCCTGTCGTCGAACTTATCCTGACGATCATAACCATCGGTGATAGACTGGAAAAAAGCAGGATACCACTGCTGCTCCAAGAAATCTTTCGACTTCGACTTCTTGTTATCCTTAAGCTTGTTGAACAGGTTGAACACCTGAGGAATACAAGCCTGGTACGCATCCGTCTCAGACTCCTCAAAGCCATCGACGGGCATGGACCAAGCGCCACAGTGGATCGCAGCCATGCTCTTGAACGACAACGAAGACGTTGTGAAACCGCCAACAACGTTGATACCTCCGTACCCCTCCTGCGCTGTATCGTTCCACTGCGGGATAGCCACGTGTTCAAAGTCTGTGCCATCCTTTCTCTTCCAGTTTCCTGACTTGCCACTGAGTCTCTCGGCGACGGGGCTCATGCGAGAAAGCTTCTCGTTGATCTCGTCGATGTCTTCGCCCTTGTGCGACTTGACCATGAGCTTGTGATAGTCTGAGCCCTGCTGCAGAGGGAAGAGTTCCTCGCGGTAGCTCTCCATCATGATTAGTGCCACGTGCTTGATCTTGACGTCGCCGCCCTTGAGAGTGTCGCGGATAACATCAATGATGTCGGTGTCGAGGTTGGAGATCTTGAGAGGGTCGAGAACGGGGTTGTAGAAGGTACCGTCGGCTTTGGGGACTTCGCAGGCATTGCTAGGGCTTGCTGCGGGCTCCTCATCCGCGGTCTTGTTGGGCTCGATAAGCCACTTGTTGAAGCCGGCGGGGACGTCGCTGGGTAGCCATTCAGGGACGGTGTCTCTGTACTTTCGTGCAGCTTCGCCGTTATTACCAGGTGTCCATCCGGGGAAGCGTCCATTGGGCTCCTCCCAATTATCGGGAGTGGTGAGATCAGGGAGAGGCCATCCACCTCCGACATTGTTACACAGCTTGGCCGGAGACTTGAACATTTCGAGCATAGCGGCGGGGAGAGTCATGGACATCATGGTGTATGGAGCGGCAGGTCTCAGAGTCGTTGTGAAGAAAAGGAAGAGAGAAATGATGGCGAGAATAATCCATGTTCGAGGCCTTGTTCGAGATTCTTCATGAGTATCGGGGATGAGTCGTGCGCCTTCTTTGGCGACCTCGAGGTCTTCGTCGAGTTCGCTGTCGGAGTCATAAGCTAGTGACTGAGGGGATCGACCGTTTCTGTGTCGGAACCACTGCCAAGCTGAATTATTGTTAGTATTAATTGACGGTGATTGAGAGAGCGATGTACCATGTACAACAGGCATTCCAACCGTTGCAATTAATGAACCGACAGCCCTGTAGAGAAACCACTTCGCAACCCAAGCCACGACGACGATGAGAGCTCCCGCCGCAAGGACAGAGTTAAGCCCACTAAGAAGAATCTTCATTCCATCTTTATCGCCAGCGTAGCTCAACGCCTCAGACCATTTAACCTCATTGCCAGTCGAATAAAAGAAGCCCAGTTGTGAAGCCGATGCGCCGAGAAGAATAAATCTGCAATTATTAGCAGCGGTCGATTGAAGCTGACGAGAGCAACAACATACGAGAATATGCAACCCAATACACAAGCTCCAACAGAGAAAACACCCTTTTGCTGCCGCAGCGCCAGGCGCGACAGGAGAATGACTAAAACATCAGGAAGTAAAAGCGAGGGCAGAAAAAGGACGAAAGCGCCGGGAGAGATTGTCTTGGCGTGGATGGAAAGGTGGACCAGTTTAGTAAACGTCAATGAAACAAATATCGTCGAAAAACAAAAGGGAACGAGTGTCGCAAACATGATGATTTGCTCTCCAGTTAAGACCAGAGAAATGAATGAAGAATTAAAAAATAGATGAATATTCCATGGAAAGAGGTTCGAGAAAGAGGACAAGAGAGGAGAAAAAAGGGAGCTTCAAGAAGCAGAGCAGAAAAAGGATCCGAGGCTGTTAAAAAAGGATCACGGTCGTTCGTAAAATCTTACATTGGAGGACCCCCCTACTAAAAAAGGTCACTAAAACATCAAACTAAATGGGGAATTAACAGTAAAAACAGCAACTGCTCGTGTGTTGTGTGTGCCACAGGCTCAGCCCAGATTAAATCTGCTACGTAACATGGAATAACCATGACTTGTTCATTAGCTGAATACGGACAATTTGCACATCCTCGACCCCTGGCGTCGGTCACTTCTGCATTGGATCCATGTAGGGCTAGACGATGGGTGTATGTACTGCCACTAAAAACTCGTTGGCCAGTGGCGGTTTCAAGGCTCGTATTCTCTCATCTGCCCAATTCAATCTGACTAAACGGCTCCGACTAACCCGAACGCTCCCCTATATCTAATTGGTCAATATGGGGGAGGATGCAGAAACAGCACGGCACAGATTCGTCGCCAAGCTAAACAGATTCGAGCCGGTGCTGGAAGGGGAGTTACGATTCAGCGAGTAAAAAGGTCACGCGACAATGCAAGGAATGGGCTATTTTGTCTGAGCGCTTGCTTTTTGTGAAGCCTCTCTCAATTTGAGGTGATGAGCCAAGGAGTAAGGTTAACGCTCGTTTGATGATGAGGGGCCGACATGGCTTGAACGAGGCGTCGATAGTGTGCGGCCCAACAAGTCTCCTTAACAACAAATCAACCAGCACATGCAGAAAACAATGCATTTCTCTGCATGAGGACATGAAATTGGTTGCAACACCAACACTGGTACCTTCTGCATGTACATTCATTCTCTCAGCTTCTTCCCCAGAAAAAAAGAAACCTTGCATGACCCGGTGTCGTCGGGCAAAAAAGTCCCCCCCCCTTTATTCCCAGGCTGACGAGCAGAGAAAAAAGCCGCTTAGCCGAATCTTCCCATTTTTAGCTCCCCCCCTTGACCAATGTTAATGGTTCGACCATGGAACAAGTTAATTTTACGCTAGGCTGCGCCATTATGTCTCTCCAGGTGGAAACGCTGCGCTTTTTCTGCCATCGATGACTGCTTTAGTGCACAAGGCGCCTTGGTTTTTTCTTGGCTTACCCCTGAGTATAGTCGTCGATCGATCTCTTGGCGAGCGTGGAGAAATTGTTTTGGTCTGGACAATGGCCTTGTTGACCCCATGCAAGGGGGGGAAAGGGGATCTCTCAGCTTTGACTCTGCTGTCGCGTGTCTCTTTTGTTTGGTGGGCTCGTAAGAAGAGGGCTCTTGAAATGAGGTTTCACTTTGCCCTTGAGGAATGAATTTACTGCAGGGTTGACACTGACGCCTCCAAGGCCATTAAGCTCGACCCGCGGACTCCATGAGAATCTACCCACTAAACTTCTCCATTTGCTGACTGTTACAGCGGCCAGCCAGCGACGCCTCTGCCTAGAGTTTTCCGTTGAGTATCCAGAGTGACCAGTAAAAGCTTAAATATTCATCAGCACAATGACGCGCGCCACAGCGAAAGCTCTCTGTAATGATCTGACAATTTTTGGGCGAAGAGGAATCAGGCTCCAACATGTCTCTGACTGCTTTTTCACAAGGAAATACGTAAGCAAGGGTGCAGATTAGCCATACGAGAAAGGAGGATTGAGCCGCCCTAGCCGAGGTGGTCAGAAACTGGCCCAACATCTGACATTCCAATTCAGGATGTAATTCTTTAGCCAATTTTCTATGGCTGTCAAGCAAAGGACATTTGCTCGCGTGACTACGCCGCTATGTATGCATTCCTCTTTCATAGATCGACGCATTTGCACAAAAATCAAGGAACTCGTTAATGAATTCACAATGTGGCTGCTGCACGTTTACGTGTCAAGATTATCTCCAGGCCTACGAATCAAGGTTACCGGCACTTCTGCCAACGTCATTGTGTCCATTCCCCGGATTTTTCCATGGTGATAGCCACAGTGGCGTCCGGTTACCCGGCACAACGGCCCAGCCACTGGAGATTTTTTAATGCGGTTGCTGTCCAAGATCTACGGGAGTGCTGTCAGATTGATTGATAGTTTTTACTTGGTTTAAAAGTTTGTTTGAGACGGTGTTCAGTTGCTATGGTTGTTGCGTGGATTCCCCACTTTTCATGGCAGTGTTTATCGTCTGATTATGCCTGAAGGATTCGGGAGCCTGGATTGGATCGTAATCCTGAGACATCTATTTTGAGATGTCGGTAGTGGAATTGGTTAGGGTCCGGACTAACGGGATACTCTCCCTTTCCGTGGTTCTGGAAGTTCCGTCAAGGGTTCTAGACATAGAGCGGTTCTTTCCGTTAAATTCCAAGTGACACCTTGGCTCATACAATTGTGTCACTTTGAAAGGCTCATTTCGAGGTTGAAGCCGCATCCAGTGAAGCTTGCGGTGTCCGGCATGCGAGTATATAATAGAGCGGTTCGTCATTCCGCTACGAACCCGTCAATACTCGTCTAAACGGCACTGGTCAGTAGCGTCTGAAGGTGCCGTTTAACCTTATCTAAGGCCTTGAGGCTCCGCAAGATTCCAGGGATACCTCTGTTGAGGCTCCATAGGCCATAAGGGATAGCTTCTTGACGTCAGCAGTTGCCAAGCAGAACCTGGTTTAATGTGTTACTCGAATGGAAGAAGTGAATTTTTAGGCGATAATATTTGAGTAAATATGGAATATCCTGTCCTTCCTCATTCAATGTTTGAACAAACAAGAAACGCGCTTGCTAACTGCTTGATTCAATCAGTAAGGGCATCACTAGTGAGACTCTTACGCAGGTGTTCGGAAAGCTCGTTCTTCTTGATACTTATGACAAGAATATCCTAATTCAATGTTTATCATTCGTAGACACGCAATTCCGTAATCAATGGTTCAGAATCTCTCGCCAGTATGGCATCATGAGGAAGTGGAGATAGCGATAGAAATCATGCGTTGTGTATGGCTCAATATGGTTGCATCCCCAGTGAAATGTTACAATGGCGGGGTTGAAGAAACGTCAACAACCAAGATAAAGCCTTCATAGTTAATCATTCTTTAAATTATCTCTCATCAAATCCTATTGCAAAGAACACATTAATTAACAACAACAAAATGGCCATTCAGAACGTCGCAGTCGTTGGAGTGAGTTGCTTACCCTAGAGGGTCATGAGTCGCGAACTAACCATGCCAGGGCTCTGGTCTCATCGGATCAAAAATCGTGGACAGCCTTCTCAAAGCTGGCTTCCAAGTTACAGCTATTACCAGAAATGAGTCCTCTGCAAAGTTTCCGGACAAAGTGATCGTGAAGCGTGTCGATATCACTTCCGTCGACTCAGTCAAGGAGGCTCTGACCGGTCAAGATGCGGTAGTTTCAGCCGCTGCAACAGCTGCTGCTGGAAGTCAGAAGGTCATTATCGATGCAGCTATCGCAGCCAAAGTCCCACGATTCATTCCCTCAGAGTTCGGAATTCCATCTCGTCAGAATCGCGATACCAAGATCGGAAAGATTCTCAGTGCCAAGATCCAGAATACTGACTACTTGATTGAATGCGGAGAAGCATGATTGGTTCTCTTGGACTGGTCTTTCCAACGGACTTTTCCTTGACTCGGTAAGTTATCTAACCTCGACTGAAGTGATAACACTTTCTGACTAGGTTGTAGGGTCTCAAAAGTGACAGGGGCTTCATCAACATCAAGGATCGCAAGATTCGCATTACAGATTCAGGCAACGAACCCTATTCCACAACTTCACTCGCCTTTATCGGCGAAGCTGTGGTTGCTATTCTGAAGAAGCCAGAAGAGACAAAGAACAAATATCTTAACATCGCCGGTGTTACGACAACTCAGAATGAAGTTCTGAAGATTGTTGAGCAGGTGACTGGTGACAAGTTTGAGGTTTCTCATGTCACTGGCGCTGAGCAGGAGAAGATTGGAGACGAGAAGATTGCCAAAGGAGACTTTAGTGCTTTTGGTAATTATCTAGAGCAGTTCTTGTTTGCTGATGGTGCTGGTCACGCGTTGAAGGGTGATGGGAATGCTATTGGGTTGCTTGGGCTGAAGGAGGAGGATCTCGAGGAGGTTGTTAAGAGTGTCGTAGCTGAGATCAAGTAAGCTTTAATCTAGAGGAGAATGTGATTCAAGTATTTGCTTTATGCATGACTGTAGAATGTGATTCATGTAACAACCAATTGGTCTATTTGTAGCTAAGTGCATTTTTATGTCTACTTCTTAATGGCAGAGTCAAGAAAGCGAATGGCGTTTCTCAGACTCTCAACATTAGGTATCCCATCCGCCTCTGCCTTCTCAACATCGAAATTTCCGATTCTGCCATCGAATCCATGCTCCGCATCCTCTGGAAAGTCCTTCTGAACCTCAACACCAGCCTCACGAAGCTTCTTCTCAGCTACGATACTGCAGTCAATCGTAACAGCAGAGTCGTTGACGCCATGCAGCAAGAACGTGCGGGGAATCTTGGCAAGGTCGCCGAAAGAAAGAGGGAACAACCGTCGGTGTTCTTCGGGGATGGCATCAATGCCCTTGCTGGCAATCTCGCGGCCAAGGCCTTCAACGCCGGTCATGTAGTCTGGGAAGAGGGCGTCGATGTGAAGAGCTGAAGCAACTTGGAATCGCGGGTCTTGCTGGAAGTTCTCAGGCGGGGGGTATCCAGAGATTGCCTTTCGATCATCGTTCTCTTTCGGCCTGGGAAACTGGCTCAACAACGAGGCGGTGTCAAAAGGCGGTGCACCCCAGATGTTTGTACCGGGAGTTGTATATCTCGGACCAGCTGCATCGAGCATTCCATAAATGAGCAACAGCGCATCGGGCTTTTGTTCGACAGCATTCGCAGTCGCCAGAGCGAGATATCCGCCGGCGCTGGACCCAGCCAGCAAGACAGGCCCAATAGGACGTCCGATCGCACCAGCCAGCGATGAGCGCACCCAATTGTACGCATCGATGGAGTCATCCAGTGATGCATGGGCCGTAGACTCTGGGACAAGACGATAGTCAGGGCTCACGAAGATCCATTTCCGAGCGGTCGCAGCGTTGACACCCCAGTATGGAGCAAAACTGTATCTGTCCCCAACGATCTGCGTCCATGTTAGCTTCGTCTGTAATATGGCTAAGCCAGACCTACCAGGAATCCGCCGTGGATGTGAATGAGAACAGTTGTCGGTGAATCATCGGCTTCCTCCTCTGGGTACACTACGTCAAGAACGATGTCGCCATCGGGGGTAGATTTGTACGGGATGGTCTTGTACGTGTAGCCCTTGAGGCTGGAGAAAAGAGATGTGGCCATTCTGAAGAGTCAAGAAGTGTGTTGAGGTTTATTTCTTGGCAATCGATCGTTGATGAAGATATAGATGTTTTAAGTAAAAGTTGTGAAGAGCTCCAATTGATCGCAGGTAAATGCGCGCGCTCGGGGAAGCTCGGTGTTCCCCCGCACCCCGACGCGCCGGATTACGTGACGCCCATCCCACTTGAATAACCCAGCGGCATGTCACCGTCGAAGTAATTAAAACAAACCCAGCAAAGCTTATTACTAAATAGCCTCTTTATTTCGGTGTGACTCACGATATTTTTCGCTTTATAGTCTTGTTCCGGAGCTTAGCGGACTTAAGATGTTGAGAACGCGAGCATGATACTTTCGGTAGTATTGCCGAGGACCTAGCTGGACTCGAATAGGCGTGGTATCCCCAACTTGTTGGTCAAAGATATTGCGAAAAGTTCCTCCGACATTGATAGAAGGCGTGAAGATCTCAGACGGAGAGATTTTGCAGGTTAAAGCCTCTCAGAACGACAATCAGGAATGAGCTTCGGGGGAAATGGCTATAATGCTGCTTGATGGAATTCAAAGGGACCCCTCGCGCAGTATGGAACGAGAAAACCCTAAGTTCCAGGGACTAAAGACACTCTTTTTACTTGTTTGAACCCACGGTATTTTTATCATTACACTCTTTCACAAAATTGGCATTTCCCTATCGAAGGAATCCCTGAATATCTACATACAGGTGTTCTGGGATCTTATGGCTCACATCAAGAAGAAGTGGCTCCTATCAGCCATTCTCGTCATATATGATCACGAAATTGACTAAAGGACCAAAAACCCTCAACGCCTTACAAGACGGCCCCGCGAAAGCGAAACGACTAGGTAGACAATGAACCGACTCACGTGAAGGAGTATCCTATCTCTGCCTTTCCAACTTCCTTCCCACGACAAAAGATTCGACATACGAGCACACCAACATCGTCGTCACTAAGACGAATCGTCAATGTGAGTAGAAGCTGATACCAGTGGATGCCATTAGCGTCTTGGATGGACTTGATCTTGGTCTTGTCAATGCCCATGTCATCGATGGTGTACAAAACCTCGCCAACTTTCTCGATTCCTACCCATAATTAGCTCCATGGTTGGGTCATATCATGGGAATTTGACTCACGTTCGTTCTCAATAGTCTCGGGTGCCTCATCCAAGCTGCACGAGTAAAGATCATGCGTATGCTTTCCGTCGAAGTATTCTGAGAAGTGCGAGTAGAAACTTGTGCTGATCTCAGTGTCGTCGTCGAGGAGAGCGCCCTGTGATTCCATTAGTCTAATATTCTTTGGCTGATACAACCTGTTAAAAGCTTACCTTTGCAATCTCCCAATCCATGAAACCAGATAGGTTTTGCTCCTTGGTCCAGGGATCGTTCCACAGCCTTCGCTTGTTCTCGTCAAAGTTGAAATGAACTGCTGGATCATATGTTCGAGAGATGCTATGTCCATAGTGTCGGCGACATTTCTTTTGTCTGACCATAGAACCTTCAACGCCTCGCAACACAGCACCGCAGACGACCGCAGCCCAGCTGGAACTATGTTAGCTGATAGCGGAGGCTCTTAAGAATGAGACACTTACGCGCCTGTCCACGGTGTAGTAAGCCGTATCTCTTGTTCAGAGCACCATTCCAGTAACCTCTCCTTGACATAAGGCGACGAGCCAAACCCGCCAACCAAACACATAGTCTTGATTATTGGCTCTTTATCTCTCTTGACTTGATCAACCTGATCTTTCACAAGCTTGAGAATGACATCGATCACTGGATCAAAAAGACTCTTCATATCATCTTTGCTTAGAAGCACCCAGTTAAAGTCAGGGTCATAGTACTTCTGCATCTCCGGAGTGACTACCAGGTTTCGCATAGGTAGAGTTAGCTTATAAGACTTCCTGCTCGGTGTATCGAGGCTGAAGTCTCTTTTGCGATTCTCAAATTGGTCCATGAACTGACTTCCGGGACCTACGTGCTGTGGGCCGAGGCTGGTGAATGCAGCCCCGAAGCGTTCGGAGAGGAGCTTGTAGAGATTGCGGTCTACGAATGTCCCGCCGCATTTGCCACCTGAGAGTGTGAGTATGACCATTCCGTCTGCGGATGAGGACTGTTTTACCTGCTCCGATGGCAATCTCCCTCAGTTTTAAAGATGGGGACTTTCTGACTATCTCTGATGTTGTAATATCCTAGCCTCGTTAGCAAGATAAAAGACTCCGAGTAAAGTTAGACTTACGACAGTACCGCCGCCAAGATCACAAACCATCACGCCCGTGCCGACCTAAGCGCAGTGTAAGTATGGACTCGAAAGGTGAGATGGCACTACCCACATCGATAAGATCTCCAACATGATGAATGCTGGACTTCAAAGCCATATGTGCAGCCGCATCTGGTTCTGTGATCAAGCTCAAACGATCAATAGGTCTCGATGCAAACCCAGCATCCAAAGCTGCAGCTCTAGTAATAAGCTTCGCTCTCTCCGTCCAAGTCGCAGGAACAGTTAGCCAAAAGTCAACCGGCATCTCCTCAAGGATATCCTCTCCAATCTTCTCAATGACAGCCTTTTTATACATAGAATGCATACCCTTCAGGTACTCAGTAACCACGTCTTTGGCAGTTCTACCAGCTGGTAATCTCATGAGTCCATTTCCAGCGGCCTTGTTAAGATCCGGGTCATCATACTCTGTCGCGAGTGCTTGATCATCAAGGAGAAGCTTTGTCCATGCGTAGGTCTTCATACCAGGCTCGATCTGATAGCCCCACGCGTTCTCGTCGAGATCGGGATTCTCATCTTTGAAGGCGACCCATGATGGAGCTTTGTGGCAGTGTTCTGCGATGTGAGTTGACGAGCCAGGATACTTGGTCCATGGGTGAATGTCTTTAAAGTCTGCAGCATTGGAGAGCGCAAAACTGAGACCTGTTGTTAAGAAGATCAGCCACGGTAGTTCGTCATTGGGTTGCAGTGCGCTGACCTGAATATGTTGTACCGTAGTCAATGCCGACTATCAGCTTCGTCCTATTTCTCACAGCCAACATGATTGATGAACGTAGTCCTGCTTGTGGCGTCAACAGCGACGTGGAAAAGAACTGTAGCTCACTTTAATGAGGCTCTGGTATCTTAATGGAATGACTTACTTCATATTCAAATGGTCACCTGGTTCAGGGCGACAGCTTAAGCAGTTCGCCGAGTTTGCGGCTGATGATCAGTACGCCTTACAGGGGTGGTTGAAATGCGCGGGCGTTTTGCCGTGCATGTACTGGCGTTTTGTCGGGGCTAGGCCTTGCATATGCAGCCACTATCACGGCTGAAAGGCTAAGGTTTACAGGGAGGGTAATGGGGGGGAAGGGGAAGCCAAACCACTGATTTTCAGCGAGGGACGTCCATTTCGGTTTATAAATAGTGCTTTTGTTAATCGAGTCCGGGACGATCGTATCGTCACGCCATTCGACCAATACCACTTTTTGACAGCAATACAATGGGCGGAGAATCTGAACAACGATCTGGAGAGGATGGTCCTGGCGGAGCAGCTCTGAAGGATATCGGTGACAAACTCCAACCAAAGAGTGAGGATGAGGGTCCGTATGAGGAGGTATTCAGTTTTAAACCCGCCGTATTTATCTTACTAATTTTGCAACAGCCGCGATACTCCCAGATCGAGGACAAGAGGCCGAAATATCATCCTCCAGAAGACTCGATCATGTCTGACGTCGTTGAGACGGTGAAAATGTCCGATCACCAACCAAAGGTAAGTTCACAAGCAATGCATAGTTCATTCTAGCCACAAACTGAGAAATTCTTAAGCAAAACCCTGGAGTGATTGGGCGTATCACCCAGTCTCTGAACCCATTCGGCCCTTCAGAGCCTTCTACAATTCCAGAGAAAGTGAACGAGAAGCAGCCAAGCCACAAATCAGAAACCTCAAGAGAAAAGAAACTTCAAAAGGAAGTAACCCAATTACGAACTGACAAGATATCTCTGAGCACAAGCCTCAATAATCTATCTATCAAGTTTAATCTACAAACCAAAGATCTTGATGGCAAAAGGCGTCTTATCAAGCAATGGGAAGATTGGAAAGATAAGTCCGATGAGCACTGGCGCAAACAAGGAGACGAACTCAGGAAAACGAAGGACGCGTACGATCGCTTATTTGATGATTATCGCAAGCTCAAGCGGACAAAGGAAGATCTTGAAACTGAGCTTGACGAGGAAAAAGATTTGAACAAGTCTCTGAGACAAGATATTCAGGATCAAGAAGTCGTGGTTACTGAGGCGCATTCGAGGGCTATATCACTACTCGCTGGTCATGTCTCAAGCGACTTTCCTGATGATCAGGTTCGAACTGAACTGCAGGATCTGTTTGAGAAGTGCTCTGAGTGGTGTATAGATAATCGCCTGCCGCTGATCGAAAACGTCGACGAGACCCGAAACTTGCTGATTACAGAAGGCATCATCAACGATCCAGATGGTGAGGAGCATCTGGGATTTGACGTGACGCACAGAACAGCTACGGCAGTATTGCTACAGGCTGCTCTGACCAAGGCGCTCGTACAGACCTTTCTCGGAAACCCATTCTTCCTAGGCCAACGTTGCTTAAACAAAGCAGCCCTGCAAGGAGGTTTGTACACTTCAAAATCCCAGGCAATAAGGCAAACTGACACAATCTCCAGGCGCCAGCGCAGAAGCCACAGTGACGTGGAGGATCCAGACTTGCCAATACATAGAGCAAGCATTCCCCCCGCATAAAGAAGGACTGCAAGCATGTGCCGAGGGCTTCGTAAGGACATACGAACCCCTCATCGAGCCCCTCGACAGAGAAAGCCTCACACAGCTTACCAAGCTTTTCGAGACCACATGCAGCCTTGCGCTCAGACTCTGGAAGCTAAGAACCAATATCCGCATCGAAGCGCTAGGCGATGCAACCCTCCATCGGTTCCAGAGCATGTTCGGCGACATGGAGGCCCATCCAACCGTCGGTCTCTTGAAGGGTGATAAGCGGTTCGACGGTCGCCCGATTTGTGTGGTAGTGCGCCCGCGGATTGTCTCGGAGCCAGTGGAATCAGAGAATCGCGGGCGAGGCATTGTCTGGTCGCCTGCGCAGGTTTGGGTGTCTAATTGGGAGGATGCAGGGTATTAGTGGATGGTGGCGCGGGGCTAGTGGTTGATATCGCGTTTTGGGTGTTCAGCTTGAAATGCAGGTTTTGCTGTAGCGTGGAGGTTGAAATAGAACGGTCGTTTTGTAAAGCTAGTGCTTATCGTTGACGAATAGAGTGTGAATTGCCCCTCATGCGATGTTGAGCTTGATTTTGGGTGTTGCAGTGCCGGATATGTCGGCATAAAGTGATTGCGTCTTGTCTGCCTTGTTGTATTTATTAAGAGACATTCCCTTATTCTTAAGTCTAGACTGGACGCTGGCAACTAGTGCATCACACTTATTGACATCCCTGTAAGCTTTCATCATGACCAAAGTTACCCAATCTTTGCCAGAAGCTCCGTCGGTGGGAACTGACACGTCGGTAAGCGATGAGTCGGAAAGCCCTCCGCCAGTACTGTTGATTGCGGTGATGGGAGTGACTGGCTCTGGAAAGAGTAACTTTCTTCGGCTCTTGACTGGCAGAGACGATGAAGATGGGCCCCAAGTCGGCCATTCACTTGGATCATGTATGTCAACACTGGACTTTGTGGATGATGAACGGAGATTAACCATCAACGGGCACGCAGAAGACGGAAGCCTACGAGTGCCTCATACGCGGTCAGCAGTTTGTCTTTTTTGACACGCCGGGCTTTGATGACACGTACCGAGGCGATGCCGACATTCTTGCTGATGTCGCTCAAGCCCTCAGCTCTTCATACATGAACAATGTCAAGCTCAGTGGCATCATCTATCTCCACCGCATCAAAGATGAGCGAATGACCAATGCCATCATGCGAAACCTCACCATGTTCCGCAACCTTTGCGGTGATGGCGCTTTTGAGAATGTCATTCTTGCAACTACTTTCTGGGATGAGCTACAGGATGAGTCCAAGGGAGCCGCGAGAGAGCATGAGCTGATCTCAACTCCTGAGTGGTGGGGATATATGAGCAACAAAGGCTCGAGAATTCGACGATTCCAAAACACAAGAGAGTCTGCTCTTGAGATTGTCAGCGAGCTAGTTGACCTCCCTGCCGTGACTCTGCAGATCCAAGAAGAGATCGTAGAGCGGGGACTAGGAGTTGACCAAACAACGGCAGGTGAAGCTCTCAATGAGGAACTCAACAAGCTTCGAGAACAACACCAAGCCCAACTCAACTCCATCCGCGAAGAAAAAGAACAAGCCATCAAAGACCGCGACGTGTAACTCGAGAAAATGCTCGACAAGCTCGAACAAGAAAAACAGCAATTGATGCGCCGTCTCGAAAGCGAGCAAGCAGCTCTCCACGCCGATCGCCGCGAACAGCAACGCCGCATGGAACAAGCCTTCAACGACCAACTCGTCCGTCTAGAGCGCGAACGCAAGGCAAGAGAAGCCAAGATCCAAGATCTGGAGACACGACTAAGTACCGAGCGCGCAGATGCCAACGAGCGATTTCAAGCTGCTATGGCAGAATCGAACCGCATGGTCAGCGCGTTGAGGTCAGAGATGGAGACGGCACGTGCTGAGGATAGGGCGGAGTATGATGAGACGATTGGGAAGATTGAGGAGAGGCAGAGGGGGGCTATGGATGAGGCGGGGAGGTGGAGGGGGGAGGTTGAGAGGCTGAATAGGCAGATTAGGGATGCGAGTACGGCGCAGGTTGCGGCTCATGGGGTGGAGAAGAGGAGGATGGATGGAGGCGAGGATCAGGGAGCTGGAGCAGACGAGGAATACGAGTAATACGAACTTTTGGGATGTAGTTGGGAATATTTCGAATGTTGCTACGGGAATATTGTTACATTTGCTTTGAATCGAGCTAGCTGGTGTTTAATGCACATGATCCTTTGGTACTTCAAACAATGGATCTGAGGGACATGACCTCAAAGCATCTCCGTACTCCTTCTTGACATAATCCCACTCGGGAGATGGACATGACTCCCTGATGATGTGAAAATCTTCAGATCCATAACCTTCCCGACATATCAACAGGTTTCCCCTGCTTGTTCTCTCTGGACGACCGAAGTCTCCAAAGATGATGTACTCCAGGGACTTAATACCCTTGTAAGAAAAAGCCCACTCAACAAATGCCCAGAACATAGGTTCCAGATACTCACTACTAGGGTTTTCTCCTTCATCAACTGCCGGGGTATCATCGACTGGTTCATCATCGGTTATCACCATAATCCCCCATGACCACGTATACTCAATATTCTTGCGCGATTGACGAACATGAACGACCTTGAGACAATCCTTTTTGGAAAATGGATTCAGCACATCCAGCTAAAAGTACAGTCAGTATATGAAGATAATAAAGCCCGAATGCTTACCAGATGAATCGGTTCACATGACAGCCCAATAAAGTCGAGATCCAGGTTATAAAGAGAAGATGAAGTCGGATCATCCCACCACCTTTCCTTATCACGCTCATTAATCATCATATCCGGCAAATCCGTCCAGACTTCCTCCAACTCCTCGTCATAGAAATTTGAATGATTGACGAATCTCTTCAACGTAGAGCTGTGGTGGCAAACATTCTCCCATGTATCCTTTGAGAGCATGTCACCCGTCTGGTCAAGATAGAACTTTTCCAGCCCTTGGAAATATTCTAATAGAACCTCGGTTGGATCCCCGTCTTCAGTCTCGTCGGTCGCTGCATCATTCTTGGGCCAGGATTCCTGGAGCTCGAGCTTCTTTAATCGCACTGGAATTCTTCGCCTTGCTATTGCTTGCACAAAGTCGTACCATTGTGGACAGGATCGGATTGTGAGCGATCCGAGAACCTCAAAGTTGACGGATTGTACAAGGGTCGCGGTCAGAGGTACATGACTGAGGACTAGAGTATGTAGGTTGGGAAACGTGATGTGCGGAGAGTGTATGTCAAGGCCAAGAATCGTCTTGTGCATGTAATCCCTTGCTCTCATTCTGTGCACTCTCTCGTTATCGTTCCGATAACCCAATGCCTTGCGTAAGTGTGGCCAGTTGACTAGGTCGAGTTCTAAGGTTTCAAGGTGCGGTCTGTTGTTTTTGAGTGCGGTGGACAATACTCCGAGGTTCTCTGAGCTTGGTCCTCTCCAACTGAGGTTCAGAAGATGACGGAAAGCGGATAGGTCAATCTTTCGTTGGCGGGAGTTATAGCGCTGGCAAAAGGGATAGGTCGTGAGATTCAATGCACTAAGCATAGGCTGCTGACGGGCGACAATGCCATTGCTTCCCAGGATGGGAGTCGGTATACACGTTCCTAGATCCCAGCTTGGTTTGGCTCTGTCAGCCCTTCCTCTTAGATTGCTGCAGGTAATTGACAAACCTGAAAGATGTCAACTGTTCCTTCTCAAATCTTTCGAGTAGCGAGAGGATGACTTCCGTAAACTTCTCAAAGGAACTGAGTTTGTCGACGATTTCCTCATCATTTGCTTCTTGACAAGTTTGTAGTCTTCGATCATGCGGAAAAGCCCTTGCATTGTTCTCGGTTACAAATCGTAGACTGATAGATTTCGTAAATACTAATCTGTCGAGAGGAAAGCCGTCGATACCAATTCCGTAAGTGTCTTTCGTACTCCATGCCGGGATAACTACAGATGTCCAGAGGGTTGGCAGAGTAGAAGAACGGAAGTGTTTTGACGTCTGCGACAGATTCTTGACGTCTTGAATGGATATCTACAAGGGTGAATTATGAGATTCTGTAGGATAAGAATAGTAAGCTCATCTTACCTCACTGATGATGAACTTCAAAAGCTCATGGGGTAGTCGTTCGAACATTTTCGCGATATGGTCAACAGAAGTCAAGGTGACGAGATAACCCACGCGTAATGCACGACTTGAAGCTAACTACGGAAGACTATAGGGCTCAGTGGCTCAAAAGTCATTTCATAGTAGGCTGACCCCCCCCCCCCGTAGGGCGCCCTAGGTTACATTTGTATCTATCTGATTTTTAAATTGAATTATTATAGGCCCCTTATATAAGCTAAAGTAGGCCCTTTAGGGTTATATAATAATATAATATACATTTCCTTGTAATCCTAGCTTTAGCTTTATTTTCTTCCTTTAAAATTAATATGCCTTATAAGGTAAGAATTCCTCACTTTCCCTTACCTGCATATACCTGCAATAGCCTTATATAACCTAATAAATATATTTTTAGAATTATATGCTTTTAATCTTTTATATAATGCTATTTTTATTTCCCTATAAGCACTTTATCCTGCCTAATTTAGTACCTATACTATAGCGCTTATATAAGTAACTTTTACTTTATATAAATCTATCCTCTACCTTATATATACCTTTAATTAATATTATATAGCCTTTATTATTTTTATATAATTAAGAGCTTTATTTTTATATACCTTTTATCTTATTATATATATATTTAATATACTTAATTTATAGCTAATTACTAATATTTTTCTTATAATATTAATACTTTCTTTTAAATTAATTTTATTTATATAAATATATATATAACTTAATCTAAGTATTATACTACTTAAGCTAAAGCTAAAGCTAAAGAAGTATAAGATAAAGCTTAAGAAGAAAGTATAATTAGCTAAAGAGGCTAAGGATTTACATAAAGCTAAAGAGGAAGCTATAGCTATAAAGGAGGCCTAAAAGAAGAAGGATAATGTAGCTAAAAAGAGGGCTAAAATAGCAAGAAAGAAGGCTAAAGAAGCTAAAAAGGTAAAGAAGGAAGCTAAAGAAGCTACTAAGAAGGACCTTAAGAAAGATAACTTTAACTCTAGTAATAAAGATAACTTTAATAGTAATAAAGTTAATTATATTAGTTATATTATAATATATAATTAAGATAAAGACTATTTAATTTAAAAAAAGCTTTTATAAAAGGATTTAAGTAACTGCTTTAAGTATCTTCTTAAGGAAATCTATAGTAAAGATATTAGTAATTTTAATTAAACTATTAAATAACTTACTATATAGTTTAATTTAACTATTTAGATTTTCTATTATGCTTTAAAGAAGTATAGCTATAAGAGTATTAAGGCTATTTACCTTAATATTTAAGATATAAGTTATATACTATATAAAGCTTTATCCTAAGTGTTAATTAGCTGTATTTACCCTCAATTTATATTCCTCATACTGCACTGCATTGCCTTGCAACCTGATCCAATCTATTACTAACCTGCCAAGCCAGCTTCAATCTACTAACATTTACAGTTTTTCCCCTAACGCTAAAACCTTCATTTCCCAATTTACCTTTTTTCCCCTCTTTCCCCTCTTACTTCCTCTCCTTTACGCTACAATAGCCCTTAATTCCCGCAATATAACATTTACACTATTAATTTAACTACTACAACTGCACATTTCAACTCTATAAACTACTCCCAGTATAGACCGTTGCTGCCAGCTGATGCAATTCTAGCAAGGAAGGCCTATTACTCAGTCAATAGGTCTTAACCCTCTTCCAGCCAATTAGTAAGGTTATCTAAGGCCTACATCTAACTTGCAATATATGTAAGGATAGATACATTTTATGTATTAAGAAGCCTTACTTTATAATTAAAGATTATAAGATTAACTTACTGCTTTAGTAATAATCTATTAATATATAGCAGGTCTTTGCTTATAATTTTCTAAATGTAAAGGAAGGTATATAAGTTTAAGATATAATTAAGATTAAGATTATTAATATTAGTTAAAAGATTAATTATATAATAATTAGCTGCTATGCCTAGGGGATTATAGCTAGGTTAGCTGTTATTAATGCTAATTATATAGCACTATATCTTATAATAGATTTTAAGGTTTTTAGCCTATTTTAAGATAGTCTATTTAGGTTAAAGCCTTAGTAGTAATTACCTTAACTAGGTAATAATAAAGAAGGCATTTAGCCTTAGCAGGCTAGGAGGAATATCTTTTTTATACTTATAGATTAAGGCTACTTATTTAGTTAGATTATAAGGTTAAAGGCAGCAGCGCTATATAACCTTAAGACTTAATTTTAAGGTTATTGTGTTTTTTAGCGTAGTGTATAATGCCTTATATTATAATATGCTAAAAATAAGCATTATATTGTATTATCTCATTATATAAGACCCTATTAGCTATACCTCGCGTATTGCTGCAGAGACATTTTGACTTTTCAATAAAGCTTTATATTATATTATATTAACTTATTTAAAAACCTACTAAGCCTTATAAACTTAAGCTATAAGAGTTTAAAAAGGGAATTATAGACTTTTATATTATAATATTCTTTTCTTAAAATGCTAATACTATACTTTACTACCTTTATAGTATCTTATAATTTAAATTAAAAGTCTATAATAAGTATAAAAAGGAAAATAAAGCCTTTACTAAATGTTATATTTACCTTTCTAAGCTTACTAGGTATACTAACTGTAATTAGAATTATTTAAGGCCTTAATATTCCTTTTCTTATATATAGTATTATATATAGACTTATTTACTTTTATATTAACTTTTAAATAGCTTTTAAGTATAAATATAATAGTAGTAATAATAATAATAAATTAAAGCTAGATAGTATTATAAAGGCTACTATAAAGCTTTTTAATTTACTTAATTATACTACCTACTAGTTGCTTTTTAAATTCTTTAAGAGAGCTATTAACTTTATAAAAGGTAAAAAGAAAAAGGCTAAGAAAAGCAAGAATTAAGATAATTATATGCTTTATAAGCTACTTTAAAATAATACTAATATTAATATAACTATAGTAGCTTAGTTTTTATTTTTATTATTTTTAAAAATATAATTTAATAATTAATAATACTATAATAAGCATTTTAAGTATATAATAGAGTTTATAGTAATATATTAAGTACTATAAAATACTATAATATACTTAAAGAAAAGGTTTTTATTAGTATACTAGATACTATAAAGCAGTATAGTATATATAGTCTAGAGTAAAAAGTTTTTTAATTGCTTTATCTTATCTTCTAATAAAATGCTATAATTAATAAGGTTATTAAGGTTATATAACCTTTTACTAGTATATATAATCTTAAAATGCTATATAAGCTTTTTTACCTAGTACTCTTTCTTTTTTATATAAGATACTATAAGCCCTTATAATAAGTATATTTAGTTGCCTTCTAAAAGACCTAATGCTATTTTACTCTTAAATTAAATAATAAAGGGATATTAAGCAATATACTATAAATAAGCTTATAGAGTGCATATTAGTAGAGTTTAATATATTTATATTTTATATAATATTAAATTAATACTTTAAAATATAGTAAGAAGATTAATTAATATTAATTACTAAATAAGCCTATATAGAAAATACTAAAGCTTTATAAAGCTATATTAAAAAGCTTTTTTTTTATAATATTCTTAAAAATAAAAATATTCTATATTAACTACAGAAGGAAGGCTTTATAGTTATACTTATAGGCTTAAAGAGGATATAATAAGACCTTAATATATATTAACATTTTACTTTTAAGTAAAAAGCAATACAGTTAGCTAAATTATATAAATTCTTTAAGAATAATATCTTACTAAGTATTAAGCTTTAAACATTTAATTAAACCTATCTCTATACCTACATTTACTAGCAAGAACTATCTCTTAATAAAGATACTATATATAAAGCCTTTTAAAGCTTTTTACCTATAAATATCTCTAATTAATAGAATATAATATAGCATTACTAAATAGGATAGATAGCCTTAGGCCTTAACTTTATATAATTAATTAATACTTATAATAAGCTAAAGGCCTAAGGTATAGGTATATATGCTTCTATTAATACTTACTTACAATACATTATATAGCTCTATATAGGTGTATTAGCTAATATATTATACAGTATACTTAAGTAATATCTTTATATTATTAAAGGCTAAGGTTATATGCCTCTTATAGTCTAATCTAACTATAGTAATAAAACCTTCCTTATAGTTAGTATATATTATTACCTTTTATAATTATATAATACTATAGGAAGTAATATAGATTAATTTATTTAGTTTAATAATTACTAGATATATAGTAAAAGTATATAAAATAAAAGGATTAAGAGCTAGTAGCATTAACTAAATAATAGTTAAGTAGGTTACTAGTATATATATAGCCTTATATAGCCTTATATACTTATATATACTAACTATAAATAGGCATTTTTTACTAGAATTACTACTAAAGGTAACTTTTTACAAGATTCTATTTTAGATTAAGTTGCAATTTTATATCTTTATATGCTAATAATATATATAGAGCTTTCTAAGTTTATAATGCTTTAGAATTTATACTATATATATAAATAACCTACTAGGCTATATATTGTTTCTAGTTAGCCTTAGGTCTTATACTATTAACTAGAGGCCTAAAAAGTAGAAGACTTTACTTTCTTTATCCCTTCTAATTAACTATAGATAATTATAAAGCTTTATAATAATAATTAAATTAATATTAATACATATCTACTTAAAGATATAATTAAAGTATATAATAAGATTCTTAAGAAAGAAGTCTTTTCTACTAAAAGCTTTAATAGCCTAAAATACTCTATATACCTATTTCTATAGAGCTAATTAGAAGAGTATATACTTAATAGGCATTAACTAGCTATTAGATTCCTTTTAATACCTATAAGAAGGATTAATTATATATAGAATTATTTAGCTACTTATAATATTAATATTATAACCTTAAACTAAGAAGCAGTTAATACTAATAAGATTAACTTTATATAGCCTTATATAATATAAAAGAAAGCATTTTATATATATATTACTACTTAAACCTCTATAATAATGCTATATTTTACTTAAAGTAAGTATTAGTTTTTATAGCCTTTTCCTTTACCTCTTTTATATAATTTATTTCTTTTATATTATTTAAAAATGCCTTAAATATAGCTAAAGTAAAGCTCTTTATATTACTTTTATTTCCTTCTTTTTTTATAACTAACTCTTAAGATATTTTAACTTTAATCTTATCTTTTATACCCTTTTCCTTCTTAGTAAGCTATATTACCTCCTTTTTTATTCCATTTTTTTTCTTTATTTCTTTCTTTTACTTTAGCTTAATTATATATTTAGAAGTACTTCCTTTTACTTCTATTAATTCTACTTATTTAATATATCTTTTAAGAGAGTAAATAGTAATATCTTCTTTTAAATTATTTTATTTATTAAAATAAAAGAATAAAAGGTTAATAGGAATCTTAGCTCTTAAAAGAAGTAAAATATTTACCTTATTAAAGAAGTCTTTTAATTATATTATATTATATATAATATTATTAAAGTATTTAGGCTTATATAAGCTTATAATAGTATTAAACTTAAAAATAAGCTTTTACTTTATTATAGCTAGTAATACCTAGAAGCTTAATATAATAAATATAACTATAGCAATATATAATAGATATAAAGCAGTTAGTATAACCTTAATCTTACTCTTATAGCTAAAAGACCTAGTAGGAGGCTTATTATATTTTATAATAGCTATACTAGTAATTATATCTTTAACCCTAAATATAATATAAAACTTAGTATACATTTTAATTATAGTTAAGCTACTATAAGCTATTAATATAATGCTTCTTTACTAGCTTTTAATAGCTATATTATAAGTATTATTATATATTAAAGGAATTAATTAAAATTATTTAATTAGTATTATTATTAAAGTGCTTTATATAAAGACTACTAAGGTAGCTTATAAGCTATTAGTAAGATTAATAACCTTACTAATAGTAAATAACTAGCTATAAAATAAATAAAAAATAGCATTTATAATATTATTTAGCTTTATATAAATATTATTATAGCATTTACTACTTTTTAAGTAGTATTTAGTATATTCTATAAGAAAAGATAATATATATAATAAAATAATAAGTCTATATAGATTATAATAGAGCCTTATAATTACTTAAGTATACTTAAATATACTATAAGTAAAAGGCATTAACCTTACACTTAGTAATACTATATTATATAAATAAATTCAGTAGAGTAATAAAAGGTTATTTATATATATATTTTAGCTTATAATATATATATAGGGTAAGTCTAGTAAGGAAAATCTCTTACTTCTGACTTTTGAGCCACTGAGCCCTATAGTCTTCCGTACTAACCCTATCCAATCAGTCACGCCCGATAAGAGTTATTGTGGCCCCCAAGATAAGCAGTCTCATCAATCACGTCACTCATCGCGTTAAGGTCAAATCTCGTCCGTCATTATTGATCTATTATTCATATCTAGATCATTCCAAAACTTTTATTTACCTCTCACGGTTGAAGGTAGGAGCAGACTTGGGCTTGTTATCGAGAATCTTCTCAATCTCCTCCAAAACCTTGTCATCGATCTTCTTGTAGATCTCAAGAGCCTTGAAGTTATCCTCAAGCTGCTTAACCTTTGTCGCACCGAGAATGACGGTGCTGACGTTGGGGTTCTTGAGGGCCCAGGCAAGAGAGAGCTGGGCGACGTTTCCGCCTAGACGCTCAGCGACTTCGGAGAGCTTCTTGACCTTCTCAATCTTGGCCTTGCCGGCTTCGGTTTGAAGCTCGTTGACGGTGTTCTCGAAGAAGGCCTTGTTTGTGGCGAATCGTGAGTCCTCCGGAATTCCGTTGTTGTACTTGCCGGTCAAGAGGCCTGAAGCGAGAGGGGACCAAATTGTGGTGCCGTACTCGAATTGGTTGAAGATAGGGGCGTACTCGACCTCGAAACGCTCACGGTGGAAAGCGTTGTACTGAGGTTGCTCAACAACTATATCATTATCAGTATCTGTCACGATCTCAGGTATCAAGGGACTTACCAGGAGCAATGAGGTTGTAGCGCTCAGCAATGTGAGTAGCCTCGGTAATCTGAGCAGCGGTCCACTCAGAAGTACCCCAGTAGTAAGCAAGGTTCAAGTTGCGAATGACCTGAGTAAACCCCTCAACAATCTCCTTCATGGGAGTAGCGTAGTCAGGACGATGAGCAAAGACGACGTCGACGTAAGGCTGCTCAAGACGCTTGAGAGAGCTCTTGAGACCCTCGACGACGTGCTTGCGGCTGAGACCTCGAGTGTTGGGCTCCTTGCGGCCAGTACCGAAGAAAACCTTTGTGGTGAGGACGTACCTAGACAAGTCAGTATAAATCGAGTTTGGGGGCTTGGCATATTTACTCATCACGAGGCCAGCCGAGCTCCTTGAGGGCACGACCCATCTCAACCTCAGATTCACCATTGGCGTAAACCTCGGCGGTATCGAAAGTGTTGACACCGTGATCCCAAGCCTTTTGAAGAATCTGCTTCACGATATCGCCCTTTTGCGTACCGCCGTATGTCAACCAGCCACCGAGACTGAAGACACTGACCTTGAGACCAGTAGGTCCCAAGTGGCGGAACAGCATGTCCTTTGGGTCGTAGGCGGTTTCAACAGGCATTTTGGCGATTTGTCTGGAAGAGGAGTGATGGGAATGAAGGTTTGACGGTAGGAGGAGGGGCTTTTTTCTTATATAAATGGAATTGATGTCATTCTGGATGGTCCAAGCGAAATGAGGGGTACTAAGATGGTTGATACAACGATGATGGCTCCACGCAAACAACTGACGACAGTTTAGCGTAGCAGCTCTCATTGTCAAGCCAATCAGAGGACCCAATGCTTGGGACTACCCCCAGCCTCAAACACCCAACGTCTTGTCATTGGGGCGTTAGTATTAATAATTCAAGATAGCGGGGCACAGGCCGGCGAACAGTCACTTCCGAGCTTCAATGACGCCTACTGCAGAGGAGATAATGGAGTTTGCACACACACGTATTCTTTCCAGTTGCCTATTGTGCTTGGGTGTCATCGGGGTTCATTTTGAGTGCTTACACTGAATGCTTCTTTACCGTTCCATCTACCGAATTGAATTGCTTATGACATCAAGGTATGAGGATTACACTGAAGCCGAGCCTAAGTCCGGGCTAAGGCCACGTTTTCCCCTCCTTGAGATGAACCTTGCTATCGATCAGGGTGATTGATCTTCTATTGACCGAGGTACGCAGTTGACCCAGTTATCTTCATCGCCCCGCACAAGCTCATCATTCCAAACGTGGTTGAAACATTGCCCGTGAAACCTCAGCGACCTTTGCATGTTCCTAGAGCAACTCGCATGCCCTTCCACATAGGCGCCCAAGCACCAAACACGGCAGTGACACCTGTGCATATGATCATGGGCCCGTATTGCGTCGCGTAACCCAGTGCCTCGTTAGACAGATGTGCTTTTGCCTGTAGCAGTGCGCCGCTGAGTGGTCCGGCGGTGACGAAGCCAACACCTCGTCCGCCCATAAGCATGCCGAAGATGAGAGCTGAATCAGCGGCAGAGTCGTCTTTTTGGATGTCGGTTGACATGTTGGACCACGTTGAGCTGAATCCGCCGGCGAAGAAGCCGTAGACGATGACAAACACTACCAGGTTTGCAAGGTCGAGGGACAAACCCCACAGAAGCCAGATTGGCAGGGCGCTTCCAATTGAAGCGATTGTTACGGCTTTTGTTGCTGAGAATTTATCGCCTAGCATACCGTGCACGATACCGCCGGGGACGGATGCCACAGAGAACAGAGCAAGAAGAATAGGTCCGGTGATACTGGGTAGACCGATCGTCGATGCGTAGCTGGCTAGGTACGTGCTCGGCATGAGATATCCAAGTGATTGAATGATTACGCCAGCTTGCATCATCCAAAAAGATGTATGGCGGAGGAAGCGGAACGATAGCGGTTGAACCTGAACCTGAGTGTGCAGTGGGATCCGTGGTCTGATGAAAACGAGTGTTGGGAGCGTCATTGCAGCTGATGCACCCGCCCAGGCCAAGAGAGTAGCCTTGAGACCGATCCGGCGTAGGAGAGCATCAAAGACAAACGGCATCGCAATACCTTCGCCCGGTTAGCGTACGATCTTAAAAAGACTTCTTTAGAGTCATACCTGTCCCCGATTTGCCAGCCCACATAACCCCCAACGCCATCCCCTTCCTCTCAACAAACCACTCATTCATATAATGCGAAATCGGACAAAACAGCAGGCCACAGCCAATAGAGTACAGTGCCCCCTGTGTAGCGATAAGCCCCGCGATAGTGTTCACAAACGCAGACGCAGTGAGACTAGCGACCGTCACTGCAAGACCAAGCGGTCCGCAGAGGTGTCGCAGCCGCGGATACCGCGTGAGGATGAGGAAAGCAAACGGCATCATGAGATACATTACGCCCTGTTGGAGTGCTCCGATGGTGGCGATTGTTCCGGATGATGCTGTGCTGATGGGACTTCCGGGACGGCTGTAGTATTCTTGGAAGATGCCGAAGGAGACGGAGTAGCCTGGTATTTGTTAGTGCTGAGGTGTGATGGCGAGGAGGTTGCGTACCCCAGATTGGGAGCTGTGCCATTGTGCAGCACATCAACGCTAGATACGCATCTTTACCGCGGTCCGTAGGCGGGAGCGTATCCGTCGGTGACTGAGAAACATTTTCCTGGCGTTCAGTGTCAGGCGGACTATCAGTTCCGCACCTCTGCTCCTGCAACGACTCCATAGCATAAGTAGTCTCTGAAGAAGACGACATCTTCGCAATCAATTGTTCGACAGTCAGTAGTCAAGATTAGAGTAAACAATTGCGGTTAGTCGGAAGGATTGAGGATGAAGGGTTGGCTTTTGGACGGATATAAGCTCAGAATGCGCCCTTGCTTTGACAGTCGCGTTGACGTGGCCGATCGGGATCGGTTAATGATCGACGTGTTTGCTCACTGTTTTGGGAGTTTGTGCGACACGACCAACACCACAGCAACGTTGCGAATTCGGAGGACTGCATGTCATGCAGAGTTTGCTTGTGAAAATGATATTGAGATAACGATGCCCAATTAATTGCTATTTATTCCTATTCGCTATGTGAGACGTTGTATGTTTTCGTTAGGGCTTAAAATTCCCACGGGTACCCAGATGTTAGCCCACCTAATTAGGCCCATGGGTAGGTCTGGGTACCCATAGTGGGTTATTTTTTCTAACCTACCCAACTGGGTACCCAAAACTTACCCTAT
>SRZU01000145.1:0-226195 GCA_013183765.1 Fusarium xylarioides
GCAGAGTCCTACCCAGAGACTGTCTTCACTTCAAGACCGAGCATTTCTCCCTTCAGCCAAAACAAATCAGAGCCATAATTACATGTCGATGTCAGGTCAGGATCTACGGAGTAGTCAATATTGACTTGATGTGAAAAGCGAGCGATCCGAGCGGGTGGAACGATACAGCAAGTAGCCTGAGAGGCCTTTGTTCTTATCAATCACTTGGCCTTTACTGGGCTTTTGTCTTATGATGAGAAGCTGGCAGAGAAGGACATTATGTTACTGGCAAAACCTATGGTGAAATACGAAATCCAGATAAGCACTAATGATATGATATAACTGTCCGTAAAGCGAGCTGCCAAATCGGGCTACCCTGATTCAACTTATATCAACAATCGCACCCAATCTGATGAGCTTACGGGTATACGGCATCGCTTATACGTGAATTGCTGATCCCCGTTACTGATGTGATCCTTTCAATCTCACCCCCAGAACTTTTAAAGTACTGAGCTCTCGATAGCTTTTCACCAGCTACATATGTTTTATCTCCTTGTTGTTTGGCTTCCTTTGAGCGACTCGCCAGTATGTCTACCATGCAGGACGATGTCTTCTCTGTCTACAGTCTTTGGTCAAAGCGCTTGATAATAGTATCCGTGTCGCTATTTGGCTACGAGCATGTGCTACCCTGCCCTACCCACCATAGCTAGCGATCTTGGCGTGTCCATCACAGACATCAACCTATCGGTAATAACCTTCATGGTAGATTAGCACTATCCTTGTATCCTATACGCTAGGGATGCTCATGTAGACTCAGATCCTCCAAGGCGTTGCTCCCACTTTCGTCGGCAGTTTCTCCGACTCCAGTGGTCGCCGCCTCGCTTACATTGCGTGTTTGTCGATTTTCCTTGCCGCCAACATCGCCCTGGCACTACAGAACACTTATGCTGGACTGCTTGCACTGCGATGCATCCACAGTGCTGGCGCTGGTGGGTTCATTCCACTCGCCAGCGGCGTTATAGCAGATATTGTCGAACCGGCTGAACGTGGGTAAAATATGGCCTGGGCGACCGTTGCGCCCGTTCTTGGTCCTGCTCTGGCACCTGTGCTAGGCGGCGTCTTGACTCGGTATCTTAGGTGTCATTACATCTTTTTGTTCCTGGCTATCGCGTGCATCGTGCTGTTTGTCTTGTTTCTCTTCTTCTTTCCCGAGACCAACCGTAAGCTTGTTGGCAACGGGTCAAAAGCGCCGCCTCGTCTCAGCGAACCCCTCTACTTCTTTTTCACCAGGAGGAACAAACAGCAGGAGGGAGAGGCTATGGAGCGGAAGCCCATGTCTTTTCCTAATCCATTCGCTATCCTAAAGATAGTGTTGGACAAGGAGGGGGCGGTGATGCTCGCGGGCAATGGCGTGATCAACATACTGATAGCTGGTGTCAACACAGGGCTTCCGCCCCTTATGACGAGCCTCTACGATCTTTCAGAATTGCAAACATCCCTCTGTTTCTTGGCTTTTGGCATTGGTAGCGCTGTCTGCACCGTCATCACGGGCCGACTCATGGATAGAGCTTACCAAAAGACAGCAGAAAAGCATGATATCCCGCTCCCGTTGGGAGCCAAATATGCCAGTAGAGCACGCCCGCTTGCAAGTAACATGGCCACACATCACCACCGCTATCGCTGGTCTTCTTGGATATGGATGGACGTTGAACAAGCCTACCTATCTAGCCGGGCCCATGGTCTTCCTCTTTGTCATTGCCTACACCTCTACCGCCGTGGCGCAATCTCTCAACGCCCTTATGGTCGATCTCTTGCCTCAGGATGCGGCTACCGCAAGTGCAGCTAACAACTTAATACGCTGTGGCTTGGGAGCTGCCATAACTGCCGGTATCCAAATTTTGACGGACGCGGTTCAGCCTGGTTGGACGTACACCATCTGTGCCGGATTCCTTTTATTTATGGTTCCTTTTTTCGTTGCGTTGACTCGCTTTGGACCCGGATGGCGGGCGGGCCGCATGAAACAACACGCCACAGACCACGATGAGGGGAGTAATGTTGTGCAAGTCACAGAAAGTAGAGAAGCGAAGGCAGCTTAAACTGTATTGATATAACTCGCATGGCTTACCGCAGCATAAGAGGTGAGGTGGGGAGGGAGACTGTAGATGGTAAATCGACAGAGATATTATGTTAAGTAAATGAAAGTTGCCTCGTGATCTGACTTGCCCTCCTGCTGAGTTACACTTCTTTATCGCGTAAATCTCGTCTTGTTCGTCACTTGCTCTATTGGTAATAGGCCTTGAAAAAGGGGGTGTATTAAGCGGTCTGTCATCTTGTGGCTAGGAGATAAGATGTAGCAAAATATCATGTATTGCCGATAACAAGGCTCGTGTTCACAACAACTATGGCGACCCATCTCGCGAGTTGTGATTATAATTGTGAGAATAGAGGAAGCAAGCATAATAAAGGCCCTTACCAACATCAACTCGATTTCTAGTATCCGAAACCAACGAATCGTCTAGGCTTTGTGAGAATCCCAGCTTTCGCCAGTAGTCCGTATATCGGTGTCGTCGGCACCATAGCCCCTGGTCTCGGCTACATTGGAGCCCCATTTATCATGCCTTTTATCCAGAAACACCTACGATGGCGACGGCAGATGATCTGGGTTGGTTGTGCGTCAATCACCTACATCGTCGCTCTTTGACTAACGCGTCGTTGAACAGGGCCTATTTGTATCGGCAGACTTGTAGCTGGCTCATTTACCAATACGCTCGAGACTCTTATCCTCACACAAGGTGCCGCCTATGCTGTCGGGTTCCTGATCCTTTACTACCCCATCCTCATGATGGTCAACGAGTACTGGATCGCCCGTCGCGGGATGGCTTACGGACTACTCTGTGGCGCGTCTGGGGTATCTGGTGCTGTCATGCCATTTGTCGTGCAGGCTCTCCTCTCCAAGTATGGCTATCAAACGACGCTCCGCGCTGTTGCTGTTGGCCTAGCTGTTCTCACAGGACCTCTGATCCCATTTCTTGACGGTCGATTACCGCCCTCCGCGCACGTCAACACGCCCAAGACTAATTGGTCATTCTTTAAAAGTCCCCTCTTTTGGCTATACTCTGTATCCAACTTATTTCAGGGCTTTGGGTACTTCTTCCCGTCATTATACCTCCCATCTTTCGCAACATCCCTTGACCTCGCTGAAAGGTCTGGGCCTATACTTCTCGCCGTCATGAGCATATCTCAGGTTGCAGGGCAGTTTGTCTTCGGATACCTCTCAGACCGGAAGGTACCGCTTGATGTCCTTGCTAGTGGCTCTACACTGGTGGCTGCCGTGACGACGCTGACTATGTGGAGGCTGGCAAATTCTTTTCCTGTTCTGATCGGCTTCACTATCCGGTATGGCTTTTTCGGGGCCGGGTTCACTGGTATCTGGGCTAGGATGAGCACGAGTATTACGGACGACGCGACCGCCGGGCCGATCGTCTTTGGGCTTCTCAACTTCGGCAAAGGTGTTGGCAACGTGCTCGCGGGCCCCGTCGGCGGTCTGCTGGTTTACAAAAGCAGTGCCCTAAAACACTCGTCTGCTGCTCAGTCTTTGATTCCGTCGTCGTATCACTGGGTTATTATCTTTACTGTGTGCTGTATGTTTGCGAGCGCGTCTGTTATATTCTTGCAACACATAAGGCCTATTTTTGGAAGCAAAGACTTCGCCTGCCTCTGGGCTGATTGGTAACTGCTTACTTACTTGATGGCTCTTACCCTTCCTTCAGATTGCCCTCTGTATTTGAGTAATGAATACGCAACTGATACTGGTTTGAAACACGGGCGTTTCTTGGTAATGTCACGTTGGGAGAAGATCTAACCAACTATCTCACTGTATTTACCTTATTACCCTAATAGTAGCATGAGCCAGATGGGTCTGAATGCCAATGGCGTAGAACCTACAATCATCACGCTAAATCTCGATGAAGTTGAATGTCGCCTATCGAGGAGACTATGAGCTATACCTAGCATGATACCCCGATGCATATAATACAGTGTTCGATATCTGATTGAACAATTGTGATTTGACCCCTGATGAACATGGCTCAATTGGAAATATTACCCAAGGCCTTGTTCAGTGTGGTCTGGTCGACATCGAGGCTAATACGGAACCAAGTATTTGAACATAACCAATAGAACAGCACAGGTATTTAAATTCAAGTACTGATCTTGGTACAATGATTTATCGCACAAAGGTTTGCGTTGACCTTTCATTGGTCTTAGGTTCACATGCATTCCTTTGTTCCTCTGAATCCTGATCATTTGTTCACGCATTAAGCGCCCATTCGAAACGCCCTAAATGCTGTTGTCAGAATGACAAGCACGAAAGCGAACCCCCAGAATTTTTAGTATAAGAACAGTCTAAATCGCCCCAGAGACAGCCATACTCTCATCTCCCAATTCAGTACACCAGGTGCCTTGTTAGCCTTTTACCCACCGAATTCCCTCACCAAATAAAGATAGATCACCGATATCCAAAACAACCGACATCAGACAGAAGAAATGGAGCCTTCTCACTGCAAGCGTTGTACTGAGACTCGTAGTAGCCTTGGGGGAGTTCATGGTGGCCTTGAAGAAATCTTTCGGCTCGATGAAGTTTGGGAAACCGCATGGGAAGAACCCATTGGGGACGAGGGTGGAATGGTACTTGTTGATGCCAAGCAGTATGCTGCCTTTCTGAAATGGCAGGCTGGGGATCTTGAAGGTGAGTCTACTAACACCCCACGTCAGCCCAAAGGTAAGTCCACCGATATCTCCGAGACGAAAGAAAACACCGACCCAAACCAGCTTGAGAAGCAAGGAGGCAACGTTCAGTCATCCCAGCATGATGTTGAGGATCGACCCCTACCACCATGTGGCGATTCATCGAGTGATGACGAAGCCCAGGCATGGTGCGAACAGCTTGAAAGAAAAATGGACAGAATGGGCATCCAGCATCAGTTTCGACAAATTCTCAAACTCCTAGAAATGTCACATCTCATGGACAATGACATGCGGCTCTTCGAATTGGTCAAGAAGAAGGATGATGAGGAAAAGCAGAAGAGCTCTACTAACATCACAAACTGAAAGGCTAGAGTCTGTGGAGGGAAGAGCTTCAGACAATCCGAGATGCATCTTCTAGCTCTGTCTGCCATGAGGGCCAAGGATAAGGGACGTTAGATATGTAGAAAATACACTTGTACCAAATACTGCTAAGAGGAACGATCGTCTGGTCTGACATTGCAAGACCACAACTTGATGGAAGCTACCAGACTGCTCGGTATGAGAACAGCTTGTTCTCTCCACAAATGTGAAGAAAGGACCTTGTGGTGGCCATGAAGCTGCGGGGTGGAGAACTGAGACTGGAGGACGGTCTGGTTTGGACTGCGTTGGTGGATGTTTTGTATTTACTTTTATTTGCTGTTGGTATGATCCAATTGACATTGTACAGAATGATATCTTAATCCAGTGGTGAAACTGTGCTTAACTAATTGAATCGTGCGTGGCTTTGAGGGCTTTGAGAGTACCTGGTAGACGAGGTGTGTTAGCCGCAATCAAGATGAGCAAATCGCCATACCTGACGTTTTCGAACTCTGTTTGCTACCTACCTCACCGTTCTACTTATGAAGTCTAACTTCGTAACATTTTCTTCTGCACGGTCACTGCTTTTGTCCTCTAACGCGTCGTAGAACGTGTCACTCTCATAGTCTCCCTTGATGAACGGCTGAGTCAACAAATTCACATCTTCAGGTCAGGCGCGCGGTTTGTTTCAGGTGTTCCACAGATCCAAGTCAACTTGCAGAAAGAGTGAAGGTTGGCAATGTCATCTAGAATGTGAGAGCTCGGCCCTTTCATTCGACGTCGTGCTCGATTTCACTTCTTGCAAGTGTCCTCTACTCCTTTCGCCTTCCCGCCTCAAGCTAGGTATAAAGGAGCATCAGAAGGGAGATAGCACATAGTATACCTGCAAAATTAGACATGATGTGAGCAGTAGAAGTGGTAAGAGGTAGGAGCTTACATCACATTCAGGGACGCCTCCTATGGACGAGGACTTGGATGTCAACCACAGAAGATTGCGAAGGTTCAGATTAGCCAACCCGGATTGCCTCACTGGAAACACCACGCCTCTTGCCCTGCAGGTTGACTGCCATTAATGCATCATTCTAAGACCAATGGCGCATTCGGGAGACCAAGGGACCGAAAGAAGCACATCGCATCAAAGACATGGGAGCAAATCCTGATAGGATCGTCTTTGCGCCATTCTACACGGTCGGGGACGACTGAGAGGGTGATCAGAGTAAGGAAGGTTGAGGGGTTGATGAGCTTCGGTATTGGGGGAGGGGGCTGTATGGGTCTTATCTTTGGCACTTATGAATCAAGGTTGTATGCAGAGAATAAAGAGATTTTCATGGGCAAATTATAACTACTGCCCTTGCGACCCAATTGTCGAATCATCGGTTTCGTGCTGAAGCCCTTAGACAAGAGAATCAGACATACAACATAATGCCAAGCATCAGTATTAAACATCATTAGCCCGGGAAAATAGATATTACGAACAGGACGTCTACTATAAGCAATTTTTGAAACGTATGAAGTTATAATAAGTATTTAATTGCATTGAAAAAATATCCAACTATCAAAGTTTCTCTAGGCCTTGGATCATCAATCGATCTTGATCTTGCAGAGAGAATCCGCGATCTCGTCGACAAGTCCACTCTCAGTTCCCTCCTTAGAATCAGTCTCCTTCTCCTCAGGTTCCTCGACCGACGCGGATCCCTTTGGCTTAGTGAAAAACTTCTGCAGATGCTCGGGAACCGCGGGCAGATTGAATTTGAAGTAGGGAAAGTGTTTCGCCAGAATGTCGCGGCGAAGCAGGGGATCCTGCATGACGGACAGATTAGGAGACACGTTCATGCCGGGCTTTAGAAAGTTGGCATGCTCCATCCAATCCTCTACATTCTTCTTAGCCAGACGGAAAGCCTCGGTCACATCAAACGAGGAAAGAATGTCTTCGATGACGGCGATAGCAACACCAATACCCCAAAGTTTCTGGTCAACGGACCAGCCGTTGGAAGACTCTGCTTCGTAGTCAAAGTCTTGAAGCTTGGCAAGTGCTTTCTCGAGGCGTTGAACCTTGTCTTCTTCATCCCAGGAGTCCCGGGCAACATCCCAGAAGATGGGATAACACACCCGGAATCCATGTAGGACGTGAATGTAAGACATGCCGTCTAGAGATTGCAGGGCGGCAGTGATTTGCATTTCCTTGGGCGAAAGAATTTGGGTGCTCATGATGAATTGTTGTTGATTGAAGTGATGAGGTACTGCGTCTTGATGGTTGGTATGGTGGTTTGAGGGTTTGAGGTATTAGATGATGGATGATGGAACTGTTGATAAGAGGTGAAAGTATCCCATTATATAGTAGATCCTTTGCCACGAAAGGCTGAAGGATATATCTTGTGTTCAAAATCGCGGAAAGACATTGCAAGAACACACCTACTTTTTACCAGCAAATGAAGTCGCATTGTACGGTCCAAGATACGTTTACTGGTTGTGTTCGAATTTAGTCTTTGTCCCTATTGCCAAACATTGTATATAAAGGCTTCAAGCTGTCGGTGAACAGTTGATAACCCTATGTCTGTGTGTTTGAAAGAACGCCATTATGTTATTTCTGTTCCTTTGTTCCGTTGGGTGTCCGTTTGAATGGAGTCATGATGAGCAACCTGCGCTTAATCTAGGGTACCCGCCCTGCACAATTTTAGCTAACTTAAGTCAGTCCTATTTGTACACTAAATAGGACTATCTTCCTGCGCTCTTTATTGATGTCGGTCGGCTTTACAATACAAGACTTGGGCAGACGAGTCTTACGCAAACGGGGGCCTTTGTCCTGAGTCAAACTGTGGAGCAGTATGGCATTGCCTTGACTAACCATAGAAAGCCCATTGTATCAGCTGTCGCGAATTAGCATGGTTGCGGTTGAGCTGGGGAGATTGAAGTTGCGCATGCGTCTTCTTGTCATGCTGAACAATTCGAAGTCATCAGTAACAATTTCGCGCCTCTTAACGATAATGAGAACGATATCGATGGGCCCAGGAAAGTGATAATGAGGGTTAGACACGGGGATTGCTCTCATAATTTTGAAAGTCTACTACATAATCTCAGTGAGGACATACTATGGATAACGGCGGCCTATAAGGTTAAGCTTTAGGCTATAAATATAAATAATAAATAATAATATAATATTTTTTTCCCCTTAATATAAGCTTTTATAATAATTAATAAATCTTACTATAAGCCTTAAGGTATTATAAAGGGAAGAGATTAAGAGGGTATAAAAAGGGATATCACTTTAAGTTTATATCTCTATATATATACTACTATAGTATATCTTAATATATAAAATGGTAACTGTAAACTGAACTGTTGTTAGTAAGGACTGTATGAGCTGGGATGCTTAAGACTATATCTACAATTTCTCTATTACATTTAGTGCTCTAACTTATGCAAGCCATTAGTGAGGACGTAGAAATCACAGATGGAGAGATGGACGTTGGTTTGTGCTAGGGTGAAGGTCTCCAACAACCTCAACAATGTAGTGCTTGTTCGTATTTAAAATGGCAGATCGCTCAATGAATTGAGAATCACTCAATTCCTTAACCTTGTTGGTACAACTGCCTCCCGATGCCGCCTCCCTTGACTGACAGATCTCCTACTAATAGGTTTATCACGAATCGACTTGGTGTTTGGTCAGCTTACGATATGGTGCTGCTTGTACTGGAGGACGATAAAAAGGCCCAGTTCTGGAGTGCATCAGTAAGTGATGACATAATTCCTCATGATAGACTTTGCACTATACTGGTGCTGAGATTTATGTCATCTTTGCCGGTTAGCCGTTGCGCAAAACCTAATCTCTTACCAATGACATAGTACTCGTCATGATTACCGTATTTACGTCATTTCTGACAGTCCCCAGCTGAAAGATTCCCACGTATAGTAGTAAGAGTTGGTATATAACACTTCTCAGAGCTTCTTCGGTTTCATTTACTCTTAACCAGCACCAGACCTAGCAATTAGTCAAACCCATTTCCAGTACGACAGAAACTTAGCAAAAGGCATCATGCCCGAGAACAAAGGCCAAGTAAGCGTTTCCAGTGATGTCCTCTACAATTAACATTCGCCGTACTGATTAATTACAGGAAAATAAGGATCAATCAGCGCCGCCGTCGCAACCTAAAGAAGCGCATGAACACGAAGAGGTTTGTATTCTTTATTACTAAAGCCTTTGCTCAAAACATAGTTAATAGTCTTAACAGCATCATCACGGCAAAGACTTTGCAAAAAGGGCTGGTCACGCAATCACCTTTGGTGCAGGTGCCACGATTGGATCAGACGCCGTAAATGGGATTATAAAAAACCTGTGAGAACTGTGAATCTGGCTTTGTCACTCAGTAGCCAGCGCGTTACGATAACTTAATTGCATCCAAGCGCCACGAACTTGCCGTAGCAGTTTAAGAGTCAGACCATTAGAATAAATAAAAAGAATCCATGTTCTAGGGATAACTACGGCGACAGGGGTATCTCATCCACGCTCCTCAAGATCCGACTTGCTTCCGTCATGGCCCTCTTCTTCTTTTTCATCCTCCCTCCATTCTCAAACCCCTCCCCCAAACTTATCGCAGCTCGTCTCGGTCTCGCAACACCAACTCCCGAAATCCCGAGCATCTCAACATCAGCCGCCCACTGCGCAACCTCCTCCTCCTCCGCCTTGATTTCCTGGTCTAATGTCCTCTCAACATGCGACCCAAATGCGAATATGCGCCCGAACGAGGTAGGAAATACTTTGTGCAAAAACAATCGAACTGTTGGCAAGCATGAGCGAATCCGCAACAGAATGGCTATTGGAGCTGCGAGTCGAAAAGGGTCCAACTATGGATCTTAGCCCAGGAACAGTTTCTCGCGAATGATTCGTTTCACTAGTTGCGATTGGTCAAGAAAGTTGCACTGCCGATGAAACATGAGTCGTGGCGTTGCTTAAGTTTCCACTTGGATCGCTAGACATGCGCTAATGAGATTGGCTCGAGTCATGACGATGATACTTCACGTGGAAAATGCTCCGAAGCGCAAATCATGTGCGTCATCACGGAGAAAGATTATTCAATAACAGAAGTAGATCTAATTTGTATTCTAATAAAACAATAGTTATCGTGTCCTCAAACTATGGTTTCAGATCTAAGTCCGATCGGTTATAACTACCTACTGCAAAAGGTTCCGCTTGGCTGCCTGCATCTTATACTCCGCATCCCATCTCGCTAGTTCGGCATTCTCCATCTTGTCTCGCGCGTCTTTCAAATCACTAGCAATCTCCACGAGACGTCGAGACTGGCCATTGCTAGCATACTCGTCATCGTAGCGCTTTTGCACTTCCTTTTTCTGGCTCAATGCGTTGGCCAAGGCATCCTTTTTCTCTTGCACAATGGCCTGCCGCTCGGCGTACTTGGCCTTCCTTTTTTCAGCAGAAAGTGCCATCTTGTTGAGCAACCCTTCTAGAAGCTCTGCCATGCGTGGGTCCTTGTTTCCGTTGTTGTTGGCAGCCTCCAAGTCCGTCACATCCTTCATGTAGAGGGCTGAGTTCTTCTACATTCTCTTCGACATTCTGGCGCAATAATTCTCGTCTCGTTTTAGCTACCGAGAGAGCTCCCAAACTCTGAATTATTCTCTTAGACTCCCATATTTTATCCTGTATTTCTTGAGCCTCTCTCCATATGGCTCTACTCTTGAGTTGCAAATTCTGCTCTCGCAAGCGTGTGACTCCCAGTTCTGGCCAGTTCTCAATAGAGGGGCGTTCTGCAATCGGCAAAGTATTCCCCTCTTCATCCATAAAAGGCATTACTTCGTCGCAGCGTGGTCGCCAAGCTAAAACCCGGTAGCCTGCACTGCAGAGTTTACTGCAGGCTTCAAGTGCAAGCTTGTCGCGGATTGGTCCACCGGACCGAGGGTTTTCAACGGCCGCATCATTGAGAATAAGGTAGTTATATACCACCCTATCAATGACGACGAATTCATAGCTACCCGTGGTGTCTGCGTCTAAATTAGTAGACACATACCACTCGGTGCAGCCTGAAGGGGGTGTCATCCGCAAGGCAAGCACATCACCCTCATTGGCGTATGCAAGAGCCATATATTTTTGATGATACGCTCACTCGAGAGCAATTCGCGGACTTTGTTTGCGTTCATGGTAAGTCTTTCTGTAGAAATTGTGGGTGTTGTGTGTGTAGTTGAGTGTGTTGCTGAGTTTGAGTAGTTTCTGTTGTTGTAGGTTAAAGAATGAATCGAGGATAAGTAGATGCTGGTTTACTTTATATAGTCAATCGCTGAACAACTAATACGCTACTCTGCGATGAACAAATAACTAAAACAAAAGGTAATGTTCAAAAGGTAGTCTGGTGTTCAATCGACGACTTAAATGTTCATATATGAACCAAACAATGATATCTTTGAGCAGTACTTGATCTCATTGTCAATCCGCTCTGAGTTGAACAGGAAACTGTCCGTAACCTGTGGAAAGTGTTGAACGTTACCCCTGTATCTAATCGCTTAGGTGCCAAAATGAACCAGTGCAAAGATCCACAAAAATACTTTGAACTTACCTAGGTCTTTTCGTCTCCAAGGATAATAAGTTTTGCCCGCCACGGAACAAGCGGCATCTCAATTACTCCGCATTGTCCGAGAAAACACCAGATGATATCTACACCTCATTCAGCATCACCATGACTGCATTCCACGAGGGCATGCCGTTCTTTCTTAACTTATCCAACGAGATATTGCTCACTGTGTTTGGACTTTGCAAAACCACAGAACGAAAGCAGTGGAACGACAACATCTCCAGGCTGAGATTAACCTGCCGGAGGTTTTGCCAGCTGTGCAGCGACTATGCTGCTCGGCCCTGCGGCACTTTAGACTTCAGCCGTCCTGAGAGTGTCAGGTTATTTAGCCAAGTGCTAGATAATCCTCGGATCGCAGAAGGTCTACGCGAAGTCAATGTGCGGCTACACTTCTACCATCCATGGGTTGCGGACAGTCTTGACAACTTCACAGCCGCCACTTTATCTGAATGGGGACAACGTACTCAAATGTTCGATGACATAATTGATATCAACTCAGGCGGGCAAGTTGCATTTGAGTGCCTGATCAAACGATTCAACAATGACATCCGAAGGCATAACGAATCAACAGAGACCTTAATATCGCCTAACACGGCAAACCAGACAGGGTATGCTAATGGTATCCTTCAATTTGCCTATGGAAAGTACAAGGAAAGATACGATTCGCAGAAGCTCTCCCATGGCGATGGCGCATTCGCTTTGGTAATGGCCGAGATCTTAACGAGACTGCCGAACATACGGCATGTCATGCTCCACGACGGCGTTCTTGAAAACAACTATGATCTCGGCCGCAAGTTTGATCCAGTTGACGAACATGACAACTCAGCTCAAGCCGATGTTCTAATCCAAGTCCTTTCTCGGCCAACGCTATGGGAAGAAGCACGCTGGATCCAACCCAACGAGTTCATCTGGCCCGGGGTTCCGACGAAATTACTCGTGGACATTCCTCTAGCACTTGGGGCTCAAGATTCAATGCTCATCGACCAACTCTCCATCCATGTATCAGCTGCGCCGGATTACACGACAATGCAACTTAGCAGAGATGAAAGAGCCAAGTTATCAGACGCCATCAAACGACTTGATCCAATACAGTTCAACTTCCAGCCACGGTACCGTAGCGGTTGTGGCCCATGGATCAGAAATGAAGAGGATAACGATACGGTCAGGACAGCGAGTGAGATGGAGGTCATAAATGAATACCTGGGCGCAGTCTTCAACGCTGGATGTATCACTCATGCTGATATAAATCTCGGCGAGTTTTGGTACAGCCTGGGACTCAAGTCCATACTCGATGCTCCGACCTCAGTCGGTATTGGGTTTACGTGGCCTCCTGGGTCCAACTTGCACTCCATTCACCTGATCGAAATAACTATCACCACTACAGAGCTTGGAGCTTTGGCAGCGGCTCTCGGGGTTGGGTCAGAGATTTCTTTGTTCTTAGTTCACATCAGAGCTGGCTTGTGGCGAGATGCTCTCCAAGCATTGAGAGACGGGCTACGCGATCCGCGGTCGGTTTCTATTAGACATCCGATTGGTGGTGAAATTCAGAACCTCACAGTTGATCAAGTTGAGTCAATATTCAACTCTCAATACGCGGAAGAGGGCACAAAGGCTGAATGTTATGCTATGGGAAGATTGTTGAATAATCCACTTGATGTAGCTATATAGATACCACGCAGTTTTTGAGAAATGCTCTAGCCTAGGAACGTGATACAACTGGCAGACGCGTTGACGGAATGAAGCTATATCTAAATTGATTGTTCATGATACATTCTATGCCCTTTCAGTTATACGTTGACCAACACCTACAGTCGCCTCCCCCTTCAAGCGATAAAACACATCGATTTCCTTCTCATAAAGCTTCAGAGCAGCTCGGCGAGATATAGTCCCCTTCTCTGTCCGCGGGAGGGGACGCTTGGGATCTGCGATAATGATGTAGTCTCCTCTCAAGTATCCCCTCAGCAGCTGATTCTGATCTGCTTGGTCAACGATATCCCCAAGGTTTTCCCTCAGCCTTTCAATGGTCTCTGTATCTCTTGGCGTATCATCTCTCAGCTCTACCATCAGACACGCAAACTTCTGCCCGTTTCCAATCTACAAAGTGTATAAGCGATTCAAGGTCATGCTGCATAGCTTCAGGGCGACTTACCATGACACATCCCTTGACGCTGGGATGAGCACAGATCATGTTCTCCGTCTCAATGGGAGACAGCTTCTGTGCATCTTCCAAACAGATGATGTCGTTGCTTCTACCCATGTAAAGCCACAGGTTAGGCTTTCTCGGGTGTTTGATGAACAAATCTTTAAAGTTAAATTCGTCGACATCAGGAAAGGTATGAAAGATTCCCTGATGCAGAGCCCAGTGCTCATTCTTCACGGCACGCTGCTCAAACAAACCTCTCTCGATCTCCGTGTACTCAAACCCAGCGTAAGGGTGAAACGAAACCCACAGGAAGTCTTCCTTGTCTACCAACATGTCACCCATGAAGAGGCCTTCAGTAGTACCAAACAGATTGTGAACGCGTACTACCTCATTCACCTTGGCAGCGAGCTCTGCGCTAACAGGACCTAGAAGAGAATTTGTTAGCGGAGGAGCTTGGCGTCATGAGTTTGGAACGTACCTCCCCCAGCTCCTATGAACTTGGATGACCTGAACTTTTCTAGTACATCAGGGTGTTGGCCCAGTTCATTGACGTACACAGGCATGAAGTGCCAAATGTCAATGTTGCCGTGGTCTGCAAGTGACGCAAGCAAATTCATGTCAGGATGCACGCCAACAGGACCTATGACGCTATGCGTTTCAAAAAGGAACGTCGCAAAGAGGTTCATGAAGATTCCAGGACCCTGTCTCTAAATTCAGTTACATAGTCTACGTCACATAGCTATCAGCACATACATGAAGAAGTACACAAGGGGAATACAGTCTGTCGCCCTTTTCGTACAAAGTCGCCCACGGACGAGCGCCATTATCGCCCTCAAACGGCGGTAGAATACGGGCAGCGTCCATGGTAGCAAGCAAGCCATTGCTGAGATAGATAGGCTTCGGTAGGCCTGTCGTACCAGATGTATGGAGGATGCAGAACGGGTCACCCATAGCTTCGTCGTAGGTCTTGGTGTAAGGATAGTGAGGTGAGCTGGACGCGTCGAGGAGTTCAGTGACGGTGGGAATCTCGAGAATACGCAGTTCCCGGGTCTCCTGGATCCTTTCGACGAGAGGATACGGCGGGTAGTCGACGGGATGAACCCAAAGGGCACATTTTGTCGCTTCGAGAAGGCCCAACGCAGCTTCAATACTGTTACCTGGCGACAGAAAGATAACCTAGGCGGCGTTGTGAGTCGTCAAATCAAACGTTGGAGACATTATACTGGTAGTGTAGTATGACTTACTTGGTATCCGACTTTGACACAGGCCAGATTCAGCAGAAAATAGCGGATATCATCTTGTATGGTTAGCATCCACCCTCTGCTGTACAAGTCAAAGAAACCTACGTGGTCCGATATAGCCAATCGTCTGAAAGGATTCACTCTTGCCAACAAGGCCTTCCAGCCACCAGGCGGTCTTATTAACTGCGTTAGCAAACTCGCGAGCTGTGATGTCGTTGAAGCCCTTTGAAATATCGGCAGACTTGGCAATGGAGTAGATAACTCGATCTGGTTCATCTCTAGACATGTCATCTAGGATACGAGGGATGAGCCTCCTACCGAGTTCTCCAGTGGGTGCCATGGCTGGTGAGATTATGGCGAGCAAAACGGATAGTCGTGTAGTTTCGGTGGCGTTTTTCAAAATGGGGGAATAATATAAGGCACAGGCTTTAAAACTACGAGGTTGGATGAGCGATTACTCAACTGCCATGTTGTCTCGAATCACCGACAGGCGTGGCCGCATAACAAACATCGCCGGGTTCACGTGGATAATTAAATGCATTATGCAAGAGCGTGCAAACTTCCGATTGGCGGTTTTCACACTGCAAGTTGACGCCTCGAATAGAGTTTTCGGCCGTCGCAAAGTATGCGGAGCACGGCAGTTGTTGGACAGGGATTAGTATGTGCGGTGATGGAGCCTCGGACGTTTTGACTGAACCATGCATATTTGTCCCCATGGGGCCTCCGTTGCAGAACTCTTCTTGCTTATCAATCATGTTGTGACTAGTCGAGGGACAGGAACATAGGATGCAGTTACTCAAACTCGTATTCGCAAGTCTTCTGAGAACCAATGTATCTGATAAAATCTGAAGCCGTGTATACCTCGAAACCTACCCAACATCATTCTCTTTTTCCCAGGGACCCATCTCAGCACAGTACCAAAGAGGTCAAGTCGTTCATACCTGACACCTAATTTTCCTCCCCCAAGCCATCAACAACACCCATTCTATAACCATGGAACTAGAACAAATCGCCACCCCGGATCCAATCATCACCGAGAATGACACTTCCACTGAAGACCCCGACACACCTCCAGACGGCGGCTACGGTTGGGTCATAATCTTCGTCTGCTTCATGCACACATTCTGGATCAATCTCTGGGCTGGATCATGGGGTATCCTCCAAGCAGCTCTTCTTCGAACCACCCTCCAAGGCTCCTCGCTAAGCGCCCTATCATTTGTCGGCAGTCTCGGTGTAGCCCTGGGTCCAGCGCTCGGAATACCCGCCATCCGAATCGTTCGTGTCGTCGGAGCTCGTGCAGGTATGACCATCGGCATTCTCATCTACGGGCTTGGCTGCCTGGCGAGTAGCTGGGCTGTCGGCAGTCTCGTCGGCTTGTTCTTTGCCTGTGGAGTGTCGTATGGCATTGGCTCCGCCTTCACAGACACCTTGTACAACACGCTTCCGGTCTTGTGGTTTAAGAAGAAACTTGGACTGGCGAATGGCATCGTCAAGCTCGGTGGCAGTTTTGGGGCACTCGTTGGCGCTGTTTCGGTTGGCTATCTGACTGAAGGCGTGGGAGTTGCCTGGACCTTTCGCATATTGGGCGTCGCATCCCTTGTCACGGGTATACCCACCGCTCTACTCATTAAGGATCGTGGCGCTCCCCCAGAGTACCCTGTGAAATGGTCTGTCTTTAGAGATGCCTGCTTCTCGTGGCATTTCGCGGCTGGTGCGGTTGGAATATTTCCCATATACGCACCAACCTTCTTCCTGCCCTACATCAACAACGCTCTTGGCTTCTCGAACTCCACGTCCATAGCCACGCTTGCTTGTCTTTTGGCATGTATGTCAATAGGCCGAATCCTGACAGGCTATGCGTGCGATAGGGTCGGCTCCATGAATGCCTTATTCTTCACTTCTCTAGTCAATGCGATTTCTCTGTTCGCAGTTTGGCCGCTATCTTCCAACCTGGGATTGGTTTTGCTGTTCTGCATTCTCAACGGCCTTTCAAACGGAGGTTTTGCAGTGGCCATTCCTACCGCTGTTGGTCGTCACTTACCAATCGATGATGCCCCAGGAGCCTTGAGTTTGCTTTTCACGGGATGGGCTCCTGGTATAATGGGAGGCAATGCAATATCAACGGCTCTTATTCAGGTCACGCATGCAGATGTTGCAGATTCAATTGTGCCTTTTCGTCCTGCCATGTACTATTTCGGTGGAACAGCGTTACTTAGTACTACTTTTGGTCTTGTAGCTCGCCTGATCTACAGTCGCGATTTGCGAGTGATTGCGTGATCGGAGAAGTCTTGTTGCTTGGGAATGGATCCTTGAAACTTACATTACCTGAAAGATGGATGTTGTAACTACTTGTTCAGTACATAATTTATAGTGCACATACTTGAAGGTTCTACTGAGTAACATTGATTGTCATCGGGTGATTTTTCTAGGTCAAAGGCGCTTTTTCAACCGTTCTCAATCATAACACAGATTGCATAAACAATGATGTAAAAGAGAACTTAGACTTCGGATGTGGCTAATCAAGTGCCTCCCAGTGTTGAGTATCACTAATTCTAATCACATGTAAGAGACATTGACTTGGTTCGGCAATCAGGTCATTGGTCAAAGAGGCATCTCGGGGTTGTCTACGCGGAAGACTGTTCCAAGTGACAATTTGAGACTCATGGTCGGAAATTTGATCGGACAAGCTACTCTCCACAAGGGCCTTTCCGACAGGTCTTGTGAGGGTTATGTCAAATGCCGAAACTCAATTTGTCGTCACACACATACCGTTAGATCTTACCTGTTGGTATCCGAACATACCATCTAGTATAAATCCTAAGCCATACCAGCATCATTCTGTCAGGGCAACCACCAACAGTCCTGCAATCACAATCTATCACGCAATAACATCACTTAAATCCACTATTCTTCACCATCTACAATGGCCGCAGCTGTATCCAACCCTCACCACTCTCTTCCCCAAGCAAGACCTCCCTCTGCAGGCCAGAGCCACTCTCACCTTCTCAAGGTCGTACGATCTGACTAGCCTTTCAAATCAGCCGCTATCTCCCTCGTCTCCCTTCCGCCCGGAGCTTTATTTGCCAAAATCACCGAGGCAACTCATGCTCCCCGCGCTACCTGGACCTCGTTCCAGACCGGCCGCGATGAGCATATGGAGTTCAACTCTGACATTGTCTTCATCAACCACTCTTGCGATCCTAACCTCGTGGTTGACACTGCATGCATGGAGGTTCGCGTGGCGGATGATCGTCATATCACCAAGGGTGACGAGCTGACCTGGTTCTATCCAAGTGCCGAGTGGGAGATGGCGCAGTCCTTCCCTTGTGAATGCGGAACACAGAGGTGTTTGGTCGCCATTAGGGGTTCGCGATACGTTGAGCCTGAAAAGCTGAAGGGGTATTTCTTGAACAAACATGTACTTGAGCTCATGGAGGAACACGGGTCCAAGCTTTAAGATGCATCTGGCACGGGGACTATAGCATAGACATCACATCAAAGCCGCTACCCCAGGTCAATAGTCTAATGACAGTAACAAGAGTCCTCTGATCCTACGCTATTAATATATAGTTTGTCATTTTCCTCTGAGTTATATTCCAAGCTTATAGGGCTAGACCTTTATCAATGGTTGGATTCTGACCTCAGTTGCCTACATTCTCCAACTTGAACTCACCCAGTTGTTTACGACTATTGCCTTGGCTATTACTAATTGAAAAAGAGCTGAGTGTTTTACTTCTTTATTTTGCCTAGCATTCCATGGCCGAACAACAGCGAGAACTATAAGGTTCCTGGATAAGCCCATAATTTAAATATAACTAGTGCTTTTCTGCAAGATCCTTGTATGGCTTACATGGCGGCCCTTAACTTGGCCTGTTAGAAAAGAAAATATGGATTATAGTTCAGAAACCCTCCGAACCCCCTGTCACAGACTTGACAATCCTAGTAAACAGTTTTCAGTTACCATCGACAACACAACTCGGCAGATCAGAAAGAAACTTAATATACTTGTTGGAAGCCTGTATCTTTTCCGTTCCCCCGACTTCAAGTCATTCGGGTAAAGAGGCATTAATGAAAGATGTCGAAGATGCTGGTCTCAGAGTTTTACCCTTGTACAAGATGATGTGACATTTCCTTATGCCGTCCATGACAGCTAGCTATGCGGTATCGAAGTGCATAGCAGTTGACGATCAACGAATCACTGTCTATCACCGGCAGTAAGAACAACCGAGGCTTCCAGATGATCATGACCTACCGTCGAATCTCAATTGGCGTGGCAATGCCCTCATCGTGTGAGCTTGCGTGATGATCGTGATCCTTAAAGCTCGGGCTTGCAAATCGGAAGTAACAAAGTCTAATTTAAGTTCACCAGCATGACCGACGAAAACATTAACCGCAAAAGAGGAGAGGGCCAGGTCCCCACAAACAGTGGAGGCTCGGGCCGTTGCCGCACCTCCTTCTACCCGTTAGGCATGAAAACATCGGTCCCTAAATAGAGAGGAGAGATATCTTGTGTTGATTGGCTCATCTAGGCACGGACGCCGAGTACCTGTTCCATTCCACCAGTCAAGACCGTGTTCTCGTCCTGCTCAGCATGGGCAGCTGAATAAGCTCTGTACTTGATACTGGCCAGCGATTGAGCCGTAACCCTGGCCCCATCAGCATCGACAAAACTCACGTCGTCTCCGGGACGCAAAAGGTAGGCGATGGAGTATCTATGCCCCTCATCACTCGCACGCCCATCCCTAACGACCCTATGAACACACGAATACAAGGTCTTGCCCGAGAGAAACCGAAGGGCATCGCCGACATTAATAACGGCGTCATTCTCCCGCGGCTCGACCCACTCCCAATTGCCGTTGCTGGGCTCAACGACCTGCAGTCCCCACTCATCGCTGAAGAGAATAGTCAAGGATCCCAGATCGGTGTGTTTCTGATGCGTGAGCTTCCCGGGGTAGCTCAGCATGGCAAGGATGGTGTCGGATGACTTTTCGTGGTCGTGATACTCGAGGAACTGCCCGGGTACACCTAGAGCCCGGGAGTAGCAGTCCAGCAGAACGTCGACTACGCGCTCGCAGAGAGCGACATAGTCGGGGATGAGAGTTCCGGCCTTTTTGAACAGAGCAGGAAGCGTGGAAGCTAGATTAGTTCCCAAGTCGTGCGTTCCAATCTATCTTCAAGTTAGTCATGATACAGCCGAAGCGGTGGTAAGCCTTACAGCAAGGTGTTCGAAAGATTCATCGGGGCGACTGGGGTCGACGGCAGTAAAGGTGCCCTTTTTGACATATCTTCAAATCTTATCAGCAGCGAACCACTCATATGTCCAATCTACTTACCCACGCGTGGGAACGCCCTTGCTGTCGAGTTGCTTGATTCCATCAGGCTGACTGAAATATTCCTTCATTGCCTTGAGAACCTCTTTCTTCTTCTTGGGTAGACCAGCAGCACCACTATGCTCAAAGTCTAGGTAGAAGAAACCAGCTGTACGGCTTGCAGCCATGAGCTTTTCAATCTCATCCGCCTCTCGTCTCTCGAGAGCGGAGTAGCTGACTGTCTCGATTGAGGCGATTGGGATACTGTCAACGGCAGAAGGCATGATGAATGTTGTTTGAGTTGTTGAAGATGAAGGTCAAATTGTAAAGTCTATAATCCTTGGTCTTGAACTTTTCTTAATACTCGAGAAGGATAGCTTATATAGTTTACTTACCGTTACGTTCCTACTGGTGGTGTATGACTATATTGCGCACTCAAGTATCAGTCTCATCTTCTTCCACGATCATGGCATGTCTTCGCCGATGGTATGACCGGAACCTTGCATATCTCAGCACATGGAACTCACCCATGTGAGTGGCAAGTGCCGGCGAGATGAAGGTCCGGCATAAGATGAATTATCCCTTGTATGTCCAAGATCTCGTGAGATAAAAACCAAACTTGATTCGTAACTGGGTTGCTTTGTAATGGACTTATGCAGCTGGACCCAAATTCATAATCACCCTCTCCATGTTATGCATAGACAGACCGGCAGTAACCGACTGCGGCAGATAAAGCTCAAGGAATCATACGATATTGAGCATCCACGGCTGCAATGAAACCTCCGAACGCGGTCAGGGATAACCTGTATTCCAGCACTTATATGCACTACAACATCCGTGCCGTGTCCGACGAGACCCAATCTTGCGTCAAAGCATCAAGGGGCGCGGGGTAGGAGGTTACGGTCCAGGAAACATGTTTCTGATGCCGATACCGTCGTGGATACAAGTGTTGCTCCGATGGTTAGCGCAAACTAAGGTGATAGTAGTCAACTTTTGGTCCGACTTGTTGTGATACTTCTGCAACCTAAGGCTGTGCAGCGGCGGACCTCGGCAACGATAATCACACTAGACTCGACAAGTTTCTTTCAAGTGATCCGAGACTCGATAAATCACGCCTACTTCTCCTCTTCCTCGCTCACATCGGCATCATTTCCAGTCTCTGCAACAATGGGCACTGATTCTCTGTTAATCTCCCCTTGGGCGCCCTTGGCGGTACTCCTGTGTCTACTACTATTCTACATCATTCCCTACTTCTACACTTACAGACACCTACGACGTATTCCTGGTCCACTTCTCGCTCGATTCTCAAATATCTGGCTCCTGTATATATGCCGCAAGTCCAAGCGCTCCGACACTGTATACAATCTCCACGAGCAGCTTGGGCCCGTGGTCAGAGTCCAGCCGAACCATGTTAGTATTGTTGACGAAAGGGCCATCAGCCTCGTCTACGGCCATGGAATGGGTTGGAAAAATCGTAAGTTGCACATTTTCGCCGTCGTGCTATGCTCACTTCAACAAAGGTCCTGGTACGATTCTTCAATTTCTCTTACCCGAAGCATCTTTACTGCGAGGAATCGTGCCCAACATGCGAGGAAGAGAAGGTACATCGCCCATAGCTTCGCCCCAAAGTCGTCTCGTGCTGCCGAAGGTCCTATCGCCAACAAGGTGGAGCTTTTAGTGCGTAAGTGGGATGAGATGATTGACAAAGGACCGCAGTTTGATGGATTCACACAACTTGAATGCAGACGATGGTTCACGTAAGTGTTTTTCAACACAATTTCGACTGGCATGCACTGACCTTGCAACTAGATACTTGTCGTTTGACATCACCGGTGATCTTCTCTTCAGCGAACCATTTGGGATGCTTGAGAATGGCTCTGATCTGGTCAAGATCGACAAAAAGCCTGGGTCCTACGTGTCCATGATGAACAGTCTCGCGCAGAGGAGTGCCGCCGTCGCTACTCTCGGCGTCTTGCCCTGGCTGAAGCCGCATGCACATCTCCTGCCCGATCCCTTCTTCCACAAAGGAATGGACGGGCTGCAGAACCTGCTCGGCGTGACTTCCGCCCATGTCAAGGAACGCATGGCCGCAGCGCAAGACAATCATGAAGATTGGCTCTCACTCCTGCTCCGAGCGCGCGATGAACACGGGGAGTTGCTCAAATTCGAAGAAGTTGCTTCCGAGTCCTTGACCTTGTTCATGGCGGCCATTGAGACCGTCAGCAACACCCTCTCAGCCATGATGTACTACCTAGCCACATCGCCCTCTTCACTGCAAAAGCTACAAGCCGAGGTTGACTCTATACATGTTTCTGGAACAGTTACGCCGTTTGCACATGTCCGGGCTCTTCCATATCTAGACGCTGTGCTTAATGAGACAATGCGTCTGCACAGCGTCCTCGGGATCGGCCTTCCTCGGGAGGTTCTTCCTGGATCCAAGGGAGTTCATTTAGACTCATTTTACTTCCCGCCTAGCACGGTTTTGAGCGTTCCAATCTATGCTATTCACCGGTCTAGAGATATTTGGGGCCAGGATGCCAATGAGTTTCGGCCTGAGAGATGGGAGAAGCTATCGGACCGCCAGAAAACAGCTTTTATGCCTTTTGGTCACGGTCCGGCAGCGTGCGTTGGACGCAATCTAGCAGAAGTTGAGATGAAAATGATTGCGGCAACTTTAACAAGAAGATACAATATTTGTGTGGTGGATTCACAAATCGAGTCCACTGAGGGGACCACGCGTAAGATTCTCAAAGTCAACATTGGAATCAAAAGGCGGTAACGAAGAACATTATTAGTAGATCTCCCAGTTTAATAAATAAAGTGCTTCATAATAAGGTCTCTTGTCTCGGAATGACTTATTATGTTTTAATCAATATCTCATGTCAGAATTGTAGGGTAGATAGCAATCAGCAGGCGCCGGAGACGGGAGGGGACTTGGCTGTTATCCTAGATTGGCGTAAAATACTGCTATTGGTGTTAGCGCTGATGTTGTCTCTGCCGCCAAACCTTCTGAGGCCGAGGTCTCCAAGTTCCACTTTATCTTATCGTGCCGAGGTAGGCGTCCACGTGACGTGTCATTGACGCGTTTGCTTCTGAAAACCAGTTCAATCATCAAGACTCATCGCTTATCCTCATCAACCCGACATAATCACTACATCTCCCTTCTCTCATCTTAATCATGGTCTCGGCACAGAACAAAGGCCGTCGCGAGACGCTCACGGTCGTGGATAACAGAACAAACCAGACCTACGAGATCCCCATCACTCACAATTCCATCCCAGCGACGGAATTCAAGAAGATCAAAGCCGAGCAAGGCAATGATCGCCCAGAAGATGAGACTACGCAGGGCCTTAGGGTGTATGATCCCGCGTACATGAACACTGCCGTTGTACAGAGCAAAATCACATACATTAACGGCCTAGACGGCGTTCTTCGATACCGTGGATATCCGATTGAGCAATTGGTTGAGAAGAGCAATTTTCTCGAGTCAGCGTATCTTCTCATCTACGGAGACCTCCCAACCAAGGCGCAGTATGATGGATGGCAGGGAGAGGTGATGCATCACACGTATATCCACAGCGATATCGAGAACATGTTCAAGTCGTTCCGCTACGACTCTCATCCTATGTCCATGTTGAGCGCGGCGTTCGCTACGCTCGGAGCGTTTGCTCCGGAAGCCAATCCCTCGCTTGCAGGGCAAAAGCTCTACACCAACGCTGCGTCGGGCAATATGGAATCCCTCAAGATGCTGGACAAGCAGATTCTTCGAATTCTCGGAAAAGCGCCCACTTTGGCGGCTGCGTCGTACAGAATGCGACAGGGACGGCCATTCAACCGCCCTGCGCAAGGCTTGTCATACACTGGAAACTTCCTGTATCTCCTGGATAACCTATCTGAGCCAGAATACCAACCTCACCCTGTTCTCGCCAAGGCCTTGGACAAGCTCTTCATTCTCCACGCCGACCACGAAGTCAACTGCTCTACCGCCACAGTCCTACAAGTTGGAAGTTCTCTAGTCGATCCCTACAGCGTAGTTGCTGCGGGATGCGCAGCACTCTACGGTCCATCTCACGGTGGAGCTTCCGAGTCAGCGATCAGAATGCTTATCGAGATTGGATCCCCAGAGAACGTCCCCGCCTTCATGCAAGCAGTTGAGAGAAGAGAGCGCGTCCTCGTAGGCTTCGGTCACCGCGTCTACAAAAACGATGATCCCCGCTCAACAGCCATCCGCAAGCTCGCCGAAGAAGTCTTCGAAGTCACAGGCCGCAACAAGCTCCTCGACACAGCCCTCACGCTCGCCGACTACGCGCGCAAGAGCGAATTCATGCGCAGCAGGAACTTGTACCCCAACGTGGACTTTTACTCTGGCCTGATCTACCAGGCTATGGGATTCCCGCTTGATTTCTACCCTGTGTTGTTTGCGGTCCCGCGCTGCGTTGGTTGGTTGGCGCACTGGAGACAGATGATGCTGAACAAGTCGGGCGTCAAAATCTGGAGGCCGAGACAGCTTTATGTTGGAGAGGGAGAGAGGCAGTATGTTGATACCAAGGACCGAAAGGAGAAGCCTGGTGCTACGGTCTTTGATGCTCCTGTCAAGGTTGAGCATGGAGGGGAGAAGCAGAGAGCTGTTCTTGCTGCTAGTGCTGGACTGAAGAGTAAGCTCTAAACCGTACGGAATAATTGGTATTGCTGTGTATTTTATCCGGTCTTTTGGGTTCATCAGCGCTGGCTATCTTCGAGGCTGTTATAATATTATGGGCAGGTAGTTTCATCTTAAAACTGTATTCAACTCCACAAAGAATACCAAGGCACGTTACGCTGAAGTGATTCCTGCTTGACACTCAGATGCAGGATCATGAAAAAATATCAGACTGCGCAAGTATCTTGGTGCGATTAACATTTTTGCAACTATAGCCCACAAGTATGAATTGGTGACTATGTGTAACTACAAGAACCAGTTCAAATCTTGAGTGATTCCCCAAAGCTGGTACAATAGATATTGCAGTACAGCCAGGCCAGCACACCAGATCCAGAGCACTCAGAGGCGCAAGACGAACCAGCAGAGCCAGATGAGCTATAAGTCTTGTAGTCCTTGCAAGTCAATTTCGGATCCTTCTTAACAGTCAGTTCATCACCAGGGAGACCATCATGACCCTGGATGAACTTCCAAGAAAGAGTTGTTGCGTTGAAAACAGTCAACTTGGAAAACCCAAAACTGGTCAAGTTACGGTGAGCTGTTATGTCAGGTAAAGGCCAGGACATATTGATGGTGGCGTGGCTTTCGATGTTTCCAGCAGCGCCATTGATGAGATGGACCATGGAGTGTCCAGGCCTCACTTCGTAGACACCATTCTTTTCACTATCGTTTTTGATCGCACGATTGTCGACGTGGCAATTTCTTATAGGCTTGAGACGCTCATACCAGTGAACGTGTCTATGAGCAGTTAGCCTGGCATACCTACTTGGCAAAGTTCGAGGTGCATGACTTACCCAGCGATGTACAGGTCAACCTTGTTCTTCAAGAATAGCCCCTCAAAGGCCTCGCGAAGGTGTAGATGATAGTTGCTGGAATCATGGGAGCTATACATGGGACGATGACCCATGACGATAACCCAAGGTGTTTTACACCGATCAACCTTTCCAAGATCCTCCTTCAACCATTGATATTGCTCATAGGCTTTGTTATCCTTGATGGAGCCGTCAATGTATCCAAAAGGACCTGCATCAGTGATATGCGTCTCGTTTCGCAAAGGATGAGCTTTCCCGGACTGGAGATATGTCTCTTCCTCCAAATCATCCGTCGCAAATTCATCGCATAGCTCGATTTTGGTACAATGATAACCAGTCGGTTCGGGCTTCTCAGGCTGGCATTTAGCCTCGTCTTTATCTTTGCCTTTGCAGTCTTCCTCTTTCTTAGCCTTCTCAATATCCTCTCGGAAAGTCTTGTCGGGGCTGTTAGCATAGTCCGTTTCCGTATCGATAGATACGAAATGAACGAGGCCGTAGTCGAATGAATGCCAGAAATTCCCCTTGCCTCCGGACTTGTCGCCTGCCATAGAGAAGCGGTTCTGGAAAGCTGTGAAATTGCGTTGTGAAGGCGGACATGAATAATATGTCAGAGTTGAGTTTGGGTTATCGGCTTTCATGGAAGTGTTCATCTTGTTCTCGTTGAGATATGACGATAGGACAAATGGCTTGTTATCATGGTCGGCACACGTGGCCTCATGGTTGCCGGGGAGGACAATGTACGGGATCCTCATGGTGATGTTGTTCATCCACTGCTGCCAAAGATCCCAGTTCGATTCGTAGAGGACACCGACATCGCCGCCACGAGGGCTGCCCTGATTGGGGATCTCGTGGAGTGGAAGGGGCGTGTCGAAATAATCAGGGTTGGTGTCGTTATTGGGCAGAGAACTGTTGCTGCCGTTGTAGCAAACGGGCCAATCTGTGAGGTTGCACTGTACAATGCCAGAGTACCAGTCATCCGCGTAGCTGAGATCTCCACCGTGCCATACAAAAGCGAGGCCGTCCTCACCCTTCATGGCTTGATTCATGTAGTAGTACGATCCATTGGCATTCGTGTATCCCATATCATTGTTGATAGCGATACTGAATTGAGACGGGTCGCCTACAGCTTGTGCAGTTGTGAAGCTCAAAACAGTAGACTCGGTTGTACCATTCGCAGCAGGGATTTGGTAGAAATAGGTCGTACCTGGTTGAAGATGTTCTATCTGCACATTGTGAAAGAATTGACTGCATTGGGTCATGTGCACGAGAGCGCAGGGAGGAGTGCGGTCGTATGTTACGGTCGAGCCGATAGCCACGTTGTTCAAATCCGAAGCACTGGTCCCCCAGTAGACTGAAGGAGCGACACCGAGGCCAAAGGGCGTTTGATAGTGGATGTTGATGCCGACTGTATTTCCTCCATTCTGGGCAGGTATGTATCACAGTGAGATGACATTGACGTTGTTGGTAGCATTGACATAGCCAGGATGTACGGCTGGTGGTTCAACTAGACGGATGAATCCATTGTGTTTGTCGCCCTTAATCGTATGGTCGACCCAATCGCCGATGGGGATATCAGGTCCATTGTATGGGTATGTCTCGTCGACGGTCGGCGCTGCTTGAGCGAGCGCAGCGAATATGGCCGCACAAAGAAACGGCGATTTCATGGTTGCCTGAGACTTGAGTATGGCACAGGGTTGGAAATTAATTATTAAAAGTATAGTATGACCTTTAACTAAAATTAAAGTAGGCTAATTTAATTTATAAGCTAACTAAAAGTAATTTTTTTAATTTTAATTAAAAGTAAAATTATTTATTAATATAAGATATTAAAAGTAAATTAAAAGTAAATTAAAAGTAAATACTTTACTTTTACTTTTAAAGTAAAAGTATTTTTTTTTACTTTTAATTTAAAAGTAAAATTATTTTAATACTTTTAATTTTAAAGTAAAAGTATTTTTTTTTACTTTTAATTTAAAAGTAAAAATAAAAGAATTAGTTTTACATTTAAAGTAATAAATAAAAAAAATAAAAAAAGTATTATATAAATATATAATAATTTTAAAATTAAGTTAATTTTAAAAAATAATTAATATTTTTAAAGGACTAATATAATAAAAGTTAGCTTAAATTCCTAATAGTAAATTAATTACTTAAAAGAGTTAATAAGCATTCCTTAAAGAAAATCTATTACTATATTAAGTTAGTTTAAATACTTAATAAAACTTAATTTTAAGATTTTTTAAATTTATTAAAATAAAATAAAAAAAAGATCTTTTAAAATATAAATATAATAAATTTAATTAAATATTTTTAAAAACTTAATAATAACTTTATTTAAAACTTATAATATATAATTAAAATACTTAATAAACTATTAATATTATATTTATAATAATATATAATTTTTAAATAATTTATATTTAAATATATATAATAATATAAGGTAAGTTTAATTAATTTTAATTTAAAAATTAAGAAAATTTCTTTAAAAGTAGAGTTTGTCTTACTTTAGACTCACTTTTTGACCCACTTTTACTATGGATATCTTCCAATTTATAACTACTTTTTTTCCTAAAGAGAAAACTAATATTAACTTAACAGTTATTTATCCTTTACATTATAAATCTTTACTTTTTCAACTTATGGATGTTATTAGGGGTTATCAACCCTTAGATAACCCTAAGCCTTATTTAGGTCAAGTTAGACTAAATAGAGATAGTATTTTTACTTTTTCTATTAATTTAACTAGATTTAAAGAAGGCTATATAGGAAAAGGAGGAAATATTCCTCTTCACTGCCAATATGGAACTCGAGAATACTTTTCTTCTACTATTTATTCTTTTTTTTATGAAAATAGCCTTATTATAAGGAATTCTTTATCTTTTTCTATACTTCTTTTCTAAATCTAAGCAGATTATGAGTTAGATACTCAGTATTCAGCTGAAATATATCCTACACAGTCAGCTATTACTTCTAGATTAAGGTAATATTTTTTTTAATTTTATATATTTTTTTTAGATTTTTTAAAAATTATTTTACTAATATTTATTTTAGAGGTTTTTCAGCTAAAAGAGTGTTAAGACCTGATATTATATAAAGGTCTTATTATATAACTAAGGAATATATTATATTCTAGATAACTAATTAAGGCAAAATATATACCAAAATAATGAGAAAATTCAGGGCTTTCGATTGGTGTGCTTACATAAGCAATATGTGGAGAATTGAGCAAACTCCACATATTAAAGTTTTTCTATAAACTTTAAATATTTCTTACTAAGGAAATATCAGTGGGAAAGTCACGTGACTGGGGTCACGTGATGATTATATAATGAGGATTACGTATACGAGATTTTACCCCTCAGTTGGATGATTCATAACACACCACGAAAAACCCTGTTTTCCTATTTAAGCTTTATAAGCATACTAAAGCCTAGCGCCTTCCAAATTGGGTAAAAAGTATATCTTATTTTTCTCCGAATTCTGGCGGTTTTTGTGATAGTCTCTTCATCATTATTGAGACTACCCCGCTCTGGGAATCACAATGCCCGCTCTTTTAGAGGTCTATATAAGACCCAGGTTTTCCCACTCAGGGAACACCTTTTTAATTAGCAACTTATTAACTTCACTATTACATAATATATATCATTAAATTCGGAAAAAATCGCTCTTCTCAACGAATCTACTTTTATCTTATAAATCCTACCTTATGCCTATCTACAACACAGTTACAACCTTTTTCCCTCCTATTTCTACAGCCTCTTCTACACCTATCACAGTTATCTATCCTTCAACCTATATCGAATTTATAGGCTATTTTATTCAAGCCTTAACAAAGAGGAAACTCTAAAAGAAAACAGACTATTCAAAATAGGCTACAGTCTCACTCTATTACATAAGTCTTTTTTATTATTTAATATTATATATATATTAACTTATTTTATATACTAAAAATCCTTATAAAGAGTTAAATACTTTAAATTCTACTGAAATGATAATGTAAGTTAAATATATATATATATATCCTTTGTTAAATTACTGTTAATACTACTGTTTATTGCCTTGGCATTAGTTATCATTTTACAGGGCAAATATGCTTAGTCAGGTAAATTCTATTTAATTAACTACAGCTTCATTTTGCCTGCTGTTGAGCTGTAAACAGCAAAACGCTCTCTGATTGGTCAGATTGAACCCACTGCGCGATTTCCGTAGCTTGATAAGGTCAAACCGACCGCCACCTTCAATTGAAGAAAACAAGGCTCTTTCAATCAATGCTGGAATGCTTGTTGTGACTAATCTACGCTTTGTACAACACCTGCTAAAGGACTCTTTAACTTTTAGGCATAAACTCTTTCTTATATATAGAATTTTTTTTATTTTATATAATTAACTTTATAGAATTTTCTAGGCAATTCTATTATATATAAACTCTAAATACTACTTATAATATAGAAGCCTACTTACAGATTAGTAGTAACTATACCTATAAGTATAATAATGCTAGAGATCTAGAGGCTATACTTAATCTTTAGCTTGCTAAGGTATAGATCTATTATATCTAGGGTACTTAGCCTTTATACCTCCCTATTAAGCTACCTTCTATAGTAGAAGCTTCTAGTTAAGTAGCAGAGGAGCTTGCACTTAAAGATAACTAGCTTTTATAACTGGTTATTTATCTGCTAATTATAGCTAATTGCTAATAACTAACTAGCTTCCCTTTTTACTCTAATTCTTGCCCCTTAGTGTATATTTATCTATAGGGCAATAATATTGCTATTATAGATGTTTTAAGGGTAGTTATAGCCAGTTAGGATAGGCTGTAGGTATAGTTAATTAATGCCTACTAGTTATGTATTAAGCGAGTTTAATATCTTAACTATAATTAAGGTTAGTATTATTAATCTTATATTAGGGTAAAGAACTTGCATCTAATAGAGGCTTAGTTAGTTTCTTAATAGTTCTATAATTATTAAGATAAGTATCTTTAAGGATAGATAGATTAAAAAAGGTTAAAGTTATAGGGGAGTTGCAGATCCTATTAGTTAGGCTTTTTAAAGCTCTTTAGCTAGTTAAGTAATATATTTATTATAATTAGAGTTACTTAAGATGCTATAGCCTAAAGGTAACCTTATTAATTAAGTTTATTAAGACTTTAGTCTAGCTAGAGACTTTATTGTTAATACTTCTATAGCTTATTAGAATACCTAGGTCCTATTTATTAGTTGTTACTGGGTTAAAGCTATAAAATATATATATATATATATATATATATTATAAAAAGGCTTTATTAATTAACTTTAATATAGAGAAAATATAGATAGCCTACCTAGAAGCTCTACTAAAAGAAGCTTAAGTTTATAATTTTAACTATTTTAATTAGTATTTTTTAGTTATTTCTTTTAAGTTATTTCTTATTTTTTATTTAATATATAGTTTTAATATTAATAATTTATCTTCTTTACTTATAAATAGCTATTTTTAAAATAATATAATATAAATATTTACTTATAATTCTTTAGTAATTTTAAAATTTATTTATATTACTAAACTTATTTTTTAAACTTTTATTATTAAATTATCTTATTAAATTTCTTTAAATATTTTATTATATATAGACTTATTTCTTTTTACTTTCTTTTTACTTTTTCTTTACTTTACTTTTATTTATTATTTCTTTACTTTAAAAACCTATTAAAAAGCTTTATTTTAAAAAAAACCTTATTTATTTATTTATATAATAAATACTTTAACTAATATAGAGACTGAAAGTAATGTTTTAAGCTTTATAGAAGTTAGAGGAAGAAGTAATACTCCTAGTACTATTTTTCCTTCTTTAGTAGCCCTGAATATAGGGGAAACCCTAACCCTACCTTAAAATAACCTAAATTTAACTATAAATTTCTCTAAAGCCTATATATTTTAGCAAGGCTTATTTATTAGAGAAGAAATACTGTAAAAGGAAGGAGAAGAAAAAACTTATAAAATAAAATGCACTCTGTAAGTTATATATTTCTTTAATACTTTTTAAAAATATTTTTTATATTATCTTTAAGTATTTATTTATATAAGAAAAATATTTTACTAATTATATACCTTATATAGGTGTAATTACTATAAAATTGACTTTTGGAAAGGGTTTAAAAGCTCTAACTTCGTTTAACATTATCGAAATATACATCCTACTATTGCTTATAATAAAAAGTCAGAAAATACTAAAAAAAGAAGTAAGTTATATATATATATATATATATATTTATATTTAACTAATTTTTAATTATTTAGAAGAAGATTTTTAGCCTTTATCTACTTCTTTTTTTAATTCTTCAGTTAAAAAGCCTAAATTAGGGCTAGGGTTTCTTGAAGAAGAGGCTTATGAGAAAATACTTAACTTTCTTATATAAAACAACCTTTCTTTTAATATTATTAGCTCAGATTCCTTCCAAGACCTTCTTTTTTACTATAATAAGTAAGTTTTTTTATCTTTTAAATATTATAATTATATATATTAATTATTTAATAGAAATTCTCTTAAAATTAATAGGAAAATAATTAGAAGTCTTTTATTAAAGACTTTTAATTTAAGCTTACAAAGCTTTAATTAGCAAATTTAACAACAAATTACTACTTTAGGAAATTTTTCCTTAACTTTAGATATATAGACTTCTAATACCCAAGATGCCTATTTAGGTATTATTTTAATCTGGGTTACAGAAGATTTTATTTTAAATTATAAGCTTATAGGTAAGTAAATTTAAAATTAAAATTATTTATTATTTATATAATTTTTTTACTAATATATATAGCTTTTGAATACCTTACTGAGCTACATACTGGCTCTTATATTTATTTTTCCTTTTTAAAAGCTTTAGAGATATATACTCCTTTAAGCTTAGATACTATTTTTAGGTATTTTTTATATTTTTTATAATTTTTATCAAGTAAAAAAAACTAATTTTAATATAGTATTACTTGAGATAATAGTTCTAATAATAAAACCTTTTTAAAACTACTTTTACAGCAGTTTAAAGAAAAAGAAAAAAAGAATCCTATTAAGGATATATACTGTTTAGCACATATTATTAATTTATTAGCATAAGATATTTTTAAAGATTATATTTATACCTTAGGGTTAGATACTAATCTTTTAAAGTATATTATTACTCCTAATACTTATTTAAAAAGAGATTATAAAAACTCTTCTACTACTTCTAAAAGTAAGTTATTTAATTTTATTTTTTTAAATATATTAATATTTTATAGATTTAATAAGCTAAATTAGAAGAATATCCTTTCTTTTAAAATATACATATTAGCTTAAAGATACCTTTTTTAAAGGAATTAAAAATTATAAAGAATCCGGAGAATTAAAAACTAAAAAAACTACTATTTCACAAGGTATATATTATATATATATATATATATATATATTTAGATTTTTTACTAATATTTTTATAGATAATTCTACTAGATAGAATTCTACTTATTATATGCTAAATAGCTTTTTAGAGCTATAGCTTCCTTTAAGCTATACTTTTAAAATTACAGACCATAATGAGTTTAAGGAAATTTTTCCTAATAACTTAGAATAGGATGAAATTAAGTAACTAAGAGATATTTTTAAAATCTTTTTAATTCCTTCTATTAAGCTACAAGGAAAGCTATATACAACATCTCAAAAAGCTTTATTATATATTTATTTTATTATACAACAGCTAAATAAGCTAAGAACTAAATTTCAACAACAAGCTATTTTAAAAGTAAGTTTTTTTTATATTTTTTAAGAATTTATTTACTAATTAAATCTTAGAAAAATTATTATATTAATTTAACCCTAGCTATAACAGTAGGGTTAGAAAAGATTTATAAATACTTTCCTAAGGAATTAGATTCTACTAGTATTATTAGCTATAAAAGCTATATTATTAGTATTATTTTAGATCCTAGGTTTAAGTTATTCCAGTTTAAGCTTAATAAGCTTTTATTTTACTATCCTACTATATCTCAAGATGCTATTAATTTAGTAAAAGAGGAATTTTTAAAGTAAGTTTTATTATTATATTTAATACTTTATTATATTTATTATTTACTAATATTCTTCAGAATTAAAAAAGAAAAAGAAGAAAAAGAAGCTATTCTTACAGCTGAAAATTTAAATTTATTTACTAAAAAAGATAATTTAAAAAAGTCTTTAGATAAGGACTTTTTTAAGTTTGAGATGGGGTTATATACTGAAAACCCTATTTCTGAAGATGAAGTTGTTATTTATTTAAATAAAAGCTTAGAAAGTGCAGAGGTATATTTTTTTATTAATTTTTATTAATTTTTATTATTTTTATTATTTTTATTATTTTTATTATTTTTATTTTTATTTAAATACTAATTCTTATATAGTGTAATCCCCTATTATAGTGGGAAACGCATAAGAAGGAATTTCCTATTTTAGCTATTTTAGCTAGAAGGTTTTTAGGAATTCTAGCTACTTCTGCTGCTATAGAAAGCATTTTCTCTATTAGTAATAATATTATTACTAAAAGTAGAAATAAACTAGCATTAGAAGTAGTTAAAAAAACTTTATTATTAAAAAGCTGGGATTTTATTACTTTAAAAGAGTTAGAAAATAATAAAATAATAGAAAAAGAGGAAGAAGAAGAAGAAGAAAGAGAAAGGGATAAAGAAGATTAGGGTTTTATAAGGATTTTTTTACTATTTTTTTCTTATTTTTATTATTTCTTTTTTATTATTTTTTTTTATTTAATATTTAGTATTTAATTTAATCTTTTTTTTAAATTTAATTTAATTTATTATTAAATTAAAATTAAAAAAAAAAACTTTTACTTTTAAATTAAAAGTAAAAATCTATTTTATAATTAAAAGTAATACTAAAAGTAAATTTATTACTTTTAATTTAAAGTAAAACTATTATAATTTACTTTTAATTTAAAAGTAAAACTAATTTTTAAAAACTAATACTAATTAAAATTAAAATTAATTAATTTTTTACTATATTAAAAGTAGGAAAAAACTACTAATTTCCTAATTATTAAAATTAATACTCAAATACTATTAATTTTTTTGCCAACCCTGGTATGGCACCTCCAAGAAGCCAAGAGAAATTGGTCAAGGGAGCGTTGGATGGAGCAGCCAAGGCTAATTATGCTTCAATACTCGCTGAGGCAGCTTGCCACGCTATGAACTGGTGGAATTGAGTAGTGCCAGCCACTCGGTTCATTCAACCAACGGGAAGATGTCAATTTACATTTGCATCAACTGATTAGCTACAGAAGTACACGCTATCGATGCCACTCAATTCCAAAAATGATCTTCAACTCGGCACGGAACGACGGGACAACCCCGCGCCTTCACTAATTTGGGCATAGCACACCAATTTGGGTATAGCGATTGGTGATAGATTCCCTTTTTCGCTTGTCACAGCGGCAAGTATTGGAGTGGCAGCGAATATCGCTGTTTGATTAGCTGGTTTACGCTAGCGAAGGTCTCCCTTGCATGCGCCAGAGATGACTATCGATATGGTATTGGAATGTCAGCCAGCCACAATTGGGTCTCGATTGGCCTTGGACAGGCTTATCTTATCAGTAGCCAGATGAGTTGACTTGTAAGGAGGAGATTAGATTGCAGAATCCGAGATTGAGAGTCCGAGCTCTGGATACTATGGTGTCTATCTGGTATTTGTTAGATAATGTAATGAGTACTAGAACTGAGGGCTTGTTTAAATCGAGGGTATCAAAAGCTTGACTCGTTAATGGGGAAGTCAGGACGAAGTAGATACTAGGTGATAACAACGCAGCATACAGCACATCAAATTATGTCGGTGCCTTCTTGCCATCTGATAGAACATTAGGATACCTTGCCTTAATCGTAAATCTTCTGCGATGTCTTACTCCAAGGCGTTTAGTTGGAGAAGCAATGGAGATTGCGGAAAGCATTAGAATGGCTTACTGGCAAGTTTCATCCTGTATTCTCAGAATTGACTGGTTCACTACCCAGAGCCCGTCCACCTGCACTTGAGGCCCGACGCCTTGCATGAGATTGCGGCATCATTTATAGTGCAACTACAACTACAACTACAATTACAGAAAGATAACCAGGCCTTTCACAGGCACAGTGACCGATTGAACTTTAGCAACCATGCTTAACTTATTAAATCCCCTGATATCTATCTAGCTTGATGAGAAATGCGATAAATCAGTAGCAGCGCTATCACACTGCTGCCACATAGAAACCTTCTTGATCACCATCTCCCCGCCATTGTTCTCCTCCCACGTCGGATACCACTTATTCTTTGCTTTCCAGAAATCCGTCCTCGGGGCAATCGCATCATTCGCCCAGGGTTTACCATGCACATCATCCGGAAACCAGCCCGACGTGCCGCCAATCGCCAGCGCAATGATCAGGTAGAACGGCCGATCAAAGGGCGTCGCATTGCTGGTGCCAGGGCCAGTCCATGGATTAGAGATCTGGGACCCATTGGCGAGAGCTTGGTGGAAGCCGCCGTGCTGGTAGAATGGATGATTGAACTTGACATATGTGACCTGCGCGATGCGATGGTCTAGCCACGTGAAGAGATACTTGTCAGACCACTCTAGTCCAAACGTATGAAAGCCTCGATGGAACGTCGTGCGCAGCGAATTTCTCGCCCCAGAAGTGCTCTGCCACCGATCAGTGCTGGTATCCAGCCCCCAGTGCAGCTGCGTCGAAACCTGCTGATTCCCCCGCCCATTATCATAAGTGTAATTATTGCCCCTCACCATCCCGATATCAATCTCCCCAGACGCAGGCCAAGCGCCGTAGTAGTCTTTGGCTGGGAACATCATGAGCTGTGAGAGGAGCCAATCTCCCGCCGCGAGCTTAGCGACGATCTCGACGCGGCCGTAGCGAATGACGCCAAAGTTCTTGGTGGTGATCCTGCCGGATTTCACGGGCGCGACGATTTCGCCTGCGGTGAGGTTTGCGACTTGGACGCAGTCTTGGGTTGTTGTGGCGGAGCAAGTTCCGTGGGCGGTGAGGTTTATCTTTGTGGTTTCTGAGAGGAATTTCTCGGTTTGTAGGGTGGGTTTGATGATGAGTTGACCATGGCGGACAAAGACGTTTTCATCCGTGTCTGTCGTAAGCGCAAACTCGCCATTTCTAGAATCAGCCATGACGATTAGTACTTATCATCAATGTGATACGAGGAGTTTCAACGTACCCGTATCCTCCGACCTCAACCTGCTTATTCCATATTGTCGAGTTGAAGCCATTGGAAAAGTCATCCGTAAAGACCGTGCAGTATTTATGTTTATCAACTGACTTATAGCCACTCCATGTAAGAAGCGCTATGGCTAACAGTCCGACAAGGATGCCGAAAGCTGGGATGATGGTGATCCACATGCCTCGAGGGTCTTTCACCGCAAGGTATGGTCTCTCGACGGTGCCTTTCTTGACCCGGCGGGAATGGAAATATGGGCGCTGAGGGAATCTCTTCTTGATTGAAGACTCAGTTGAACTTTGAGCTGCAAGGCTTGGTCTGACCAAGTCTTCCGTGGAGTTTGCATGGCTTGTAGAGGCGACATATGATCCAGAGGATCTGATTGCAGTACTCGACATTGTGGCAGAGACTGGTATTACCCGGTGTATTACCCGAGATAGGAATGATAAGGAAGGGCGCTAGATTCACAAGATGTGCTTGGCATTTTGGGCAGCGTAGAATATAAGAATCAAGGATATGTAGTCTTCACAGAGAGAACCCACCAACATTGGCAAACTTCTACAATACCGGCTTTTATCAACAACATCCAATGCTCACACGCCAGAATTAATCGCACCCGTACTCAAACTCACGTACATCCCCTTCCATGAAACTTACGGCATTCCTCCATCCTCGAAAGACCGAAAGGTAGACCGAAAGGTACTTTTGACAAGACCGACGAACAAACCGCATAAGTAGCTTCTGTGCAAAAGTCCATTGTCAATTAAGATTACTCGGCTAGTCTGTGGGTCTCATCGATTATCTGGTCGCGACACTTCGGTTCTGCTAAGCGAGGTAGTATTCAAAACGGATTACGCGGATCTGGAGGAATAGAGTGCATATGTCAAAAACTTGGCGAGGTCGACGCTTGTCCTATAGAGGCAAAACGTCAATTAAAAACCCTGCTTCGCTTATGTCTACCGTTTATCTGGCCGTGTCCACTATCAACGTCTCTTCCGTACCTACGCAGGCTACGTCACCGGATACCCGCGGGAGTGGCCCCCCAGTCTGACTCAAGGCGACAGCGGACATAACATACATATTAGGATGAGAAGAATTCCACTGATGTTACAACAGTTAAAGATTGGAACTTGACTACATTACAAAAACATGATCAATCCGTTTATAAGAATACTAAAGCACGGTCTTGAGAATGAATTTACGGGACCTATTGAAGGCCAAAATAACAAACAGAAAATGCTCATCTGGTTCATCGTCGGGTAGCATCGACCAAAAATCCCCGTAGTCAGCGCCACAAAGGAACTACAGTTCAACACAGACCAACGACATGTCACAAAGCCCCCGAGAGTCAACCAAACAGCCTAAAAACGGACAATTGAGCCTTTCGGCCGACGGAGCCGAATCACTTCTCTGGGAGGGAGAAATCACATTCCAGCACCTAACATCATCCGACGAGGAATCAACCCCTCCTCAAAACGCGGCCTCATATACATCCCCAACTCCGATTTCCCCAACGACGACAAAGTCTGGGTTCAAAAACACTCTGACCTAACATGGTACTACAACTACAAACCGCACCCAAGCCCCGTCTACAAGAACAACACCTCCCTCCAATTCGTCCCCATGCTCTGGGGAGCTCCAGATGGCTTCGATGACACTTCCTTCCTCGAAAACGTCACGGCGCAAATCATCGGCGGCCGAAACATCAGCTACGTCATGGGGTTCAACGAGCCAGATAACTCAATAGCCAACGGCGGCAGTGACATGAACCCCAAAGACGCAGCGAAGTACTGGATCAAACAGCTCGAGCCGCTGAGAAAACTAGGCGTTTCACTTGGTGCGCCAGCAGTCACAGGTGCACCATCGGGGTTTACGTGGCTTGCGGACTTTGTAGAAGCTTGTAAGGGAAACTGCACGTTTGACTTTATTCCTATACATTGGTACGGAAGCTTTGATGGTATGGCGAGCCATATAGCTGGTGTGTTGGATGTGTTTCCGGGGAAGAAGATCTGGGTTACTGAGTTTGCGCTGGACTTTTCGTCTTTGGCTGCGACGCAGGATTATTTCCAGACGTCGGTGAAGTATCTCGATGGAAACAAGTAAGTCACATTCACCTTTTGTGAGTACAGCGATTAACGAGGTTGTTTAGAAATGTGACTCATTATTCGTACTTTGGGTCTTTTCGCTCATTTACCTCCAATGTCGGGTATAATGTATCCATGCTCAATTCATTTGGGAAGTTGACGGATATAGGAAGTTGGTACCTTGGGGGTGATGCGACGGGTGTTATACCGGGCGACAATGTTGTCAAGCCTAATGTAACGGCTTCCAAACCGTCTACGCCTACGTACATTGTTCCTTCGTTGGTCACGGAAGACAGTGACTCGCTGGGTCTGATGATTCGGCCTTGTCTATCCTATCTTGGACTACTCTGGCTATTTCTGGCTTTGTATATTAGACTATAGAATTAGATAGGGGCCTCACTGTTTAAGCCTTTGATTGAAAAGTTAGAAGCTTGATAGCCTCGTACAGGGCTGACGGCAACCAAAAAAAAAAAAAATAGAATTAGATACTTTAACTTTTAGATTATCAGCTTCTTTGACACGCTGTGTATTTCTCGTTCTGTCACTTTCTATGTAGTGATCTTAAGCTCTCAGCCATGAATCTCAATGCACGATAAGCGTTTAGCTCTAATTCTAGACAATATCAGACAATGCGCAGCTAATTCTCTTTGTTGTGCCGTGCTTGCTCCGGGTCCGCGGTCAAGAATGTAACTAACTTCCGATTACAAAGAGCACCATCCCACTAAATTCATCAGACCATGATGTAACACCATTGTTCCTCAAAATCATGTCTCAAGTACTCCACAATACATTTTCCGGTTTCAGTCACTTTGTATCTGCCGTGGAATGCAGCGATTAGCAACGGCACAAATACGCCCGCGCCCACGACTCGCGTGTTACGACCCTACCAATCACAAGTCTTCGAGTCTTGCTCGTTTCGGTATGTGAGAACTGACAAAGGTTCTTCCGTCGTCGGCGAATTGGTCAACGGGGGGTATGCGTATCTACAGGAGACTCCGACAGTACCCAAACAGCACTCCCGTTGTTGCCGTTGCTACATAACAAAGACTGATGCACTCTTTTAACGCCTCAGGGATCGTCAAACAAAGAAATGATAGACATGATGGATTTTGGAACAAGTCGAAGATCAGTCAGCATGTCAGGGGCTGTGAGTAATGGGTCGATTGGCCATGTCACTGGCTTGTCACTGGGCGCCTCATCGCCTGTCCCTGTTGTAAGTACTCACATACCTAGTACTTCAAGGATGAATACTAATAGCAGATACTTAGGTAGCTATCATTGGAGACAAAGGCTCTGGAAAGACATCTCTGTTCGAAGCTCTTTCTGGCCTATCTCTTCATGGCTCTCGTCTGCCAGCAACGAAATTCCCTATCAATGCCTGCTTTACGCACAGCAGCCGGACGGGGACAACCCTAAAAGCACGGATAAGGCCGGGGAAAGTGGATGGGCAGAACAAGGAGCTTTCAGATCACTTGGAGAGTTTCGAGGTGAACTATGAGGGAGACCTTGCGGCTGTCAATCTTCCTCAAATTGTGAATCAGGTACGTATAGTCTTTTACTCCTGTTAATTTGACAAATTTTGCTAATAGCAGGATAACAACACAGGCAATGAATCACATGCAAATCGCGACGGCTTTCTCTGATGAAAAGGAACAAGAAGAGCAACAAGTTTCCGACAATGTCCTTGTCATCGAAATTTCGGGCCCAGACTTTTTCAGCATGGAAATCGTCGATACACCTGGGCTATCAGCAAGTGAGTGACGCTTTCGTGCCATCTGGTTGGTATACAAGCTTACGTATACAGGTCCCGCAGTTGATGACACGCAAGAGGTAACAAGATCTCTCATCATGGACCTCGTCAAGCAGCCCAACACTATAATCCTGTCAGTCTTACCTCTTACTCTCCACAGGAGAATACTAACGAACTTTAGATCTATCGTTGACGCAACGATTGATATGAGTAACCAAGAAGGCCCGAGGCTTGCGCGAGCAGCTGATGTGACAGGCAATCGCATCGTCGCGGTCGTAACCAAGTGTGACCTTGTTCCTCCAGAAAAGAGGCGATTCGTAAGCCCATATCCCTCCAAGACATGCGTATGTCAGACTGATCGATCCAGGTGTTGAGAGCAATGCGTAACAAGGAGCGCCATCTCGGCCATCCCTGGTTCGCTATCAGAAGTCTCTCCAGCGATGACAGAAACAAAGACTGTACCCTCGAGACGCGCAATTCTATCGAGGAGTCATTTTTCTCAGAAATGGAATGGGCCGTTTTGAAGCGTAGACGGCGCGTAGGAGCTCCTGCTGTAAAGGATCACCTCAAGATGAGGGTGAACGTCATGCTCCGGGGCAGTATAGACCTACTAAGAACAATACTCAACACACCATCGCATTCCGTTGCACCAACACGCACTCCAAGCATCTCAGAAAAGGTACACCCAACAGAAGTCTACGCAATATCGGAAAGGACCGTGGTAGCAGACGTCGATCTAGAATTCGCATCTGATGCACCGCGCCCAACACCGCTTCTCAACGCTGTCATCGTCGGGTTGACGGTTGCCATATGTCTATGCCTCATAGCGCTGGGCTGCGGTACGATGGCACTGGAGATTGCGAGTGAGGGACACTGGTATCGTTTGTTTCTTCTAGTGACGGCTCCTCCACAGATTATCTTGAGTTTGGTAAGCACAACACCCGAGAGCTATGAGAGGACTTCCTTCTGACTTGATCCCAGTTCTTCTGCCAAGCTATCGTCGTGACTATCTTCCAGATGGTTGGCCCAGTCACGCAACTAAAAGTCAACTCCAAGTTTTACTCCGCAAAGCGAACCAAACGCCTTGATGGAACGAAAGTACTCCTGCCTCACGTTACTATTCAATGTCCAGTCTACAAAGAAGGTCTTGAAGGTGTGATCAGGCCAACTGTACAGTCACTTTCAGCCGCCATTCGCAACTATGGATCTTTCGGCGGCACAGCTAGTATCTTCATCAACGATGACGGTATGCAATTAGTGTCCCCAGAAGAGGCCGGGGAACGACGCATGTTCTACAAAGAGAACGACATAGGGTGGGTTGCTCGACCAGGGCATAACGCCAACGGCGAAGGAATAAAGAGATTCATCCGCCGTGGCAAGTTCAAGAAAGCATCAAACATGAACTACGCACTCGGCATTAGCCTAAAGGTGGAGGACAAGTTGGTGCAGATCGACCGCCATGAGAAGTGGACACAAGTCGACGAGGATGCAGCATATCAGAAATGCTTAGACGAAGTCCTCTCCGAAGAGCTAGGCCGCGCGTGGGTCGGCAGCGATATCCGAGTGGGCGACTATCTCCTCCTCGTCGACTCCGACACCCGTGTCCCAACAGACTGTCTCATCGACGCCGTCAGCGAACTCGAAGCCTCACCCAGGGTCGCAATCCTCCAATTCACATCAGGCGTAATGAACGTCACGACGAGCTACTTCGAAAGCGGCATCACATTCTTCACCAACCTCATCTACACCGCCATCACCTACGCCGTCGCCAACGGCGATGTCTCCCCCTTCGTGGGTCACAATGCATTTATCCGCTGGTCTGCCCTCCAAGAAGTCGGCTTTCAAGACAATGGTATTATTAACGGCGAGAAAGATCCAAATGCCACAACGCCGTATGAGAAGTTCTGGTCCGAGTCTCACGTCTCAGAAGACTTTGATATTTCTCTGCGGTTACAAACACTAGGTTATCATATACGCCTAGCGGCTTATTGCGGCGACGGCTTCAAAGAGGGTGTTTCACTCACTGTTTACGACGAGTTGGCCCGGTGGGAAAAGTATGCGTATGGCTGTAGCGAGCTTCTCTTCTGGCCTATAAAAGACTGGTGGAGACATGGTATCTTCACACCGCTTTTCAAACGTTTCATCTTGTCGAATATGCCGCTTGGGTCTAAGATCACCATCATGTCGTATATCGGCACATATTATGCCATTGGTTATTCGTGGATTGGCTCGCTGTTGAACTACTTCCTCATCGGATGGCTCAACGGCGAGTTGGATCACTACTACATGAGCAGCTGGCGTGTCTGGGTTGCTCTTGTTGTTGTCTTCTCTATAGCTGGCAATATCACCCTCGCTCTGATCCGGTACCGCTCTCAGCAGGTTAGCTTGCTGAAAGAACTCTGGACATGCTTCAAGTGGGTGGCTCTCATGTTTGTGTTCCTGGGCGGGATATCGATGCATGTCTGCAAAGCGATTCTCTGTCACATGCTGTCTATTGATATCAGCTGGGGCGCGACGTCTAAGGAGGTGGAAGACACGAATTTCTTCCAAGAGATTAGTATCATCATCGCGGGCTTCAAGTATGTCTTCATCTTCTGCCTGGCGGTAACAGCGTTGATGATATGCGGTGTCTATGCTTTCCCTTATTTATGGAGGATTGATGAGCTCGTTGCAATCTTTCCCCTTGCAACTGTCATCTTCTGTCACTTTTTCCTTCCGATTGCCCTGAATCCGAACTTGATGAAGTTCACATGGTAAATAGATGATAGAGTCAATAGAATAGATCTTATATATACCTAGCGGCGCATCCCGCGACTTTTTAGAGACGTGAGTAGGTTCTGTTCACTTGATATCGCCGATTGTATATTAGTGAGTCGACTAATCTAGACATGCCATTTACTCTGGTTCGTATCATGGACGATTGTCACGCTTTCGCTCAATCAACTGGCCCCTAATTCTGCTAATTCTTCAAAGAATACTCCATATCCTAGAAAAGAATTCAAAGGCCGACGATGTTTATGCCTTTTGCCAATTCTGTTGCTGGTGTTGTTCTACCACCCAATCATGCTAACCAGGAGATTCAAGCAATCAACTAATACCACCTGCCCATCGATGACCTTATCGCCATGAGAATAGACAAAGATGGACTGATATATCCAAGAGTATCGTAATGGTGGTGATGTTGGCTTTGATGAAAAAGACTGAATCTTTGTCATGGGTAAGTGTGACGGCTTTGGCTTAATCCTCTTCTCACATGATACACAACACCTGTGACATGGTGACCAACTGTTCAACGTTCACGCTGTGTGATTGACTGTCTATTGAGGTCACGTGCCACTGATTCACAAAGAAGTCTGTCTCGGCAGTCCAATTGACAATGATGTTCTAAAGCACTTATCACTAAACAAATGCTGAACATATCCGATTCATCAAGAAAACAGCTGACAAGGCACTGACCATTTGTCTCGAACAACACTCTGACACAAACATGTTCATTCTGAACAAATGCCCAACTAAACATCTCATCTAGTATATAAACCTCACTTCATCCGCCCCTTCGTATCAATCATCACCATCTCTATCTCATCCTTCACACACATCAAACACCATTCACTACTACATCATACACTTATAAACCCCCAAACATCCGAAACATCTTCGAAATGCATTCTCAACTTCAACCTCTGACCGACAACGCCATGCCCGGCACCCGATGCCCGAAATGCTCTACAGCCGAGAATGATGTTTGGGTCATTCCTGGACGCAATTGCGGACATTGCGGCACCTATTGCGAATAGAGTGCGTACTTGGAAGCTCTGAGGACCTCTATGAGAGGCACGAACATTTCTTGGGGTACCTTGACCTTTACTGAGAAATTGTTGGGTGATGCCACTTGGCGAAAACAATGTCAATAACATGACATCAGGTACAAGGTGTGGACCAGAATTTACAAAACTCTAACAAATTATTCATCGCTATCTTTACGTGACACCGTGCTCCATGATTAATAATACACATTATTCCTGTACATCTGAGGCCATTCCATCGCGCAGGGCGAAAAGCTCCCGCTTCCAACCAAACCACTTTGCCATCCTCTTCCCCATGATGCGCAACAGAACTGGGTCAATCTTGTCAGCAGGATGCGGTTTGTGAAAGACAATTCTGCCTCCCTCCCCAAGCTGCTTGAACGCCACAGCCGAGCCGCTATTATTCCTCGCGGTGAAACCTGCCTCAATCATGACACGGACGAATCGATCCCAGGTGACATCCTTAGCTACTTCGTCTTTGCTGGGAAACATGAGATGTATAACGCCTAACGACTCCCTCGTCAGTGAGATGACGGCGTCTTTGGTGACCTCCTCTGCAGCTTTGGCTGGTGGTTTGGTGACATCACTAGCAGAAGAACACTGCTCTCCTCGCGTCTTGACTTTCTCTCGGCCTTGCGCCATGGTACTCGACGCGGCGCTCGGCTCAGGGTCCTCGCTGAAGGCACCAGCAATGGGCTCGGGTTTGCCTGCGATGTTGATTGCAGAGAGAATCTCGGCCTCAGCGCGTTGCTTATCCTGGATATACTCCTCACTGAGGTGCGCTGAAGCGACGCCGAGAAGAGTGTCAGCCTCTTCCAGAGTAAACGCTTTAATATCCCGCTGTGTTAATTCCTTTCTCATGAATCCCCTGATTGATTCCCAGAACTTCTCCGTTGCTTTGGAAAGAGCCTGAGACTGCGAAAGCCACTCAACGTTTTTGGGGCCCGTAGGTGGTTTCACATGGTAGAAGTCCTTGACGAATGCCGTCCCGATGTCTCTGCACACGTCTTGATTGATTTCGAATGGCTGGACTAACTTCCAAGACACCCGATCTTCTGTGGCAATGATTTCTTCTGGCGCTCGCGTTGTGTTCTGAGGCCTGTGTGACTGAACAGCAATGAGCATTTCGTGGCTGGTTGACAGATCAGAGAGGACCTGGTAAGTGATCTCATCAAGCCTTTTCCCCTCGGACGGGTTGCTTGATAAATGATCCTGGAGCATCGCGAAGAGCATAGCATGGTCGAAGTGGTGCTGGCTGTTAGGATTTCCCTGTAGCCGCGTAAGACACCAGTCGAGGGGGTCATCTGTAAGTGACTTCTGGGTATCTCGAGGCGTCGTTCGTCTGATACTACCGAATGCATCGGATGGAGCATCGGACGGAACTCGGCTGGGGTCGAGTTCCCAGTGTTTCTGCATGCCTGGAATGTATGGCAATAGCTCCTCCAAGAATTTGGTCTTTTGTCTGACCTGGCCCTGGAGAAGAGCCTCGAGGGCGCCCAGGGCTTTGTCGTAGCTGGGCGGTAAGGGCGTGCCGGGATAAATGCTGTCGCTGAATCTCTTGCGCACTGCCTCCACATGCTTGCACTCTGTTTCAATCCACACCCAATGAAAGTAGCTCAAGACTTCAAGGATAATTTGTTCAGTGATCATCAAGGCTCTAATCTGAGGTGAAGCTTTCTTTAAGATCTCGGTCTCAGACAAGATCTTGACATGTCTTCTCATGTACGCGGCGTCGCACTGCAGGTACCACAGATGATCGCCAGTCTCATCCAGGCGAGACTTTGCGATAGTGATGAGGTACTCGCAGTTGAACATGGGTGGACGTGAGAAAGCTTGGTTGGTGTAGGGAGACCAGAATTCGATTGCGCCTGTCTCTCGGAAGGCTTCGTGGCTGACGAGGTCGTGCCACTTCTCGGCTCGCGGGGTTTGCAGAGGATCTACTCCTTCGAGGATCTTGTCGACGATATTGCAGAGAGTTTCCAGAAGATGCGCCTGTGCTTCAAGAACTAGAATGGCTCTGGGATATCCAAGAGTGTCAGCCCGGTGTGCAACTTTTGCCTCCCAGTCCACCAAAGACCCATATCCATCTCCATACATGACGACGCATTTGGGCGAGAAGTCGACGTCAAAGTATCCACCTGTCCAAGTGAAATTGAGCTGTCTGCTGTCGAATGGCGCCCAGGACTGGGGAGAGTAGGCGGTCCTGTAGTGAAGCAGAGCGAAAAGCACCGCAGGGTTACTCTTGAGGACGTGCACGTTGAGCCAGGGCAGCAGCAGTTGACGTCTCCGAATTGGATCTCTATCGCGCATGTAATAACTCTCGCGCATATAGATGTATCGAGGAAGAAGCCACTGCTGCTCCTCAAGGTTAGGCGCTGCGTCTTTCAGCAATACCGCTCGCTTGGCTTGGCTGCGCTTCTTCCACCGATTCATCAACACATCGCCAAAGACTTTGATCTTGTCGCTCAGTTGCTGTCGGCTGCGATGGATACTCTGCATGAGGGATCGCGCGTTATGTTTTGCTTCGGCATCGGAGAGCCTGTGACGGTAGGAGTATTCAGGCTGATATTGCTGGTCGACGAGGTAAAAGCCATTCTGACAGTCGGGGCATTCGCATGGCGGTCGGCGGATGGACGCTTTCATGGTCTTGAGGGTTGTCATGTATCGAGGAGGACCTGGCTCCTCATCCCGTTGCAGAATGAAAGGATTCATCGTGTCGATATTACTTGCTTTCGTGAGATGCTGCAAAAGTCGAGTTGAGTTGAGTTGAGTTGAGGTTTTGATTGAAATTTTCATTTTCGCAGATGCAGCCTCACGCGTCAGACGCATCAAGGCGGGGGCCAATGAGTCAGCTCCTACGGTGATGCAGTGTAACGCAGTGCCAACAGGCTTCTGGCTAAAGCTTTGCTAAGGTATATCTTGGACATGTCTTGTGTGATAGAGAACTCAAAGCTCTGCAAGTCATGTTCGCCAAGTGAGGTAAGTAACTAAATTGTGCTTAAGTCTAAAATGTGATCATGGGATAGTGGCGAGGAAGTGGAGAATGAATTGCTAGATCGCAAGGCATTCGGGTCTGTATCCCGTCCCAAAAACATCTAAACACTCTAAGAACCCTAAACCCTGCAATGCGCGTCATTGTCGGCTTGACGGCAATGTTCATAGTAGCATATTTAACAGGGACTAGTAATCTGCATACATATCATGCTACGCCCAAATTGACATGAGATGATCACACGCTCACTGAGTACATTTTTCGTGAAGTAAAGTAGTGGTGATTTGTGTTCTATACAGCGAAAGATACGCCCAGCTACTCCATCAGTTTAAGCTTATTATTCATAATATTCATCCAAGAAAAGACACTATCTCAAGCTAGCACCATAAGGCATTTCCAGTGTAAGCAAGCACCAGTATCGTGGCATGTCTTATCCCTTACCATCCCATCCTGGCGAAACATGCAATGCGTACCATTCTACCCTCAAGATCACAGTGGATAGCACTGTCCAAGCCGAGGATTCAGCTGCGTCCCCAATCTCGACGTCTTAGTGCATCAGCTACTAACCGCCAACAGGACATGGGTCCCTTTTAGAACTCTCCCAGGGACAAAGCTTGGGAGGCAATACACCAATTTCAATCGCATGGCTCAGCTGCGCAAGGGGCCATTGTGACGCTGGGAAGCTCAGTTAGTCGTTCCACTGAGTTGTTTGGCTTTTTGATGTCGTCAGTGTGCGAGAGGTGAGAAAGCTCGAGGCCTTGTTCCGTAGCCTGTTTTGTTCCCCCCAGAGTGCAGGCTCTGGAGTCCTTCACGGCAGCGAATTATTCACGTGACGACGCGTGAAGTTCGTGAATGGTATGGTTCATGCTTGCGAAAGTCACTCATTTACATCAGTCTTGATAAGAATGCTGTGGCATAGAACATAAAGTCTATTCCTACTTGTACGTAATACTGATGCTTTGTCTGTAATGCATAGACCAAACCGCATCGTCTTGATTCCCGCTGGAGTATATTATACAAGGACATATTTATTGTAGGCTGCTAGGTCCTACTATTGTCAAAAGGTTTAGACCATGTATCATACATACGGCTCATGATCGCACTGCTCCATCTCCTTTGAATAGCAGATCCATAGCTTATGCTGGTGCATTTGTGCCTTAAGCCACATGTCTCGCAGGCTTACACCCTCCCACCGTGCAGCATAGAACCACGCGTTAAGGGAGTAGATAGCGACCTTAACTCGGCCTTGGTACTTTTCGCCGCTACTGCAGAGAGTCTCTTCAGTAGAATTATCCCAATCTGCATCGTATGCCCAAACCCAATATGGATCAAGCTCCTGGTTTTGAGACTCGGAAATCAATTCAATGGGGATCACAATAAATGTGTTTTGCAGAATACCCGGCGATGAGAGGGACTGTCGATATTCTTGGAAGTGTCTGCTAGATTATCAGCATCTATTCAAGATATCAACGAGGTGCTGCAACTTACCGTCGGAAGCCATCATCCTCATCCAAGTCTCCCTCTGAAATTACGGGAGCCCATACCTCAGTTTGGAGTGCCACCAGGTCATTGCGTTTTCCCTGGCAATGGATACCGAAGTAGGTTGCTCCTCTGACGTCCCTGGCTAAGGATGGCTGCGGGGTGTTGTTGACCATATCCAAGAGTGAACTCCACTTACGCCCGTATGGATGTTCGACCTCTTTGGTCTTGTAGTAGACGAATCCTCAGGGCTGCTGAGCCCGAAGAATCTCCTGTATCCAAGCTGGTGACGTATGTGATGCTCGCTTCCAGATTGCACGAACCGTTTTCCCAAAGTCCTTGAGGGGCTGAGCTTTTTCCTCATCAGAAAGTCGATCAAGTTCTAAGAGCATCCATTTCGCATTCCTGCGTGCCACCTTGATCACGTCACGGCGTATATTCCCCCCAGCTCGTGCCGCTGGGGTTTGAAGCTCTTCTTCCTGGAGACGGCTCTCATAAATGTCTTGCAGTGAATAACTATTGTCCCCATCGATATAGTATAAGTCGCAGTAGTCTAGCTTCCACGCATCGATTGGTATGGCGAAGTAATAAGCCCGGTCAAAGTTTGCGATTGCTTCAAACAAACCCTCTCCGTCATACCTATGTGTGCCCATGATGCGTTTTACCATTTTGGTCTCATCAGGGGTATAAGAGGTTCTGCCAAGTAGCGCATTTTGCAATAGGACACTGTCATGAAACTCAGAGGGGTTGCTCAGTGCTATCTCGATAAGGTCTCTGCCCGCCAACTCCTCTTGTAGTCTCTGATCTAGCTTTTCGCGCTGAATGATACTCGCAATCCTGAAACGCTCAGATCGAGGAAGATGCAGTAAGCGTTCATGACGCTCGACAGGATCTAGACCTAGCAGGCTTCTATACAGCTGTAAGTTAGAATCCATAAGTATGGTAGACAGTGGTTGTGCTTCTTTACGGGCGATAAGGTAGTGAAAGGTGAGGGGATCACTGAGACAGACTTTTTGTTCAGCTGACCTTGCCCCACTATCTAGATCCGAGCCGGGGCTAAACTCAGAAGAAGAAAAACGCAGCGCGAAACCCCTCATTATTGTTATCAACTTGTCATTCACATCTCAAAGTAGCCGCGATAATAGACCCAAACCTCGAGCTTTACAGGAGTATATTACATCTTGGGCCTAAGGACCGCCGCCAACGCATGCAACATCTTCCGAAAAAGGAGTTAATCAGAGTCAAGACTCTAGTCGAAAGGGTTCAATGGACCCAACGTCTTGAGGAAGCGGTCGCAGGTCGGGGTCTTGTTGAGCTGGCTCTTACCGAGCCATTAGAGATCCAGAAGAACCCGCCTCTCCAAAAGGCCCTGCTTGGACGAGCTTGCTATCCTGACGATAAGAACAAGTTAGTGAGGCGAATTACGAAAGGTCTAGGGAGGAATAGCGAGTCTCTGATCAGCAGTGTCGCAAGCTTTAATGGCCCTACTTATCCAGCTATAACTAAGGACGCTTGGACCTTAGTCTATTGCGATTTGTTCTACATTAATAGCAAAAATACAACGTTGTATGAAGTGTATACATCACGGCTTCAAGAGGAAGAGCTGCAGACCCGGAGTGAATAAGCCAGAGAGGTCGCCCGTTACAATACAATAAAACTAGCTCGCAGGAATGCTAAGTAAATGATTCCTGCACTTAAGAAACTCTCTAACAAGGAATTATCTCAATCTAAGAACAAATTCAGCAACACCTTACACGAGATCTGGAAGCAGGTATCCCACCCGCCACTAAACTGGATTCAGCATATCCTAGATACCTAATAACTACAGGGTTTCACCTATTACAAAACGAAAGAAGTCGAACAGAAGTATAGCTATACGTGGAAGGACACGTGGATCATGATCATTAATATGCCCTAGCAATCTTAGGAGAGTATCCATTGTCAAGGGAAGTTAGGTAAGTTCATGGTATTAAAAAACGGAAGATTAGGCTCCTCCGCCCACTTATAAAGGCCTAACCAAAGAAGATGCCTTTTTCAGGTAAGTGGTGTAGAGCAGTTAAATGGTATATCGTACTAATCTTTTTAATAGACACTTCCATAAGCACAGGCAATCTCTCTCGTCTCCTGGGATATTACAGAATACATTCATCATCATTCCAATTAAGCTAATTCCCGATAATCCCGACAATGAAGAATTAGGTCCCTCTTGGGTCTGGGCATATAATGCGAATTGGGAGAGCGCTAAAGAGGAAACTATATGCAACAGCGAGAAATATCAAGGCCATATAAAAGTACCCATTTATGCACTTGAAGCATGGTTTTATGCCGCTCGTTAGGAGGGCCAGGGTGTAAATCTTCAAGATATGTAGCTTAAGGCGCAGAGACACCAGGATAAGTTATGGATTTGCCATTCAAAGGAATTGGAGGACTGAGATCATGAGCCATATGCATAATATGACACCGGAACAGAGATGGTGACGTTTGGCGCAAGAGATTCTTATCAACAGTCGATCACGCTTCAGGAACGAAGCAAGATGAGTGAGTGATGCAAGCATTAGTCAATTGTGTGGGTAGCTGGTATACGGGCCGAACTGAGTTTGTAAGAGTGTTATTTTGAGTTGATAGACCCCCACAGCTGATGGCTCACATCACGCGCCTCGCAAGATGCAATCAGGAGACTTAGCCACCAACTACATCGTTAAGCAACACAATTCCACCTCAGAAACCTGAAGAGTGTGGATGGATCTTGTGTAAGGGTGGTTTCTGATGTCTTGAGTGCTGCCTCCACATCCAACAGAATTCGATGAAGTCACGCATCATTTGAAGCTCCATGACATGTTCAGCTATATTTGTTTAGTGCCAGTGCAAGTTTAAGGTCACAGCAGCCGGCCGAGGATTCAGTTTACTTACAGACCTCGTTCTCACCAACTTCATCGCCATGGTCATCCACCTTAGACGAGCCTCAGTAGCCGCCATTACTGTTCACAATGATTGGCCGCAGTGCGGTTGGCTGACGACTCTTCTTTCGAGGCCAAGCCCCTACTGCAACGGGCAGCTTAATTCCTCCATCACATCACCTCGGTCTTGGCTCAGTTCGAGGTCGAGTGCTGTGTCAACAGAATGACGATGGGCCTTATTTTATCTTCAAAACATCAAGGGTTACGATATGATTCACTACGAAGAGCCCCTTGTCTGCTGCGTTCATAACAGCCAGGTTTCGTTCAGGGTATGCCACAAGATGTAAGAGGGACAACCCTAGGAGCCAAAAGGTACGAACAAAAAAGTATGAATGTTCTTAGCTAGCTACAACATTCTTGTTTTTGGTTGTAAAGATCTCAGCCACTCCCTTTCCACCACAGTTGTCTCCAAGCTGACCGCTACAGGCTACACTGCATTCCTCCATACCAGTCGTCTTAGCTCCCGGTGTCATTTCCTTACCGCAAGTGCAGAGCTTGCCCCCCCAGAGAGCAAAGAAGTCAGAGTTCTTAGTCATAGTGCATAGACTTGCGCACGCATCGATAGACATCGAATCGGGAGACTCTATAGTGTCGCCACCTGTAGTACCGCGTATGGCTTGCTTACTCCACAAGTAGCAACCAAGACTGGCGTACTGAACACGTAACATGTCTTGATCACCAAATACTTCAATAGCATCCTTACCTCCGCAGAAATTTGTGGTGTTACCGTTACAGTGCATGTTGCATTTGGAATCGTCTATGATCTGACTGTCCATACGAAGCTGATTGTCGCAGAAACACGAGTCACCGTTCTGGATTCCCCAAACAGTCCAGCCCTGTTGCAAACAGTAGGACTGGCAAGCCACGATGGACATGGGCTTGACGTGCTGCGCATCGGCGAGAGTCAGGACAGAACGATTCGTAGTGTCTGCCTCTCGGGCAAAGCAACCGAACCGTGTATGCGGAGGGATGGGCTTGAGCGTTTTTGTCAAGACTTCCTTGGTTGGACCGACACAGTAGGTTCGTCCTGGAACTAGATCCGTGGTACAACTGCCTTCCGAAACGGAGGGATTGGCTTGTATGAAGAGAGGAAGACTGATGTGATACTGGACTAGCACTCGAGCGCAGTCATCGCCCTTCTGAACTGTATACCATCGTCCACAGTCTTTGGTCGTATCGGTAGCGAGAGTAGCACCGCTGGGAGGAGGAACAGCCTTGTCAGCGTACTCAGAGTATGCCGGGTCTGAATTAGTGGTATTGACGTCATGATCATACTCTCCGCCGGGCGGTGTAGTGCAGATGACTCTACCGAGAACAATAGTGGCGGACTGGAGATTCCCGCAAAGCTCATGGACCCAGGGATTCAGGAGGCGGATGTCATCTTGCTGGAGGCCTGTGAAGTAGGCGACTGACATACACGAGTCGTTCTCCTGCAGCTTGTATGTCTTACACTGGAGCGGCATGCAGATAGACACGCCCTCCACCATGTCGGTGCAGTTCATGATACCAGGGTTGCCGATAAAGATGGCTGCGGAAGAGACGCTGTACTTTATGGCTAGAGAGTCACATGTGTCGCCAGCTTTGGTCGTGTACGTGACGTCAGAAAGACAAAATTCTGGCTCAGAAGGTTCTGATGGAAAAGGAGAATCTTTGGCGGTAGTGGGTACGTTGGACAGGGAGCATCGTTTGACTGCTTTCTTGAGAGCATCCTCATAGAAAGGGTCCTTGTTGTAGTAGGAGAAGGGACTGGCTTGCATCATCTTGAGCCGACCGACGTAGCAGTCAGAACATAGTTCGTTGGTTGGCATCTTGTCGATGGACTCAGAAAGGGTGAAGTTGTAGATGACATCTGTAGCATGTTAGGACAGCGACAGATAAAACGAGGTATTGGAAATACTTACCGTTACAGTACTTTCCAGTCTTCTTGTCTGTTTGACATGTCTCGTTGATACCCTGTGAGACGAAAGATCCCAAGACACCTGCAGCAGCACCATTATACCATGTTGCATTACCGCAGTAGGTATCAACAGCTGATCGCCAGTCCGATATGGATCGTGCACAGCCCTCGTCACAGACAGACTCGACATCAACATCCCTAGGGAGAACTCCATGGTATGAAGGTGTTGTCCATCCATCTGTATAGTTGTCGCATCGCACAAGAGTAGTAAGCGCATTCTGGCAGACTTCGGGGAATCTGTCAATGTCAAGCGTGTTTTCGGTGTGAATCCTATAGCCCTCGAAGTTGCGCTGTCCGGTGATGTTCTTCGAACCTCCAAGCCAAGCCAGGATCGAAGAAGCAAACCCGTTTCTGTTTGGGTTACCCAGCGTGGGAACCCCGTTCAGAGGGCTGACCATCTCGATACTGCCGAGCGTCACGAGATTCTGAACCCAGACATCGTAGCTTTGCTCCGTGTAGAAGATCTTGTCCTGGCAGTCGTGCCTCCCAGAGTTGAGACATGTCTGATCATAACGGTTGAAGAAGGAATAAAGGCCAGCACTCAGAACGTGCACTGCGGACGAGTCGATGATGCGTAAAGCCCAGGCCATAGCGCAAGACTTGGAGGTCTTGGTGCAGTTGTGAAACTCAGGATCGTTGGGGAAAGCACCTGGCTTGAAAGGTGCTGGTGCTTCTGGAAAAGACTGAAAGTAGGGAGTTTCGGTCTGGATAAGGCCCATAACAACATTCTGAGCACTAGATAGTTGATATTGGTACATCACGCAGTGTTCGACTAATGTACCCCAGAGCCATGTTGGACCCTTGCTCTCAATAAGCATGCCTCGGCCAACAAAGATGTCAACTTGGGTCTGATCGGCAGTGTCGAAGTCATAGTCTGCAGTCCACATCCAGACGTTCTCAAAGTAACCGGATGAGTCGGGGGTCAGGTGAAGCAAAAGGGATGCGGCGACGCAGTTCGGGTTGACTTTACCAGACAGCTTCGGACAGTCTTTGACGGTGAGATCAGTGCCTGCCGCACCGCCAACTCTGAAATGGGTATCTATCATGGGATGTTAGCCTGATAGTAGACAGGTTTCAAAATGAGGAACAACATACCCCATAGGCCAGCTGAGCCTTGACCGGACTCGTGTACATTCCACTCCATCATGATGGCACCGGCCGTGGCTCCCTTGACAGTCATCATCATGTTTTGGATCTCAACAACACCAACTTGGCCTGGGAGGCCAACGCGAACTGCAACGCGAGGCTTAAGGGGGTCTGCAAACTTGGACCCAGTAGCCATGATCTGAGGCCAAGCCTGCCCGATAACTCGAGTACCAACAGGAATTTCAACAGTGTCTGTGACGATATATACACCAAATGGAACATATACAATCGCAGGAATTTTGAGATGGTTCAGAGCAGCCGTGTTATCTGTCTTGCCGTCACCCGAGGCACCATGCGCCTTCGAATCGAGAATTTGCAAGCCCAGATCATCATACTTGTTACGCCTCTATTGGTAAATGAACTGTAGTAGTTTACAGTCTTTGCGTTATCGACAGTGATGAAACCAGTAATAGAATCCACAGAATGAATTTATTCGTGTCCCAACACAAGTCTTGTGCATTAGAATTCTGTCTCCGCCTTTCAATGTACATGCCACGGTTGAGAGCTGTTGGTTGCCTATGAACGCTTGGACCGTCGCATGATTCCCATTCGGAGATTTCCGATTTGCGTTAGAAACTTGATCCACTTAGTGGAGTTGGTTGATGAAATAAAGCCTGCCTGATCCTCTCACAATTTACAACTTGTTCCTTCAAACTCACTCATCTTCACCAACACGACCAACTGTCTGATCAGCCGCTACAATGGACCCAAATTTGGAGTTCTATAGAAGTATATTGCATCTTAGGCCTTGGGAGTGTCGCGAACGCATGCAACATCTTCCAGAATCAGAACGCGATAGGGTCAGGATAATCATCGAAAGGGAGGAGGATGCCCAGAAGCGAGAAGAAGCCATTGCAGGGCGAGACCTTGTCCAAATGGCATTTGAAAGCCTATCCGAGATTACAGGAAATGGCTATTTGGAATCTGCCCTTCTTGGCCGAACCGCCTACTATTATGACGAGTGCATGATGATAAGACGCATCACGAACAGAGTCGCAGAAAGCAGTTCGACCCTAGTCCATAGAATCGCAGATTTTGATCAACATATCGATCCTTTCTGCTTAGACGCCTGGAAATTGGCCTACTGCGATGTGTGTTACGTTGATGGGGGCAGTGCTACACTACAGGAAATCTATGAGGCACGCCTTCGGGAAGAGGAGCTTCAAACTCCTGCCGAGCAAGCCAGAGAGCTTGTGCGGGACAATGACCTCAAGCGGGCTCGAAGAAATGCCAAGTGGATGATTCCCGCTATCGAAGGCCTTCCAGAGGACGACAAAAAAGGGTGGCAAGACAAAGATCCGGACCTCCAGAACCGGCTCTGCGAACAGTTGAGACTCCTTTTGGTTGAGAGGTTAGATCAGCAGAGAGGTTTCAACGAAATCGAACGGCGCAAGATCGAGGAAATCCAAGAACTCAGTCTCAAACCACGGAACTACCAGGATATCCTGGAAGAGGTGTGGAAACAGGTTTCGCCTGCGCCGCCTCCATGGATACAACATATCCTACAGACTGGTGAACAATTTGGGTTCGTCTACTACAGGTCTAGAGAAGTGTACAAGACGCGTTGGAACTGGAGGTCGGTTTGGGGTCGGATTCGGAACACCAGTTCGCCATTGGGGGTAACCTGGGCTTCTATCCATTGCCAAGGTAGAGACAACTGGATGAAGTTGAGTTCGCTCGCAATTGAGAATTGGCCTGTATTCTCCCCCAACGAAGAGATACCCGAGGAAGATGACCTCCGACAGTCAGTCAAAATATCACGGTACCGATGCACTTGCTAATTATTTAACAGACATTTTAAGGAATATATCAGAGAAAATCAATCCAAGACACTAGAGGATGAACAGGAGAGGAAGAAGTTGAAGAAAAAGCAGGGGAAGAAGTATGACTATACCCTGTCTCCTGGAATTCTGCGAAATACCTTCATTGTCATTCCTTTCGAATTTGCTTCGGGCAATCTCAATTTAGAACATTATGAATTTTATGATCCTTGCCGGGTTTGGGCTTATGACGCAGACTGGGACGGTTCAGAAGAAGAGACTGTTGTTGATGGGGAAACGTACCAAGGCCGTTTGAAGGTGGCCAAATGGTCGCTCAACTCTTGGTTCTACGCTGCTCGCTGGGAAGGTGTCAGTCTTCGGGATATGTGGCTCAAGGCACAGCAGCATCCGGACAAGTATTGGATTTGTTATTCAAAAGAATTAGAGGAGTGGGATCATGAGCCGTATGTCTAGGCTCTAGGTCTTGATTATGTGAGCTCTTACATGGCCAGTGAGGGGGACATAGCGAAGTATTTACAGATTTTGGTTTGATATAATACACAAAATGAGGTAAGACCACACAATGGACTTGGCAGAACAAGTTTCACATTAGGTACATCAGGTTCCAGTTCAACGGAAGTTTACCTGATTCTTGCTCGATTTATGGCCCACGTCATCACCCAATCACGTGATCGGTCCCTCGCCGAGATGTAATCTTGAAAACTCGGATCCATTCTACTAACTATTACTCTTCAGCACACGTGCACCAAAAGAACATCAACAACCAGCCATGGTAAAAACTGTGACACGATCATGGGTTCGGAGTGAAGCTAATTGTAATTGACAGGAGGTCCAGCCATTTAACCAGGAAGCCTTTGACGCAGCCGCGATAGAAGAGAGCACTGATGAAATTAAGGGAACCGGCCAAACCATCCACTGGACCAGTTGTGATCGTGCATTCCAAAAGAAATGTCAAGGCGGAGTTTGGCTGGGCATGCCTAAGGAGGGAGGTTGGGTCAAGATCGACCCGGGTTTTTCTGTTTATTTTGTAAGGGGCTCCAAGGGCGAGGTCAGAACGGCGGATGCGGCATAAACTCTATTGATGAAGAAGTGGGTTTGTAGGGACCCTCACCCGTTGAATTTTATGGTTTTTATTCAAATTTTGATTCACCGGCGTGAAATATTCAAGAGTAACCACTGATTTCACGGGTTATGATGTCAGTCTTCTTGACGCAATCAGGTGCCTAGTAATTGACTCAAAGACCAATACCCAATGGCGACTCCACTACGCCCTCACTTAAAGACCTCTCAATAACTCTATTGATTGATGGCCACTTACGCCTTCGCGCAATCGACCGAGACAGTCTCCAGACGCGGTCACGAGCCCTACGTCTGCCTATCCGAGACGGGTAAATGCGTGCACCGTCAAGGCGGATCATCCCCGTCATATTCTCAATGCCATGCATATTTGCTTCCTGGGAGCCCTTAGTGTCTCTGAAGACTCAGTTGAATGTAGTTATTATAAGCTTTATGCACTGTATGTAGTCCATTTTACAAAACGGTTTAGCTTCAGGAACAGTGATCACGATGGCATCCAAATCAGTTTCGGTTAGTGCAGATCACGAACATGGTGTGAAGCAAGGTTTTGCCACAAATGGCTCCGAATTGCGGAGCGTTACGACCGGAACCAACCCAAGACGGACAGGTCAGCATTCTTTTCGTTGTCAAGATCGATTGAGCAGGCGGAGAGACAAGATGAAGCAAGTAGGAATCAGGTGGTAGCTGTCCTGGTAAAGCATAGAGGTCACTTCACTGGAGGGCTTCAAAATCGAGGTGCGAGGTCTGCCAAGAAATCAAGACGAGAAATGGTTGGTCAATCGCCAAGCGCTAAGCCAATCCTGGTGCTAGTGAACGAGCGGTTCACGAGTGCATCACAAAACAATGGCTGAACAAAGCGTAGTAAAAACCTAGGCTTGTTAGTTGAGACCTGTAGTGCTTTGTCGAAGTGACACAGCAATCTCCGACCAACGATTGTGCTTGGAGGTTCAAGACTTCGCCGGAGAGTGCATCAGTTTCGGCTGCATCCTCTTCCGTGCACACTAGAACCTCTGTGAAGAGTACCGCCCGAGTAGTCTTGGTAGCTTCAGTACTCAACTTTAGGGAAGGGGCCTACTGGAGCTGAGCCCAGGTCCTGGCAGTGTCAAAGCTCGCTAAACAATCCAATATGGTCCTGACAGTGCCAGCCAGAATGGCCAAATGCTCAGACCCCACAACTCTCAACCAGTTTTCCACATTTCCTCTTCTTCTATCTACCACACTCAATAATCTTTCACATTCGCACCGTCACTTCATGCACACCCAAAAGCATAACCCCTTCACAAAAACCAACTTGCCCAACAATACATCATGGCTCAACACCTCGAGATAGTCGCCCTCAAGGAGAAAGTTGAGGTGATGGCGGAAGAAAACAAATTTGTCAACGATCAGAATGACGAGCTGATCGAGAGCAATGGCCATCTTGCCATAGAGAACGAGGAGCTGAAGGAGAAGCTCGCTCTTGCGGAGGAGCGGGTCCAGAGGTACTTCGACTTCTGGCGCTCTGCCGAAGAGGAGTTAACTAAACAAATTGAGCTCAATGATGAGCTAAAGAAGGAGCTGGAGACAGCCAAGGCGGGAGCAACAAGCGCGCAAGAACCGTCACAGTGAAACCTATAAGCCTCACTATAAACGCAAGTCACTACTAGATGTCGCTAGACGTTGATGACCTGACTACTAACCTTGTCCCAGGCCACCCTAATAATCACGAAATCACGGCCATAAGTCAATAAGGGACATCACCACCAGATTGACGAGGACTTTGAGGGCACCGAAGTTATTTTTTCGGTTACATTGGAGGAGTACCAGGGCGGGACAAAGATGGCTGGCAACATGGAATGTTCTATACACAGTCTCTTAATCACATGTGGTTTCCTGTGGTTCTGAATAAATCAGTGTTGAAGCCAGACAAAAGTTCCTAGTGAAATTGTAAAGTGTTGTTCGTAGTTGTAACCTCTTGAATGCACAAGCACCACAGCACATGACCACCGTGGGCATTCTGCGTCTTGCAATAAATTACCTTTCACTGTGATCAAGGCCACACTAAAACGTCGCACTAAAGTAGATGATGATTCAGCGTTGAAGGATTCGAGGTCAAGGGTGTCTGATGACGTAGCAACGCATCTTCGTTTCCCTCCACAACAACAACAACAACGCTTTCATCCCCCTTTCAGTGCAGCATTTCTACCATTTCAGACTCTCACAGCGACAGTCCCAGTACATACTCCATGAGAAACTTTCATCTCCATGCGTAGCCAACTCCTTCGCACCGCCCGCTGATCTAAAGGACCGCGTTCTTGACCCGAAGCTTCCCGATAAACACCTCGATCCCGAACGCTCCCCTCGGCGAACCGTCTCACCCGCCAGCTCGCCCATCACGGCGGTGAAGCTTAGTGAGTAAAGCAACTTCTCTCGCCGAGCGCTTCACGTGACGAGGATGAGTAGATCTCGGCGGGAGGGAAAGGATGTTGAAATGCAGTGCGGAGTTGGCACAGTCAATAGCAACGAGGTGAGGCGCGCGATGCATGCAGAACCTGTCGGCACTTGATGACACATCTCAGGCCAAGAGAAAATCCATAACTTCGGGTAGTGACAGGTCTAGGGACATCGACGAGGCGGAGGACGTGGAAGAAGCAGCTGAGAGCAATGCGCTCGACTTCAGACAGTGAGTTCAGTGACTAGACCTACCTTGGTACGCGCTCTCAAAGCGCCATCCGCCGTTGATATTAACAGATCGTGCTGATCAAAAGGTTTCAACAGATTGCCACAAACAGGAGTCGAAACGTCAAAATCCTTCAGAGCGGACCGAAGCGAAAACGAGCGGAGATACGACACCCGAGCTCTGCACCGAGAGAACAAGACGAGAGCTTTAGGCTGAGGAGGTCACCTCTCTTGGAACCCTGAGCAAAGTCGGCGCACAAGCGGATTTGATTGAGTTGGGTATTTGGGTGCTCGCGCCATGTTTCTTTTCGGGGACATGAAGAACGCCACGCCCTGACAATTCCCCGTTTCCCACTATTATGCTGCGCGAGCTGGTCATTGTCACGAGTCCTGTAATACCCATCTTATGTCCCAATGATTATTGACGCTACTCGGCACATTCCGCTTCCGGACTCATCCAGTCCACTTAATCTCCCTCTGCACTCGCTTCTCGGATTATCCATGCGCAAGGTCAGCCACGTTCATCCTCCCCTTACATGCCCCTCAGGACCCGTTCCGTCACAAGAGTCAAGGCTGCATCTACAGAGTCACAGAGTCACTTAGACGTGCTTCGTGACCTTGGGCAGTTTAAGATGCGATCCCTCTTTTACTGCTTTCGGTTAAATGCATCCTCCTTCTTTTCTCAACTGAACTGACGGCGGCTCGATTTAGGCATCATTTCACGTATCCCAAAGAGCCCTCTGCTTCCATCCAAACGCACAAACACACACCGCCCTCATGACAACGCCGACCGATTCGTATTCGTCCTATCAAGCAAAGTTTTATACCACCTCTGATTCCCAATCAAGCTCTTCATCTCCTGCCCCGCCGCATAAGCCGCCGCCGTCTTCCCATTCGCACACTTGGCCCTCGGGTTCGCCCCATTTTCCAACAACACCTTCACCAACGCCACATTACCCTTCAGCGTCGCAAACGCCAGCTCCGTTTTACCCGTAGTGTCCAATCTATCCGCGTTGGCGCCGTGTCTCATTAAGATAGCTACTATCTCGTGGCTATCTTGTCTGCATGCGATGTGCAGCGGGGATCGGCGCTTGGAATCTCGTTCGTTGGGGTCTGCGCCGTATTGGAGAAGGAGTTCGGTTATGGCGGGGTGCTGGTGGTATGCTGCTGCGTAGAGGGCTGGTTCGCTGCCAGTAGATTGGAGTGCTTTGTTCTGCAGGAAAAGGTTGACAAGGTCCAAATCTCCAGCGGAGACAGCGTGCCAAAGAGCGGTTTGGGTATCACCGTTACCGCCAACGTTCCCAGACACCAAGCCTTTCTGGAGAAGTTGTTTTGCACAGGCAATGTGTCTGTGATAAACCGCATACCACAGCGCTGTCAATCCATGTACATCTCTTGTATCAGGGTGGATTCTGGCGCTGGACAGGATGAATCTGATGATAGATTCTTGGCCGCACTCTGCAGCGTGGGAGAGCGCAGTCCGGCCTTCGTTGTCGGCGATGAGAGCAGATGTATCTCTTCTTGCCAACAACTGACTGACGAGCCGCTCATGGCCACCGCGAGCAGCGAGACAGATTGCGGAGCGGGCTTCATCGTGCATTGTCCGGGAGAGAGCTTGAGCCAACAGGTACCAAACTGACCCAGAATCGCCTACTAAAGCAGCTTCTGAAAGTGATGATAGATTGTTGCGCTCAACAACCGCACTCGTATCAGATAGTCCATCAGCCTGCCCTTCTCTTTGCTTCGCTCCTCGGGAGATTGACGGCAGATGAAGTCTGATACACAACGGCCTCACGGGGTACTGTGTGAGATTGAAGCTGTCCAAGTCAATCCACTCCAACTCATCAGCCCTACACCTCTCAAAATGCTCCATCGTCAGAAACACATCCCTCAAATGCACTGCAATCAACTTATCCCTCGTCCCAATCCTCGTACAATGAAGAACACAAAGGCCTCTCCCCGAAGTATCCTGCGCAATAAACGGCGCCTCCATGTGCACCCCCTTGTTAGTGATCGTGAAAGGGCTATTGTACGGCGTGAACGGATTCCACGGGATGATATCGCCTGTGTGCTTGAACGCAGCTGGTGTCGGGGCAAGTAAACCGCGAGGAGAAGTGGTGTCTTTCCAGGCGAAGAGGCTATGATCGTCTGATACGCGCATGATCTCTTCTTGGAGACGATAGAAGGCCTTGTCGCCTTCGCCATAGAGAAGGGGCATTTTGATTCCGAAGATACCCATGAGGGAATATGCGCCGTCTTCTTTTCTTGTTGTGACTCTGTCGGCTGCCCATGACATTCTCTGCGCAATGCTAGTCGTCTCTAGCTCCTCGCTGTCGCAGAGAATAGATTCTGGTATGCTTGTTCTTTGCGACAGTACCTGCACCAAGCTTGTCTTGGTACCCAACTCACGCCAGCCTTTGTCGAAGAAGATCATCGCACTTGGCGCAATGAGTTCTTGGAGTGTCCATCCCCTGGTAAACCATCTACTATTCGAGATTTCAGCGACGGTAGAAATATCCGCGAGGTATACATAACAAATGCTAGCCTCTTGATAATACCGATACATCGAATTAATCGCTTCACTCAGTTCTGCACTGCTCGTCTTGTCGATACAGCAGGTATCGTCCCAGATATACTCAAACCCATTCTCTCGCGCTACGCGACAGCAGCTCTCGAGCTTAGCGTAGCCCTTTTTAGACTTGGCGGTATCATGTCCCATGTCGTGGAAGAGGACCTCTTCCTGCTCCCAGGTATGGGAGAGGATGGCGTAGTCGGGCACATTGTCGTCGGCGAGGAACTCGAGTTGGATGGTTAAGGTGTTGACGAGGCGCATGACTGATGCTGTGCGGGAGTGGAGTTGGGATTGATGATGAGGATTGGTATGAGGGATATCATCCTTGTTTATTTTGGGGGTAGTGATTGGTTAGACAGAAGTTGGTGGCCAATTCTCACGAATGCGGGGAAGCATACAGAGACTGCAGTCCGCTCGTCAAGTGACATCTTCTACCTTGACGCAAGGGACTCTACGTTGTCTTTGGCTCGAGCATGGATCATTTGTTGACTTTTGGAATGACAATACGTCGTAGAGATACATGCTGTGGCGATGTAACAACAAGACGTTTAGTCGGTATTTCAATGCTTGTCTTGGCAGCATGGGGTGTACATCTCGATGCTGTGTTTCCCCATTGAAAGGTTCATTACAATAGATAATTCTGTATTGAATGTTGGCAGAGTGGAGAAAATGTCTTCATAGATTCTTTAACCTTTACCTAGCTCTAGCCTAAGCTATACACAAATATTCTTCAACATCAAGTAATCTCATGGCATTGAAAGGCAACCTCATTACATTCGCCAGCCCAAATTCCATCCTCAACCCGCTCACTCCATTCACTGGAATTGACTCAAGCGCTACCTCCAAATCAGTTAGCTGGTAACCATTCCGAGACTTCGTTTAGCTTACTTAGATAGGGAAACAGTTGTACCTCTGCTCATCAAAGTTCGTTTCATCTCATAGCTTCATTTGACTCACTGGGACTTGATGCAATCTTCTCGCCTGAAAACATTACATGTCACTGTTTACGTCCGGTTACATCTCAACATCCGATTCGTCAAGCAGCGGCTGAGCATCGAGCAGTTCCTTGGCCTTGACACGGAAGCTGCGAAGCACAGCAGCAAGAGATCCCTTCTTCGTAACCCACTCCCAGGGATAAGTGAGAACTTTCTTCGGCGAGGCGAGGCTATGCGTCCAGCAGGGTTCAAGCGCATTGGCCAGGGCAATGTCTTCACTGGTGATCTGGTTCGCGTAGGGCTCTGGGATATCCTTGTGCAGCACGTAAAGGAGTTGAAGCTGTCGAGCGCGAAGACGAGTGTTCTTTTCTGAGTTGTAAGGCATGATTGTGTAATACTCCAGATGAGCAAGAGATATGGTTGGTGGTGTTATGGTGGAAGAGGTTGAGTTGTAGCGCTCTTCGATTTGTACTTTATATACATACTATGAATTGATATCCACAAGTCTTTGAGACGATGTAAATATATCGCCTTTGTTTGAAATGGGTGAATTGAAGCCATAGGGTTGACAAAGGTGGTACTTTGATCTTGTAAATTCACTTCCATCGCCTGCATGACTCTCTTTGTCCAGCAGTGAAATATATTTGCTTCACTAAAACATTCCAAAGGCACGCTTTGGCTCACATCAATCAAGCCTCTGTTTAACTTGGCGGTCCGTTTGTGTCGATGCACAATTCGCGAAGTGGTACAGCAGAAGCAACCATAATGATTGACCAAACGGAGCAATTACTAGGACAGGCGATCTTTTAAAGAGAGTCTTTAAATGAAGCACTTCACTGATATAACTGAGAAGAGTCGCAGGGCTAGCTACGCGGCCTTTTATTAGGGAGAGCACTTGCTCTGTCCAGGCTTTAACACTGTATGTAGAAAGATTAATATGTAGGTAGAACTGCTTCTGCCTTCTTAGTCTTGATTTAGTGACTTATACCTGGTTTTATTGTAGGTTTCCATACTCCCCTTTGTTTGACATTCGGAACAGCTTCCGTTCACTCAATGGAGCGAGTGGATAAGACTTACGCCATAATTCTTTACCGCCACATATATGTCACTTACCACATTATCACGGGAGAGTTGGTCGCTATTGTTTTATTGCAAATAAAACCTCAGAACAGAAATGCCGCCACCACTCTGTATGTATTTTAGTACCAGATTAAAGCTCTTAGTATTATTTAAGTACTATTAATATGCCTTAATACATTTTACTTTACTTATATAATAATATTTAATAAGTGTCTCTTAAGAAAGTAAAGTTTAAGTAAAGATAATTTATATTATAACTACTTTTAATATAAAAGAAGTAAAGTATTTAACTTAATATATAGTTTAGAATTTCTAGAGATTTTAAATCTCTATTTAGCTAAAAGTTTACTTCTTCTTATTATTATTTAGCCCCTTAATAAAGAATATATCCCAGTTTACTTAATTAAAGCCATTTAAATAAATAGATATTCCAAGATACTTTACTTCTTCACTTATTTATTCATCGAGCCAAGGCCCTTCTGGATATACGATTCCTCGATCTTTTGTTCAATGATCCTCGCCAATCTGCGCCGCCTTTCCTTCTCAACAAGCACAATGTGTCTACTTCCCTCAAAGAATGGGGCAACGATAGGTTCATCAAACATCGACGTGTTGGTTTCGATTAAAAGGTCTCTGACAATGTCCTCCGGCAGTGCGTAGATATAACGAAGGTCGCTGGGCCTGGGGGAATCTGGCTTCATCAGACTGCAGTATAGTGCGTGGCCTTGTCGCAAATACTCCTGGGGTAGCTTCTCGAACTGTGCAAGTGTCGCAACGGTTCGTTGGTTAGGAGGAGGATTGTCCTGGGTATTTAGTGCTAGATCCTTGGGGCATGGAACGGCAAGGTTGTTCATGCGACGGGCCATTTGGAGCAAGATAGCCTCATCGAGCTTTGCTGGACTAGCAGGACGTGTAGGGGCGAATATGAAGAGAAGTATTGTCAGGATGAATACTAGTTTCCAATAGCGGTTGATGAGCTGGCGTCGTGGGGGCTCGGTATTGGTGTCAGATTCCGCTTGGCGAGCACTAGGTTTTTCCGGAGCGGAATGGAGAGAGTCATAGCTCGGAGGAAGTGCGGCCATGGGCTGATCAGAAATATACATTTTGTTGATGTAGATATAGCGGCATGTACGAGGATGCTGAGTCTGTAAGATGGCTGGTTGATATGACTGGAAAAGCTGTACTCTTGCGATGCGAAGATCGAGATTGAAAGATAGTGGGGCAGCGATGCGATTTATGAATTCAATTCATTATATCTTGAATACTAAACAAGACATTGAATGACCAGAACCCACAATGTTTAATTTAGGTGAAGGGCTATGCCGCACATTGAAACAAAGAGTTCAATACCCAATTTGTGCCTTAAACCATTGTCAGAATATCCAGTCTATTTTCGTCACATTGACACAAAGAACCCTTTTTTAGATCCATTAATAAAGTCATTGACGGAGTTGCCGCGTGCAGAAGCCACAAAGAACTCAACAGTTGCCAAAGATAATGATGCTTTTGTTCGCACGTGATGCAAAGTCACAGAAATTGAAGAACGTGGAAGCCATTCACTCATTCAATTGATTCATTCAATGAATGGGTATTCTTTCGCCTTGACGCTAGTGTTATTCACCCTGCCATGCGTGAATATCGGAGATGGGGACGGAAAATGGTAAATACCTTGTGTTGCAGTTTGGAACAAAGAGTCCCAGAGCAAGAGCGCGATGCGGGCGATTGGGAAAGACGATCGGGAACACAGTTTTCTTATTCTTCTTTCATTAATTCTACACTATTTGCCGTGCAGGAAATCCGTTCACAAAAATGAAGTACCAAAAGGGTCTGTTCATAGCAATTGCACTTTTGACACTTTCGCTCTTGGCAGCGTCTGTGCAGCCAAATTTAGTCATTACGGAAGATTTAGGGACTGCTTGCTATTGTGGTTGCTTTTGTTGAGCTAAGCGAGACCGTCATAATGTGGTGACTGTTGTCCGCCCAGCCGTTTCTGATCTATCAATTTTGGCGCGCTGTTTCTGCCGCACTGTAGATTGAACGACGCCACTGCATTTCTACGTATGGAAGTAGATGTGATTGGTTGGTTTCAAGATTTCAGGGACATACAGTAGACAGTGTACTTCAACTACACTGTATCTCAAGATTGGAACGAGGAACACATTGACTGATGCGTTAGCGCCTGATAAACAGTCCTAGTCTGTTTCTCGTGACGCTCTCTGGGAACATGTTTCATTCGGTGGCTTGCGTTGATTTGAATAGAGTATGTTTCCCTACTAGTTGCGATCACAGCAAGTTCAAAGTTACCACTCCACAGGATGAAACTTGAGTAATACCATCCATTCACTGAGTGGCATACAAACTCCCTCAATTCCCTGAGTTCAGCTGCAGCCATGATAAGATCCCATAAGCAAGACAACGACCATCGCTTTCTTCGCACAAATCCGTGCTTCGGCCCAACCCCTGCCAACATCCCTGCAACAACCCGTCTGCTGCAAGCCACTTCTTCTTTCCCTCTGGAATAGCCAATCATAAGCTCAAATGTGACTGTGTAAACTCCATTTCACCATGTTCACTTGCAAGCCACACGCATTCAATGACTACGCCAAGGCCGATTTGTTCATTGAATTGGATTCTTCAACTGTTACCGAAACCAGTGAGAGCAAGCCACAAAACACCCGTTCCTCCAATGAATGCATTCGCTTTTGCCAAGAACCTGTGATAACTGCTTTTGTGTGTTTCCCAAGCTTCTAAACATGTTCCGTGCAGGGAAGCGAAATGGACCAGGGGACAGGATCTGACGTAACGTTTCTCTTTTCCCCGTTAGGCTGAGCTACCCGTTCCCTCTTAAGGTTCTTCCATCCCTTCCAGAAACTTGCCCTTTCTAGAAGCCATTGCACTTAGACATCAGTGTACCCACCACCTTTTACTCCTTGCCTTTACCTTGCTACTGACATTGAGTTTTTGCACCCTTTACTTCTGTCCAAGATACAGGTCTTCGTTCAATACTCCTTTCCTCTCACACTCTCCCCTGTTTCCCATAATGGCAGTCCTTCCCTTCACCCCAGGCATAAACGTCTCCATTCTCGTGGACGGTATCGTGGAGGGCTCGCCGCTACAGACGGCCACAGAGCACATACCCCTGCCCGAGGATTTCCCTCCTCTCATCGACGCAACCAGTACAGACGTCGTCGACCACAATAGATGCCACATCCAGTCTCATGCTGGCAAACATTTTGCCATTCGCTTGAGGATCTCACCTATATTCAAGTTCCCCTTTGGCAAAAACACCATCATTGTCTCCATCTATGTCGACGGCAAGCCTTTCGATAATGTAATTGTCCCAAAAAGACATATTTCTAGCGCAGCGTGTTGTGATGAGGAGTACGATATCGTGATTTCTTCCTGTCACCGCGAGTTTTCGGATGGCTCATCCAAGTGTTACAAGCCTGTCTTTCAGGATATCAGACACCCTGGTATGTTCACGCGACACTTATGTATCCCATGACTAACATTCACACAGCGTATCAGGCGGATGACGGCTGTGGCATCAGTGATCTCGAGAGCATCATGGCGTTGGGGAGCATCCAAGTCGCTATTGAGGTTGCGAGGGAGATCGGCCCTGGCGTGATGGGCAACGATGAGTTCACTGACAACAAGAGAAATCAGGCTCTCGCCATTGACAATGATGCACTTCAAGACTATGGCTCCGGCCAAATCCATGCAACCACGTATGTATCTGCTTAGAATGACATGAACCTGGCTAACCTGCTGCAGCTACACCAGGACAGCTGAAGCTCTCGACCTGGATTATGTTGCTGTCGATCAGGAGAAGCACATCGGAAACTTCTTCTTTTACTACCAGTCTGCTCGTATGTGAATAGCTCTCTCGATACAATGGCCTTTCTGACTTTTACAGCTGCTCCGAGGGCCGGGTTCAACCTGCAGCCTAGATTCAAAGACGACAACGCTGATAAGATGGTCCATCTGCGCTGGGACCCCAGTCAGGCATCTAAATGAGTGATGTGCCGTGAGACATGTGAATTCGCTAACAATAGAAAATGGGCAATGGTTCGTTGATATGTGAAGGGAATATTAAGGTGAAATCGGTGGGTTGTCTGATGTAAACTTGGGTTTACTGTTAGAGTGGTGGATCTCCTTGGCTGAGCCGGTTACTAAGTTGCCAGGTGTGTTTCCTTTTTTCCTTTTGTCTTCTCTTGGAAACTGTCTTGTCACTTGATAGAATAGATCTCATAGCAGGTAATAGAGGTTGGGTTTGTCGCAAGTCTTACAAAGTTCTAAGTTCTGTCTGCTGATTTAAGCTCTCGGCCACAAGTCTCAACTGCAAATAACACATCTGTCGCAGGTCTTGCAAATGTAATGATTCGAGTAACAGTTCTAGTCATGACTTCACACGTGTGCATTGGCAGCGACGTTAGACGTTGGAAGGCTGCTCCACTGAGTTTGATATGATACGGGGAAGTCACAGCTCTTCCAGTAACACATCTCACTCTCAGCCTGAAGTAATATTGATTTCATCAGTGGCTCTAACCTGAAAGCCTAAAGCAAATTTCTGAACAATCTAAACACTTAATCTTTCTGTATCTGTATGTCTATACTTCCCCATCTATAACGCCTGTAAATGCCATAAACCTCCATTCACCAACTATCATCGACAAACCAGCTCGACTCCATCGTCTTGGGTGAGAAGAATGGCGTCGGATCAATAGCCTTTGGAGCCTTTGTCTCTTCCACCTCAACAATCGCCTCCAGTTTCTCATATCTTCCCAAAAGCTCTTTGCACATTCTCATCCTCTCGCCCCACAAATACCGATCATGCGTCGACGTTGTCATCTCAGCGCCCATCATCATCGGTATCGTGATAGGAGCAGCTAAGCCCCCAGTCAACAATGTCAAGACAGCTGCGCCGGCACCCAAGCGCGTGCGGTTGAGTTCCTTGTTCCGACTGGCCTTCTCGACTCGCAGGTTGGAGAATTGATCGAAGAGTTTCTTGCATGTCTCGGTTGAGGATGTGCCGACGAGAAGGAAGGCGAAAATGATGGCAAAGTCAATGTCGCTCCAGTAAATGTTGACATCGTTCCATCCTTCACAAAGAGACTCGAAGCCTGTATTTAGGCGGTCAGCAACATTTTCAAGCAGGGTGTAGGGATCAATAGACAATAACTAACATTTGTTGACCTTGTCAATGTTGCTGTATTTTTCCACGTGTCCAATGAATTGTACTTTCGAGATACTTCTAATCCGATCTTCGTCCCATTGTTCTCCTTGACATGCCAATTGTCCTGGCTGGTGACTCCAGTAGAGCCCTGTTGTGAACTTTTCAAGGACAGTCTTACGGGAGTACCATATGCTTTTGGGGACCAGACAAAGCGTCATCTGAATCTGGAAAGTGGACGATGGAAGAATGGCCGGAAGAGATGTTGTCTGTGTATGGTCCCAGGTAATTACTTCACCAATTTCGACGATGGTATTCGTACCGAAATCGATGCCGACGTCGTCGTTGATAAGTGGTGTTGTGACCAAGACCGCCACCCATTCATCTGGTTTTGGTGCACGCTTTGCTTTGTTCTCCTCGGAAACTGGCGATTCGACTCCAGGTTGATCTAGAAATATCTGTTAGATTCTGAATCTGCGTTGATGCGCGAACTGACTCACCGCCACTAATATGCGCCAAAACCCAGTTCACTATCACCAAAACCACGGCTCTCACTTCCGAAGACAAATGCCGAAACTTAGTCCTCGCAACTGCCAACTGCTTATTCCCCAAACTTCGCATCTTCTCAAACGGAGGGGTAATCTGGGGAAAGTCGATGGGAACAAAGTACTTGACCATGGCTGGCGCATTGTCCCATTTATCATTCAGCATGATGACCAGATCGAAGCCTTTGGCCGTGAGCCAAGCTAGAAGAGGGATGACGGCGAGGTTTCTGTAGAATTGTAGCCATTCTGGACATAGGACGAAGAGAGTTGATGCGACGGAGACGACCACGACGAGTTGTTGTTTTACAACGGCGAGATCGTGGCGCCGTTGGAGGGGCGGCCGGGGCGAACTGTCCATGCTCGTAGACTGTGGAGGATAAGTTGGAAGAATTGTGTTGAGAAAGAAAGCAGAAAATGACAATTTTTGAGGTTGATGCCCATTGGCATCTCGGGTATCAAGTTCAAGCCCCCCACTATCACCACATGGCGCACTTGGCCTCCAATCATTATCGTCCCCACATCCACTTTCATGCACTCATACGTGTCTGAGGACAACAAGCGAGAACCACGAAGAAGCGGTCAGTTCGTCACCATTATCCCCAGACGCGACAGCGCTTTATGAACGCGTTTTTCAATCAGTCAAGAATTCCACTTATTCCCACGACAGAGGTCGGACACATCAAGCAGACATTTGCCGATTGACGCATGGCAATAGAAATCCTGCTAGGTAGAATTGGCATGTAATTTAATTAATTTCGCTTCTTGACTATGTCTGTTTATTTCTTCCATGGTGGCGGTATCACATCAGATTAGTCTTATGCATCAGGGAGGTCCTCAGTCCAGTGAACTAACTGTGATGTTTTCAACCGGCCTTGGCACATCAGATCGTGGAACACCAACCAAGACCAAGCTAAGACAAACAGTTCAGAGGCTCGTGCTTCACATTAGATCGTAAGAATGTCTAGGATCGGTTTGTTAATTCTCTATACAGTAATGTAACCTTTCCCAGCGGCAAAAGTGTCTCGGCCATAAGGGAATTTTAGGTCGAGCAAGACGATAACTTCAAGCAGGCTTGGCTGCTTAATGGTCCAACTGAGAGGTAAGAGACTGTAAAAATTGCATAGTGATCTTATCGGGTGGCAGGGCCATACGGGAAATAATCCTGTATTGCTTTATCTTCATTGATGAGAATCCCAGAGTCTAACTCGGCTACCCTGCACCTATCACCCAGAATCAGCACATCAAAAAACCAACAATCCCTCCATAACTCCTAAAATCTAGTTAAATCAGATCTATAAAACTGTATCAGATCTAGTTAGCAACAGAGTAAATGGCGCAAGCATGACTGTCACTGAATGAGTATATATTGCCAGATACTGGACAGTACTACTAAACAAACAGATTTCAACAAGTCGGTAGGGAAGGGCGGCGAAAAGATTTAACCCTTCGCTTGCCACTCAATTGGCCGACTAAACAAGCTGGATTTAGCACGACAAGATTACTTTCAAAGCCTCTGAGGTGCTTGGTGGCTTCATTTTTGGAACACGGTAGCTAAAGAAAGCTCAGGGAGCCAAACAAGAGGGTCGTGTAAAGCTTCCCAAGCAGCAGTTGTGTTATTCATTTGTACGTCAAGGCTCAAAACCGTATCAAGCCATTGTGCTAAGACTGTAGCCTCTTTTGCTCTCATGAACTCCTTACAGCCTTGCTCAGCTGTAAGCAGTCCGAGAAGGGGGTTGCCGGCTTGTTCGCTATGTAGCCCCGCACAGTGTGTTGATTTACAGCCTTATGGAGTGGTGTGGAGAAGCTGAGCTGAGGGGTAGTGTCTGCGGAGTATCTCGTTCAGGCTAGGCTAGCACTAAACGCGCTGTAGGGCTTAGTAAATTTTAAGCTTTCGTGCCTGCAGTAGGCTGTTTTTGAGGCAATGTATCTTTTTTCCTGGCTAAGTGCATACTCCAACCTCAATCAGGTATCATAAGCGAGAGCAAAACCCGGTATTGCATTAAGCGATATTGTCATAACATTGCTCCTTCGACAACAGGCAACGACAGTATATCTCTTGTGCGACATGCGCGATGACAGTTTCTGAATCGTGAGCGGAGACTGCTTTATTTTGCCGCACTTAATTGACTTGAGTTAATGTGAATAACACTGTCACCACTGCAAGACAAGCTCGAAGCGCACTTCTCCCAGTCGGGTTTGCTTTATGCAGTTCTTTAGATAAAGTCTTATGCATTTCTATATTGCTATTACTTGGTATAGAATTACACTTGTAGCTTTAAGACTTGCCTGATCCGTTCAGACTATTTATGCCATTCTACTTTACCCAAGTAGATATAGCTTACCCTATAGCAACTGTAGTCGTGATCTTGCTTGCAGGGAGGCATAGACCATATCACTTTTATACATTGACATGACTTCCAGTTATTTATAACGGTGGCAAAGCTTTCTGAATTTCTTGTATACACATGACATTATTAGCAACAAAGATATTAAACATGCCATAGCAGGAATTACAATCTTGTAGCGTGTCGCGCTTTAACCTACAATTAGTTAATGCGCAAGACGCAGATTTATCTACTATCATGCAGATAGACTGACCTCAATATAAACTCATTATAGTTCTTCGGTTACAAAACCATTCCCGATCAATTGACCAAGTCTAGTCAATGCCTCTGTGAGCAATTTAAGGAACCTAGGTTATGGCACGCGATAGGAATTGCTTATCTTGTAAAGAAACCGCTGTCGCAGACAAAAACAAAAAAGATAATAGGACTACTATATATAAACTGCCACTACAGGCTTGCTATTTTGAACGAGTCTTTATCTTTAAGTCTGGTGCATTGGATTTTAATTAATGCTCTGATGGGGTGCTATTTTTAGACCTCAACAATAACTGCGGAACCATTCCACAAGTGCGGATATCTGCCGCTAAAAGAGCCTTTGTTCATTGCAGCCAACTTGTGAAACGACAGTGCTTGTTTGTGACATGGAAACAATGTTCACAATGGCTTTTCAATTCAAAGAATGCTTCTGTTCATAACGTCAGGGCTCACGTCAAAGGGCTTTAGAATATGGTGAACACCATGTCTGTTCATGAACCAGCCAGTACTTGCTTGAAGATAAAATGTAGAACAATCTCTAGAAATAACATCAACAACTCAACTTCAATTAACTATTACATCTTGCAATTAACAAGATAACCAACCCCATTCGCGACACTATCTATCGCCACGCTTGAATACTTCATCAGCACTCAAAATGTCACCATTCAAAGACCCAACCCCCGGCCCCAAAGGCAACAAAGCCGAATCCCATCCCGACCCCGATAAAATGGACATAGATGGCTGGTGGTGGTCCACTATTCCGTTATCGCCCTCTTCGCCACGCACCATGCCCCTAAATACCCGATACTCCAAGTTTTTCCGCCTCCGGTATTTGCTCTGCTTTATTTGGCTAAGCGGCGTATTCATCATCACCGCGCTCAGCGCGATTAGAACTACCGACATCATCGAGATGCTAGTTTGGAAACACCGCGATGATTTCGTTCTTTCTCTTCATTTCAGGTTAAGTCATGTGTTTTTGCAGGGTTACTCCAAGGTGGTCCAGTGGACGCCTTTCACGAAAAATGTGCAGGAAATCGGATACTGGGGTGACATGGGATGGGTCATCTCTCTGTGCATTGTGCCTTGTATAGTTATCTGTGGAGTAGGACGACTCTTTGATTAACTGTCTAAGAAGTAGGTAAATATTGACCAGGTTGGCGAATAGGGAATTTCAAGGATTGGGAGTTATGATCATTTCTGTGATATTTGTACTTTACTAAAAGCGCGCTTCTGTTTGTTTAGGATGCTGCGACTTGAGTTGCTGCAAATATGATCTGAATATTGGTGTTATTTTATTTTACTCTGGCTTTTCTATTTAATCATTCTTACAATTTAGGAATACATAACTGAACGTATTATCTTAATGAAACTAGTCTGACATCTTTTATCTATCTGATATTTCTCATCCCTTCACAACACGCCCATTACCAGTAGCAAACAAACTCAAGAAACTGAGCAGCGACTGTGGACGCACTTGCAAAAGCAGCTGATTGGTCGAGAGGCTAAAAGAGATCTTGCAATTGGATAACTGCCCGTAGCTTAGATCCACATACGCTACTCAATTCTGTGAGTGGGTATGATCATCTTGATTACACTCAACTATGTAAATAACCTAAGAATGGTGCGCAATATATATCCCAACTCCCGACCATATTATGTCTCTCCTCTCTATCCCTGAAACTACTTCAGGTGGTATTGTGGCTATTACGAAAGCTTATCGCTTACCTCAAAAACGGCCGGTTTTAATTTACCCCCAGAGTCGCTTCCAAAACCCCTTCTTAGTCGCAGCCCTGTCTCGACGCCACTTCTCAATGATTGGCTGTCGCCAGTTCGAAAGCCACTCTTCCATGACATCATCATAAGGATGTCGGTCCGCCATCAAAGTCCTCCATTGGGCGCGGCTGGATCGTAAGCGCACGGCATCGTATCGCCATTCAAGAGGATATTCCTCTTTTCGCTTCTCGGAAGCTGAGAGTGGGCAGAGGGTGAAGTAGTAGAGGTCGTATTCGGTCCAGATGACACGGATGTCATCTGGGTTGTCTTGGCGGAACCGCAGGAATTGTCGGCCTAGAAGATAGGGATCTGTGGTGCAATTCATGACCGGTGTTGGATAGCGAGTTGGGGATGTTGGAAGGTTGAGAATTGGTTGGGGACTGAGATTTCCATCTTTATCACGCTTGCTCTTGTTGCGTCTGTGCATGAAATAAAGCTATGCAGGTTTCTTTGTCCCTTATGAATTGTTCTGTGACAGTACATTGAACGCTAGATAATGTACTTTTGGCTGTATGTTCATTGTACGCAGATCGGTAAAGAACACCAAGCCAGCTGTTTCGTCCTGACATCATGGGAGCTGAAGAGACTATGATATGTTGGCAGGTTTGGTCGGACTCTACCATTTCAACAACCCATCCACTAATGTCAAAGAGGCCGCGTTCTCACCCGATGCGTCGAACTCGTCCTCATTTTCACTCACAAATCAATCCATGAAGGTATCACACACACCTAAAAGCCGCGGTATCCGAAAGCGATCAAAAATCAAGTTGCGTTATTGTATTACCCCACGCAACTACTCAAGGCTTCAGCAGTTTTTCTGCTTGCAAGCGATCTTGCTCGGATAATTGTAAATTCGAGAAAGCGTATTTTGGTTGTTGTGCCTTCCTCTTATCGTGCAACCCCTTGATTTCCTCTTCAACCTGTTTAGTGTAATAGCCGGGTTCCTTTATTATTAGTTGTCTTTGGAACCAGTTCGGCTCTGCTTGCTTGGGCTCTTCCTTGCTATCTTTTTTGTTGTCGTTTGTGTTCTCAAGCAGGCTTGCCATGCCTAACACAAAGATGGCGTAGAGCGTGCCTCCGACGAGGATGCCGCCCAGGGTTTCGCCTCCTTTTGGTGCTTTTGGTGCTTTTGGTGGCATGATGACGGAGACGGTATTTGGAGGGGCCTCTTGGTTCAGTGATTTCAGCGGTCGGAAGGAGAAGGTTTTATGACGGTTTGTGATGAAGAGCAAAGCCAATGTCTTGTTGAGACACACTGGGATTGTTGTGCGTGATGGCGATGTTGCTATTGGTGCGCCGATGTGACTGATCAATTGATTGAATGAATGGATGGTGGGGTTGGAGACAAAGCAATTCTGAGACTCGCATGAAGGGGAAAGCTTATCACTGGCTCCAAGGAACGGATCAACTACTCTTCCGATAAGTCGCATGACTTGGATACAGAAAAGTGCCTTTTGCGGAGTAAACGCGAGGAGTGGAGCGAAAATAACGGAGCAGGTCAGCGCTTGTATCGCACGGAGGACATCCAATTTATTTTGTCGGAGTGTCTGACCCTAACAAATATTTCTGACGTCATCAGCAAAAGAGGCGGGGCAGAGGTTGTGCCATGCACGTAATTGACTCACCCTGGAGCGAACTGAATGTGGCATTTTGCATCCAACCTCGACGTGGAAAAGTTCTTGCACAGGACGACCAGTCAATAATCACATAATTATCAATTGGTCCAAGAAGATAACTTTTATTTAGAGGCTTGACTTCAGAAACTACCATGATTTTTATTTCGCACATATCTTCGATTATTTCTCAATAGCTGGATCTGAAGTCCAACCAATCGATTGGACAACATCTTGCGATGGAAAACAGTGGATATGGGTAAGATAGCTAGTCTACCTGATGTTCCTTGAGATAGTTAGCTCTTATCTTTCGAGCTTTTTAATTGGAGAGAAGAGGGGAAAGGTACTCCACGGCCACATCGCAAGTTGTCGAGTAGATAGCTTGTTGTTATCGTGAAGAGGCCATCAATACTTTAATTTTAACTGACAAATTACTATGTACATTGCCATTTTCGATACCAGATACACAAAACGAACATCGACCTTACAATCGAGTCCCTCATCCACTCAACTGCTTAACAACAAAAGTCGTTCCAAGTTTCTGAGTCGCTGCATCATTCGGATACTGAAGGTGGTGCTGAGCGTTGATCCCATACCCATGTGTCGTATCACAAACTCCATCGCCCTAATAACATTAGTCACCAATCCCAAATCCCAGATCTGACATAAACTTACAAAGATACAAACATCAAGCGTGCGAGAGATCCAGTTCTGGGGAATACCCCCTGACCCAAACGCCTGAAGCCCACTAACATTCTTCGTCGTCGTCCCCCCATTGTTATCAACATTACACGCCAACCCACTCTTATGCAACGGATCACCAATCAGAAACACCCCCTTGACAGCATCCCCAGCACTCCCCGTCAACTGCGACAGCGCATTCACCGTCGCCGCAGCGCCCTGGGAGTACCCCTCCAGAATGAAGCATTCACTCGGGTTAGACGCCAAGACGCTCTTGACCTCGCGGATGATGTCTTGTGTTCCTGACGCGGAGTTTTGGTCGTAGCCGGCGGGGTATACGGTGTTGTAGATCTTGCCGCCGGGGAGTTGGGATGTGATTTGGGAGTTCATGGTGCGGAAGCCAGCGGAGGGGCCTTGCATTTCGCCGGTGCCGCGGGTGTTGATTATGGTGTAGGATGTGCACTTTGCCGCTCTTGGGTTGGGAGCGGCGACTGCGCAGCCTGTGAGGGCGAGGAAGGTGATGATTTGGGAAAGCATAGCGCAGACTGGAGTGTTATTGAAGGTTTGTGATGAATGTTGGGCAGAATGGAAACTGAAGGCTTTGCAGCCATACTTATACTAAGTTCTCTCCGCTGATTTAAGCTCTCAGCCACAAGTCACAACAGAAAAAGCACCATCATCTATGATCACTCCTATCATTCACCATCTCAAACAAACTCCCTCGCAAGAATCCCCCAAGTTGTATTAGTCTCATCCCTCCGTTTCCTACTACACTTCTTCGGCACCCTCATCCGACCACACGTGGCCGATCCCTCTCGGCACATCATCTCGTTTTGTCCCAATTCAATGCCGCGATGACTCCATATTTTCCCCTTTCTACAGTGGGGAGTAATTGCATTGGCTTAGCTACGGGTTTAAGTCTGACCATGGCGTCGGGTCTGACTCGCGTTTCAACTGACTCGCGATGTCTAACCGAAAATCACTCTCGCTAGCCGGAAACACTTGTCGATCATGGTTGTTTATGGGGTTCTGTTCCGGGATCGTCTGTGTCAGGCTCACCGGACGTAAAGTCAAAGCGCACCCCATAAAATGCTTAGCCCCGTGTTTTAGGTGCGAATACCGTCGACTAAAACTCGGCCCGACACTTGATTCGACAGAAGTCTCGAATAAGGCAGTTCTCTCAGCATTCAGATAAATCATCTGAATCATGTTTTTACTTGTCTTTGCGCTAGGCACGGAGCTACTTCACCTTGTACGGAGTACCACGGCAGATTCTTTACCTATCATCGTTGATAACCCCCCTGATATACCGTATCGCCGGTTCCGTCTCAGACCAAGAATACCACGACTGGCGAAAGATAAGCACTGCCTCCTGCCGCGACCCGGGAGAATAAGCGCTTGGCAGGTCATATGCATACAGGTTCGGATTCTCAATGCCCGGCCAGATATGCTTGTTGTCTTCCTTGACCATCTTGTACAACTGTAGTACCTACCGTTTCAGCTCAGCAACCATGTCCTTGTAGTCGTCTAGCGCAACGATATCCGCGCGCTGTTGAAGAATATTACTCATGGCCTCCTCCTCCAAATAATCATATCTCTCTTCCCCCGTCGCATTGGGCTTCTTCTTCAAAAAACCCTGAAGCGGCTCTAGAAGGCGAATTTTAGTAAGCGTCAGTGCCATTTTGAAGGAAACATCATAGTAATGAGGTTTCTCGATAACAGCCTCGAACGCATCTTCTCCCTCAAGGTCAAGAAACGGCAAGCTCATATCGCGCCAGTCGTACTTGGAGTCACCTTTTACTGCATACCACTTGATGAAATCGTAGGCCTCTTGATCCCTTCCAAGTCGGAGATACAGTCCTGGAATTTGTGAGCGAACACCAAGGTTGTCGCCTCGGCAGAGACGCAGAATTTCAAGAGATTCTTTTAGAGCAATCTCGACGGCTTCTCCGGTGCGGACGTTTGAGACTAGCAGTGATGTAGTCGTGGTGGGCTTGCATGTAGGGACGAGTACTCAGAAAAAACAGAAAAGTCCCACAGAATTGTCAAAAGGGTTGCCATCGGTGTCGTCGCCGGGATTGGCGCGTAGCTTGGCTTCTTCTCCAGTGAGTTTGTCCTTGGTCTGCTTGATAGGAACACATTGGACCTTGTGCCGTGGCCGGTCTGTCTTTTGGTGCTGTTTGCCGCAGTACTTGACGGTCTGGCAAGCTCCGCAGCGGAGAAGGTTGGGGCTTTGGAAGCCAGCTGGGCAGGGAGAGTGACTACAGTGGTTATAGATAGGGGAGGCCGAGATTCATGCGCGGCATTTTGGGCAATTATATCTTCAATGGAAATTTCTTCTGGTATCTCAATGCTTGCTCTTTCGTGCTGTAACGATCGCAATGAAGGGAGACCTTGAGTGGAGTTACTCCTCTGCTTTGACAAAAGAGTCTGTCCCTGGAATATCGTTGCCCCGCGTCCGACCCCGCAGTATCTGCTGACTTGGCTTGGAAAGTGGGTCATGAGTTGCCTGTCTAGCCTGTTAAAGCGTAAGAGGTCTTTTTCCAACATTGATGAAAGTCTAAACAGTCCAGTTTGTTCGAATAAAATTTCCTGCCTTTATTTAATCCATTCTCTGACTAGAGAATGGACATAATTAGAAACAAATAAGAAGTGAGATAAATATATTACCGGGTCGAGAATAACATTTATTGTGTCTCATAGATAACTCGCATTTAGCCTCGCAGTCGAGTTGCTCAAAAAAGCGTTATTTGGACTCCTCACTCGATATCCGGGAATTTGCCTTGATATTGCCATCTGGTCATACTGATCTCTGAAACCGCTCATATATCGTATTCGCACTTCTGCGAATTAAGCCTTGAAATCCACTGTTGAAGCCGAAGTGGACTTGGTTATGATCCGGACGTCGTCTACTGTGCCCCGTCAATAATCCAGTTCAAAACGCGGGGTAACGATATCAGAGCGGCATATGCGACGAGGGTTCATGCAAACCCTACCGTATTAAGACATCAGCAGATCACGGAACTGCCCATTCTGGGGTAATAAACCAGGAACACTATTGAATTTGACGAGTTCCCCGCGTAAAGTGCCATCCTCGGCAGGGGACCTGCCTGAAGCGAGCTACAACTTATCATCTGATCATGTCGATCGCCAACTCGAGCTCTAGTGAATGCAACCTTACGCGGGGATTTAGCTTTTGCTCGGCGCTTCTGCTAGACTTTCACATGGAACTCGCTTATCGGAGCGCAATTAACTCTATGTCTTTAGTTACTTGGAATAAGCTTAAATACGATAGGATAACACCTAGACTACTGAAGATAGTTGCTATTTGAACTTTATCGCCAGTGGTTCGTCAATTGTCTCACCACTATGGTAGTTCTTCGATGCTTGGCCGCATTGACTTTGGCCGTTGTTGCTAATGCTCTCACGTACAACACTTTCGACGGCCCCGGCTTTCCAGCCTGTCAGAACGTTTCAGCTGTCCATGACGCCACTAGTGTCAAGGACATCCAAAACACTGTTCAAAATGCCATCAAAGCAGGCCAGAGAGTTCGCGCCTCAGGAAAAGCACATATGTGGTATGACACAATGTGTTCTGATGACCCAAACACTGTCATCATTCGTACAGAACAGGTCAACAAGATCTACGATCTCGACCTCGACGCTGGCACTGTGATGATCGAAGCTGGCGTGACATTCCTACAGCTCGCAGAATATCTGCATCAGCGCGGTGCGTCTGCGGGATATACCCTTGTCAATTGGAACATCACTCTCGCCGGATGTGTAGCCATGGGCGCGCATAGGTCTTCTATTCGGGAGGATTCTATGGTTGCGGCTGGTGTTTTGGCTCTGGATATCATTGATGGTAACGGCGAGTTGCGGCACTTGGAGCGTGATGATAGTGATGAGTGGCTTGCTGCGTCAACATCTCTTGGTCTCCTCGGTGTCATTGTGAGAATGAAGTTCAAGATTTATCCTGACTTTAAGGTCTACGCCGATCAGAAGACGCTTGATGAGGCTGATGTTCTCGATGGGGATATCTATGGTATGATTTCGCCTTATGCCACAGCGAATCTTTGGGTAAGTACTCGCCTCCCTCAACGTGGTGGTTTTCTAAATGATTTTAGTGGTGGCCTCACAAGAAGAAATTCCACTGGCGGTACTATGACGTCATCCCAACCAACAAGAGCGACCAAGAGGGTTTCCAAAACACATTCTCTATAACCCAACTCGAAGCCGGCGCCATTACAGCTCTCTGGAATACCGGAAAGGGCGTCGATCTGTCTAACCTCCTCGCAGAAGAGATCCTCTTCGGACAATGGGAAAACCCCAACTTTCGAGAAAAGACGACCAATGAGCCTATCACCAAGTGGCCCGTGTATGGCTGGAACTACGACGTTCTCATCGGCGGTCTGTATCCTGACCAAAAGCCAGTTTGGGAATACGGTATCCACGGTTATACTCTTGAACTTGCATTTCCCGTGACTCAGGCGAATGCAATGCTCAAGCGGGTTCGTCAGCTTTTTGATAATGAGGCTAAGAAGCTTAAATTTATGGCATCGACTTATAGAAGCGGCATCAACATCAAGTTTGGCAGACCATATTTCGATCTCCTCGGTCAGGTTACCTACGGTACTTCTGATGGTGCTGATTGGGACAAAGGTGCGATTATGTTGGACTTCCCGTCTTACAAACCAAGTATCGGTGATGGACTGCGATACAACGAACCATTTTGTAAGTTGGCTCCATTGATCGGTAGTGAGGTACAGCTAACAGATTGATAGATCACAAACTTGCGGAAACGCTCATTGACGAATTCCCGTGTCGTCCGCACTGGACCAAGAATACAAGAGAGGTGTTTGAGCGCTCTGCCAAGAATCTCGAACCTGATGTAAGTTAGTTTCCAGCCGGCTGAGACTAGGATGCTGATATTTGCTTGTAGCATATTGCTCGTTTCAAGGCAGTTCGAGAGAAGTTTGACCCAGATAGTGTCTTCCGAAGCGTTGTTGGTGAAGCGATTGGTGTGTATTGATGGCTTACGGCTTGGATAAGTGCCTCGTCGTGGCTGGAGCTTAAGCTTTAATTTTTTTAGTACCTTTCTATGCGTGGAACTTGGATGCAGAGACTGGTGGTGGTGTTGGACATGTTTTCATAGTCTTACAAGCTTGATGTAGCAAATTTCTTTTGCCCACTCTCATGAGTCTGTTGCAGGCACGACACTTGTAGCTTCAACTTTCGTCGATACGCTTATAGACATCAATATTGCATTACGATCAGGAGCATAGTTATGGCTTGAATGTACGGGAAGATGTCCTAATAGAATCTTCACAATACAGTCAAGCAACAGATTCCAGTCAAAGACCCACACCATGAGAAAGGGTGGGGCTGCTGTAGAAACAAACACTGTGATTGGTCAAAGGAAAGGTCATACAAGAATATTATTATCCACGGGCACAACAAGTCAACATTACACTATCATATTCATTGTCATACTTATAATGTTATAAATAAGCCAATAAGAAGATTTCCAAGAGAATCAATTATTTCTGTCAACTACGGAGTTTCCTAAATACAAGAAGTGCGCTATCGCTGCACAGAGAAATTCCAAAGCACTGTATCCTATTCCTCTAGGTAGGGGTATCTAATCTTCATGTCTCGCAAAATCAAACTCCAAGTACAGTTTATAGTGTCCATGTGCGGCTCCCGAGTTGGCGAGTTGAGTAGGCGATTCCCTCCTTGGAGTTGATGTAGACGACCTTGGGGGGAGGAACGCCGTTGAAGGAAGTCGAGTAGTCGGGCCCATACGCAGCAGGACCATAGACCCAGACAAGATGGTCTGGAGCAAGGATACCGGGAAGATCAACAGTCTTCTCCTTGCCGTTGGCATCCTTGCCAAGGATGATGTCAGAGCTGTCACAGCTGGCACCATACAAAACACAAGCCTTGGTCTTCTCAGAAGGAGCAGAGGTGTGCCACTCAAAGGAAATCTTGTTAGCCTCGTTCAGTCCGTGGAGAGTGCCGACGGAGAGAAAGACTCGCGAGACGGACGCACCGGCGGTGTGTTTGGAGACGTTGATGACGTGGGTCTGAAGCCATCCAGCCTTGGAGATGAAAGCGCGGCCGGGCTCAGTCATCAAAATCAGCTTGACAGGCCAGTCCGCAAAAACGGAGGAGAAGATTTCGACGGTGGGTTTGTTGTAGTCGGCGAACGAGGGGGCAGTCTTGGTCGAGATACCAGCCCATCCTCCACCAATGTTGGCGAGAGTCATGGTGATGCCAAGTTTGGTCTTGACACGGTCAAAGACACCACGGAAGAGCTGCGCGAACTGGACGAAAGCGTCAGTAGCGAGGTTCTGGGTGCCAGGATGACCAGAGAGACCGATGAAAGTCAGACCATGCGCCTGAGCTTCCTCGATGATAGTGAAGGCCATTTCGGGGTCAACACCAAATTTGGCAGAGAAGGGCTTGTCAGAGCCCTTTCCAGAACAGAGAAGACGACAGAAAGGCTTAATGTCAGCGAGAACAGCAGCTACCTTACGCCCTTGACGCTTAGCAACACGACCAGCTGCCTCAAGCATACGATGGACTTGCGAGATGCTATCAACAGCAAAGTACTGAATCCCAACTTCAATACCCCACTCAAGCTCATTAGTAGGAAGATTACAGTTCCCAAGCGAAATACGAGCGGGTTTGATACCTCTGTCGACAAGGGGCTTGGCTTCACCCTTGGAAGCACAATCGAAACCACATCGAAGCTGGTCGTATACGTCAGTGACGGGTTTAGCGGCGCAGGCCTTTACAGCGCCGAAGTGGACGACGTCGATGTTGGCGGTGGATGGCATGGAGGCTATAAAGTCGCGGACGGTGTCTTTGACGGTTTCGACGTCGATGGCGAAGAGGGGCTTTTCGCGGTCCTCGAGGGGGAGGACGTTGTGTTGCTTAAAGGTTTCTTGGATGCTGGGGGACATCTTAGATGGGTAGATGATGGGTGTTGAGGGAGCCATGATGGGCAGACAGATGGGATGAGAGATAGATATCCGTTAAAGAGTATGGTAGGGAGGTTATTGATGGTGAAAGTCGGATGGTGTTTCTTGGATGGAATGTTGATAAGACGTTTGAATTGAAGAATTTCTGTCTAGGATCGAATCATTATATATGGAGTGGGACATCTGTTCATTCTCGTCTTTAATAGCACTGTCAGGTCTTTTGTTCCAGTGGCACTTCATCTTGTTCGCTGGTTCTGACTTAAAAGGTATACCTAAACGCGGTCTAGCAGTGCCATTACAGACTGTTCAGTCCGCCACGCGTTAACACCTACATTCATGTGACAGAACATAGACTACGTTCATATACCTGGCAAGGAAATACTAACATCTATAAGTATCAAAGAAATAACGCAAAGCTTGGATACAATACAGCCATCACGCACAATCGCAAATCGTCCTTAGGATAAATCCTCAAAGACAAGACATTCATCTCAAGTTTGATACTGTTGACATCAGAAGCCGCTGCGATGGAGCTACCTAGAAGTCTCGACGTCTACAGAGACGACAATCTGATCATCCAGGACTATGATGGAATATTTGCAGTTCCACGTCCTCTTCCCCCTCTTTCGACTGATACACTTGTCAAATGCATTTTCGACGCCTACATGAATAACATCAAGGTACGCCTGATGGCTCTCACAGACATCACCCCTTGTCTCTGCGCAGTTGCTCCGATTGAGAGAATTGAAGCGGGTATGGTGGCTATGGTGGTTACGTCGGAGGCGGAGTACTACAAATTGCTGAGGAGCAATCCCGAAGACGGCCAGCCGCGATCAGCCTCTTTGTCAATCTTTTCAATCTACAAGGATTCATTTGACTTGATTGAGAAAGCTGGGACTGTTATCCTGGCCTGGAGATTCTATGGAGCTGAAGATTCCCCCTTCCTGGACCGCCAAGGCAAGGTGTTGCCCCTCAGAGCTAATACACACCCAGATCTATCTTATCCATCCCCGCAATCTGTTGGGCCTTCACAGGCTGAGAGCAACGATGAGGCGGAGGTCAAGACTCTCAGACTTGAGCTAGGCCAGGCAAGAGCCGAGGCGCTGAACAACAAGATCCTCAAGGAATACATGCAAGCAAAGTGGTTGGTAACCATTTATGACTGCGAGGACCAAGTAACCGAGAGACGTACCGCCGAGCTGATCAAAAAGTGCATTGCAAAGAGACTTGAGCAGGCGCACAAGACACGCGGAAAGCCACAGAAGATTGTTAGGCTGGCTACGGAGAAGCACATTGATAGCGTGGCGGAGAAGATAACCAATGATAAGGATGAGGAAGCGACAAGACCGCTTACAAAGTATGACTATGAGGTTTTCATTCGGACTTTGTTTGCTGCTGTTAATGCGATTCAGAAGGATGAGGAAAAAGAGGTGAAAATGAAGTAGGTATTGTAGGTGACAGATCAGTGGAGTGTATTAGGGGATTAGATGATCAGAAACATGGACGGGATGCGAAGAATCATGGCGGCAAATTGTTTCGGTTGATAGGGTGCGCGCGGCATTTTATTTAAGTAGTCAGTAGTGAATCTCGGGGGGGGGATACCATTAAAATTTGTCTTTAAAGCAGGGAAGAATGAACGTCAGATGTTATTACTTGAGGACGGAGTTTTTGAGATAAAATAGGGCAGTGTTGACGGCTGAGATGTATTGTCTATTGCGACCGGAAAGTTTAAGCCGGCATCCGTCCCTCGAGTAGGAAGTCATCGATCTTCTTCAGCGCTTGCAAATCACCCTCCAAAGTCCCCGATAGCTCCTTGGGAACCCAGCCATTTGTATACCCTCCACCAAAGTCGATCAGCCATGCATCGTTCTTTCTGTCAACAAGGACATTGTCGGGCTTCGCGTCGCCCCAGGCAATGCCAGCAGCATGCAGTTGCTGGACTGTGTCGTTGACCTGCTGAGCCCAGGATTGTTTGAGCTCCCTCGATATGTCCGGTCTTGCTGCGCACAGCAACGTCTTACGACCGCAATCGATGTACGTCAAGAGCAAGCCAAAGACCGGACCAGTGCCATCTCATACCAGGCCAATCAGGCGTGAGATTCGAAGCGACTCGTCCAGGTGGGCGTCGCGAATATTCTTGTATTTCTCAAGCTCATTCATGAACGTTTTCTTGTCTCCCCACCTCATGGGCTTGAAAAAGGCGGCATTTCCGTCCTTCAAAAGAACTCTGGAAGGCAGATATGATGGTGGCCCGTGCTCGTTCTTCTTCTCGGGCAACTGGATATCCTTGGGGTCGAAATGAGGCCAAGGCGCGCAACTCTCTTCTGGTAGCTGGATGCCGAACATGGGGTTCACCTCGCTGCTATCAGTAGACGCCACGGCAACCAGCTGTTCTCCGTCTCCTTGGATATCATATCTGTATGTCTCAGGGAAAAGAAAGTGTTGAAGGGTCAGAGTTGAAGTGATCTCTGGCACCTCTCTAAATTTGGGCAGCAGGGGGGCGACAATCCAGTCGTACAAGTCTTCGATAGTGTACCCATCCAGCTCGTAGTTATCGGCAACTTCTAGCAAGAACAAGTATTTGTTCTTCAAGGCCGGTGACTGGGCGAAGCTGTCTGCGGAGACGGAGATAATGAATTGGCGGTAGTTGCACATAACCACCAGCTCCGAGTCGGTATCTTTGTTACTGCAGGTGAATTCAATCACGCTCCAAGGCGGCGGTTCTGGCTCTTCTGAAGTCATATCCATCTTCGTGGGTCGAGAGGCGTAGAGTGGTCGGGAGGTCGAGAGGTGCAGTCGTGGAATGGTGGAGAGGAAGAAGTTGGGGTCACTGTAAACAAACAAATAGAAGTTGCTATTATTCCCAATGGATGCATTAGTCAGCATTTTTATACCGGGGATTAGCCGAAGGTACCTTGTACCCTAGACAGCTGGACTCACTTCACCGTTCTCGGACAATTGTGAGTGATTGCTGACTGTTGGCTCTGACCAAAGATCAATTCATTAGTCGACTTTATGACCAATCTCCGTACTCCCATATGAAATGAGAAATTTAACGTTTGAAGATTGGCGCTTGGAACACGAGAAGCGCTCTATGCTACGCTTTTGATAGCGTAAGTGGGCCTTGGGCTAGTGGAAACCTTGATCACCAGAAACTTAAAATGTTGGCGCGCGGTTATATCGTGCAATTACTCAGGGGATGATATAATAGGGCTCTGGCCAGTATGCTGAGTTATTTCAAGTAACTCATAGAAACCATATTACGTTTTATTTAGCGCGCGGTAAGTAGTATATTACTATTAATATATACTAGTAGTAAAAGGTTTACTATATAATCTATATAGAATGGTAATGATGGACTTAATATTATTATTACTTACTACCTATACTATCTTATCTCTTAAGTTGCATTTCGTTATTATTATTATTATCATTATGTGCTATAATATCTATCGACAGTATCGTTGTGGCCATAGGAAATTTGGTAAACCTCAATACTGTGACAATGCCACATACAATCGACGAACCGGAAAATGGTCAATGTGCGCAAACGGAAGATCGACCACAGCAGTTGCAGATGATGGCCTTTGTGATCGCCCTGCGGGGAACCCGACAATCGAAGGGGTGGATGCTTTGGTCCTCCAGGGGGCCGCATGGGTGATTGCCCACATGACGTCTGCCGTGGATGTACTTATTCACGCTAGGTATGTAATATGCCATATTACTTGCGCGTTGCTGACTCTCTAGGGAATGAATTTCGTCTTTCCGCAGATCGAATGAGACTCAGTTAGCATGGCTTGTCGTCAGAATATTTGCCCTCCGCCCTGTTGAGTTATTGGAAATGCGCTAGAGCTGTTGGATAGTAAAGTACTTGTCGACGAACTACATAATACATGTTATTTATTTTTTATGTTTGACCGCCATAAATCTCTTATAATTCCGTCACTTATAAATTTTGCCTTGATAAAAATCTATAGACTAGACAACTTTGTACAATGATACCAAAACTGACATGCGTCTCTTGGCAAAGTTGAGATGAACCCATAAGCTTCACTCAAGCTACAGCGCCATGCCCCCCTTTAGAAGGGCTGACCCTTGAAGGCGGAGGCCTACGCACTGTATACTATTACCTTCGCTCTTCCAGGTAAATCACTCTTCAGGCTCAATTGGATAAGCTCGGAGTCGGAAGGTTATGTTTTGCGAATGCGGGGTTCGAGGCTCCAACAATTTGGCCGAGCAGCAACAGTCAGCACTAATCGCAATGCAGCTCTGACAATTCCATTACATATCCGTAAGCTCCGAAATCTTCATGAAATGATATAAAAACGCCATCTTCGTCTTGACACAGGCGCAGTGAGCCCCATAAGCATCATTCAAACTACAACACCATGCCACCCACTGAACGCGGCTGGATCACCTTCCTCGTCGACCGCATCTTCGGATGGTGGTCCGGCTTACCCAAAGAAACAAGCAGCTACACAACCGAATTCATCCAAATCCCAATCAACAATGTAAAACTCGCCGCAAATCTCTACCAACCAACAACTCCCCCCCTTGGCACAATTCTCATCCGCACATCCTACGGTATAGCACCTCTCATGGCTCTCAGCAACGCACGTATGTTCGCTTCCCGAGGCTATCAAGTCCTCCTCGCCGCATGCAGAGGCACAGACCCCTCCGACGGTCAAGAAATTGTTCCCGCAGTTCATGAAGCACAAGATGGTCTTGCGACTGTTGCGTGGATGCGTGAACAGCCTTGGTATACTGGATCTTTCGCTACGTATGGAGGATCGTACCTTGGTCATACGCAGTGGGCTATTCTGACGGATCCACCGGCGGATATGAAAGCTGCTGTTATTAGTACTGGTCCAGTCGACTTTGGTGCTTTTACATGGGGTACTGGGGCGATGGAAACTCATATGATCGCCTGGGCGGCGTTGATGACTGCTCCGAAGCGGGGTATCACTCCTGGCTTGCCGTATATTCGGAAATTGCCGAAAGTGCTGCAGCCTGTGTATGATTCTCTGCCTTTGATGGATGGTATAAAGGATCATATGGAGAATAAGGAGCCGCCTTGGTTGGAAGAATTGATCAGTCAACCTGATACATCCACTCCGTTTTGGTCGCGGGCTAATCAGAGTGCTGCACTGACAAAGGCCAAGATTCCAATCTTGCAGTCCACAGGCTGGAACGATAGCGTTCTTCCCATGGTTCTGGATCAGCACCGTGTTCTAGTGAAACAAGGAGCACCGGCGTTTCTGACCATCGGTCCATGGTCACATCTTGGTTCACAAAAAGGTCCGACATTGGCAGAGGGCTTGCAATTCTTTGATCACTATCTCGCTGGTCAGGGGACCGCTCCCAGAACATCCCAATGTCGAGTCTTCGTTACAGGCTCGAATGAATGGCGAGATCTGGCTAGCTGGCCACCTCTCGCTTCGTCGACGCGAAACTTCTACTTACCCCCCAAAACCCTTGGCAAGGGACAGCCTGAGCAGGCATCGAGCTCAAGTTTTACATTCAGCCCCAATGACGCAACTCCCGCCATCGGTATGCCTCGACCTTTCGACGATATCCAGCCTACAAACTACAACGACACCGATCTCGCAAAACGCTCCGATGTTGCTGTCTTTGATACCCCACAACTCGAAAGCGACATAGAAGTCTGCGGCAAACCATTAATCGAGCTTCATCACACCACCGACAATCCACACGCAGATATTCTCGTTCGACTTAGCGGAGTTGATGCCAGGGGAAAGTCGAGACGAATAAGTGATGTTTACAAACGGCTGGATCCTGCGAGAGGTCCTGAGCCGCTGAGTCTTGCGTTGGTAGATTGCGCGCATGTTTTCCGCAAGGGAAACAAGATCCGGGTGATTATCGCTGGTGGTGCACATCCGGCTTATTTGCGGAATCTGGGAACGGGGGAGAATCAGGCATATGGGGTTAGCACCGAACCGGCAGTTCATACGATTCAACATTCTAAAGACGCTGGGTCAAGATTGATTCTCCCTGTCACGGCTTCAAATTAGCCATGCTTTTTACCTGACTATTTACGCCTGTAATAGTGAAGGTGCAGGTCAAGCAGTGTATCTCTGCCCAAAACGGCTATAACTGGCTTTGATAATGGACGATGGCGTATTTGTGTAATTATCAGGCTTGAAATGTTCCTATAGTCTCTAAAAATAATATCTCTCCCCTTGGAAGTTGATTGCACGTTATAACTGAAAGGATCCAGCGAGTTGACTGCCAACATACCACCAGGCTACCAGGGTGGCAAAATTAGTTACTAGTAGTTAGTTAGTTAGTAGTTAGTAGTTAGTTAATAGGAAAAATTAACTAACTATTGAAAAGTCAAAATGTCTCTGCAGCAATACGCAAGGTATAGCTAATAGGGTCTCATATAATGAGATAACACAATATAATGCTTATTTTCAGCATATTACAATACAAGGCGTTATACACTACGCCAAAAAACACAATAACCTTAAAATCAAGTCTCAAGGTCATACAGCGCTGCTGCCTTCAACCTTAAGATCTAACTAAACAAGGGTTAGTAATAGATTGGATCAGGTCGCAAGGCAACGCAGTGCAGTATAGGGAACACAAATTGAGGGTAAACACAGCTAATCAACACTTGGGATTTAAATAATAATATTTTTTAAATTCTATTAAATTTTATTATATAATAAAAATATTACTATATATTTATTTTTTATTATATAAATAAACTATTAAATTAATAATAAAAATAAGTAAAGAGGACTTTTTTATATATGCAATATTAAGTTAAAATATATATAGAATATATTTAATTTTTAATAGTAAGGTTATTTTCTTAATAAAGCTTATTAAAAATATATAATAAATTTAATAAATTATAAGCTTACTATATAAAATTAATCCATATAGAATATAGTTTTTCCGGTCTTTATAAATAGGGAAAATTAAAAGATATTATTTTCTAATTAATATTATAACTTTAATTTAATTATTTAAAATTAAAATAAAATTACTACCCTATACAAGATATTTTTCCAGAGCTTTTCCTGAATTAGTAAGCTCGGGTTTAACTGGATATAAATATTCCCCCACTTAATTCCCTTAAATCCGTAAAATAATTACTAATTAAAGCTGGATTTAAGGTATAAAAGCCGGATTTGAAGGAAATAAAGGACTTAAGGATTTTTTAATTATAAATCAGATTTTAATTTATAAGCTAAGATTTTTTTTAAATTTCTATATATAGAAGAAATAAAATTAAAAAATAAATACTTTCTTTTAATTACCAGCAAACACTTAGCAATAACTTAACTAAACCTTATCCTATTAAGCTATTTTTAGTATCAAAAAAACCACCTTTTTTTGGACTTTTTTTCAATATGAGCTTCATCACCCAATCAAGCCCTATCGACCTCGAATCTCAGTATTCTGAGCCTGAAAGTCAGGCTTATGGTAGTATTGAAGTCTCAGGCCCTTCTACCAATCAAGACGATAATTCTATTGATTTGGAAGAATCTGATTCTTCTAATATAGCAAAAAACCCTAAAAAAGACGAATTTAGGGGAAATGGGAGCTATATCTTTAAGAATGAGCTCTTTACACGCTACCTTTAGCCTGCTATTCCAGGGAAAGAGTCCCAATACCTGGTTTCTTATAAACTGTAAGTTATTATTAAATTTTATCCTATTTAAGCTATTTTTCTATTATATTATAATATTTTACTAATTTAAATAGCTGCTCTTATAAGAAGTATAAGAATGCAAGGGGTTTTAAAGCTTCTAATTTTGTACGGCATATTGAAGCTAAGCATCCAGACTACCCTACCAATAAGCAGCAGGAAGGTCGAAAAAGAAGTAAGTTTTTCCCTATTTATTTAATATATATATATATATATATATACTAATTTATATCTTATTTTAGAGAGAAATTCCTTTACAATTAGGGAGAACAATTTCTTTAAAAAGAGAGATTTAAGCTATAATTCTAGCTTCTCTGAAGATACTGCCTATTAGAAAATACTTAATTTTCTAATTGAGAATAATTTATCTTTTAGGGCTATTTCCTCCCCTTCTTTCCAGGAATTACTTCAATTTTATAATAAGTAAGTAATTATATTATTTTTATTATATTTTATTTACTAATTTATAGGTCCGGACCTACTATTAATAGGGATAAAATCAAGAAATTCCTATTTAGGACCTTTGATTTAGCCCTAGGGGAGCTTAATAAGCAACTTAAGGATAATATTCAGTCTTTAGGGACTTTTTCCTTTACCTTTGATATCTGGACCGCCAGCAACTAGACCCCTTATTTAGGGATTTTGGCTATTTTTATCGATTCCCAATTTAAGCTTAATTACAAGCTTATAGGTAAGTTTTTCCCTATTTTCCCTATTTTATTATTATATTTATTAATAAAATAACATAGGCTTTCACTTCCTTCCTAAGAGTCATACTGGGGTTTATATTTATAGCGAATTTGAAAAAGCTTTATCTATTTATCCTAGTCTAGCTCTTTCCTCTATGCTTAGGTAAGCATTTTTTCCCCTATTTTTCTCTATTTTATAAGCTTTTATTAATAATATAATTATAGTATTACTCGAGATAATGCATTAAATAATAATACCTTTATTAAGTCCTTTTAAAAAGCTTTTTCTAGCTATAATAATAGGGACTTTTCAGGGGATATTAGATGCATAGCACATATTATTAATTTAGTTGTGCAAGATATCTTAAAGGAGTATTTAGCCTCTGCTTCTTCTGAAGAAACCCTGTGTAATTATCTTAATTCTGAGGTTATTACCTTAGATGAGAGAAATAGGAAAATTTCAGAAGAAGCCCCCGCTTTTAATAGTAAGTCTATAATTTTCCCCGATTTTTTACTATTTAATTAATATTATTTTAGGCCTTATTAGCCGGGTTAGAAGGCTTATTACTATTACTTGGTATACCTAAGAGCCTAAAAAGCTTCTAAATCAAGCTATTGATTCCCTTTTAAAAGAAGGGAAATTAAGTAGTAAAAAAAGGCAGATTCCTCTTAGTATAGTATTTTTTTCCCTATTTTATATTAATTTTTTATTAATTTATAAATTAGAGAATGCTACTCGCTGGAATTCTACTTTTCTTATGCTTTCTACCTTTTTAGAGCTAAAGGAAATACTTATATATATTTCTAAAAATACCCAAAATTTGGAATTTATTAAGCTATTTCCTAAAGCGGAAGAATGGGTAGAATTAGCCTATTTAAAGCGGATTTTCTATATTTTCTTTAAGCCTTCTATTAAATTACAAGGCTCCACTTATACAACTCTTTTACAATCTCTTTCTTATATTTATCTTATTTTTAAGTCTTTAGAGCATCTTTAGACTGAATTTAAGAGGCTAGAGAAAACAGTAAGTTTTTTCTTATTTAAAATCCTTTTATTTAATTAAATACTAATTTTATATATAGGCTATTTACTTTACTAGCTTTTATAACGCTATTTAAAGCGGGATTACTAAGCTAGATAAGTATTTTCCTCGTTATCTTTCTTTTAGCTATTTAGCTACTTATAAGCCTTACTTTTTTGCTACTATCTTAGATCCTAGATTTAAGACTAGTCAGTTTAAAGATAGAGGTCTTTTATTTTACTATCCTACTATTGAAAGTGATATATTAGACCTCTTTAAGGCTGAATTTTATTTATAAGCTTTTTTCCCTATTTAATTAGTCTATTTATATAATTTATACTAATTTATATTTTTATAGGGTTTAAGACGAATATAATAAGGCCTCTAATGCCCCTAATTTAGAAGAGGAATCTGAGCCTTTTAAGGCTAATTCCCTTACTGAATTAGAAGACTTTAAAAATGAGCTATTTATAAGCCCTAGCCAGTCTGAAGATAAGGAAATTGAGGCCTATTTAACCGAAAAGCGATCAAATCAGGATGTAAGTTATATAAGGATTTCTATCTTTTTTTTATTATATTAATATTTTAATAGGTTAATATATAGTAATATATCTTATAATAGATTTTAAGGTTTTTAGCCTATTTTAAGATAGTCTATTTAAGTTAAAGCCTTAGTAATAATTGCCTTAACTAGGTAATAATAGAGAAGGCATTTAGCCTGCTAAGGCTAGGAGAAATATCTTTTTTATGCTTATAGATTAAGGCTACTTATTTAGTTAGATTATAAGGTTTAAGGTAGCAGCGCTATATAACCTTAAGACTTGATTTTAAGGTTATTGTGTTTTTTAGTATAATGTATAATGCCTTATATTATAATATGCTAAAAATAAGCATTATATTGTATTCTCTTATTATATAAGACTCTATTAGCTATACCTTGCATATTGCTGTAAAGACATTTTAACTTTTTAATAGTTTTAATTATAATTTAAATAAGATTTAATTATATATATTAATTTTATTTTATTTATAATATATTATATCTTTTAATTTAAGCTTTTAATTAAGTATTAAATTAAGCTTAAGAATTTAAATCTTTTAATTAAAAACCTATTTTAAAAGACTATTTTTTATATTAACTTAACTTATATTTATAAATTTCTAATATTAAAAAAAATATTAAAAATTATTATATAGCCCCACTTTTTCCCTAATTAACTACTAGTTAGTTAGTAGTTAGTTAGTTAATAGTTAAAATTAACTAACTACTTTAGCTACCCTGCCTTAAAGGAAATGGATGTGATTAGCGGATGTTATTACCCCGTACCCCGCAATTTCATCCTATAGACAATTGTAAAGTTAATTGCATGTAAGGAACCCCCAATCGGCGATCTGCCAGACAAATCTGGAATAGCTTCCAGCTGGTCAGGCTAGCCCAACGTTCCCAACAATTCAATTCAAGCCGACTTTTTGATTGGCTTGACTTGGGGGGGGGGGCTGGCTTGGATTGGCTACAAATCAGCCAATCAGACTTGAATTGAATTGACTGACTTGTGAGATTTTAGCGTGGCCTAATTAGGCTTAGTGGCTAAAAATAGCCCCGCAGGGACCTTTTTTTCTGCTGACTAATAACCTAAGATAAGATAAGAAGACTTACCCTAGGTCCTAAAAGAAATTCCTTAAAAAAAGAGGTAAAAGATATCTATATATTACTAACTTTACTACTGACTTGAGTGACTTGCAAGTCAAGACCTAGGTAGACTTGACTTGTGGCCTTTTTTCCTGACTTGCAAGTCAGGGGGTCGGACTTGAATTGAGTTGAACAACTTGAATTATTGGGAACGTTGGGCTAGCCTGACACTACAGTGGGGGGCAAAAAGTATAAAGACCCCCTAAGTAGCCCCCCCCTGACTAGCCCGATTGAGACCGCGTTTTCAACGCCGCTTTTTCACACACATCACACACATCACAACACCAAAAAACAGATCATGATGCCGCGCAGTAAAGAGCTTTCGCCTTTATTATAGTCTTAAATATGCAAATTAAAGAGATAAGGCTATTCCTACTATTAAATTTAGAAGCAGTTTCCTTATATTCCCCTTAGAATAATTAAAATAATATACTACTGTAAGGCATAACAGGGAGAGAAATTTTTTTCTTTATCTTAATTAGGCGCGCTATGCAAGCTCATAGAAGAGCAATGAGATTAAATTTATAATGCTATTATAACTGATCTACATATATGTTAAGACCTGATATTATATAAAGGTCTTATTATATAACTAAGGAATATATTATGTTCTAGATGACTAATCAGGGCAAAATATATACCAAAGTAATGAGAAAATTCAGGGCTTTCGATTGGTGTGCTTACCTAAGCAAATTGTGGAGATTTGAGCAACCTCTACATATTAAAGTTTTTTCCTATAACTTTAATTATTTCTTATTTAAGAAAATATCAGTGGGAAAGTCACGTGACCTGGGTCACGTGATGATTATATAATGAGGATTACGTATACGAGATTTTACCCCTCAGTTGGATGATTCATAACACACCACGAAAAACCCTGTTTTCCCATTTAAGCTTTATAAGCATACTAAAGCCTAGCGCCTTCCAAATTGGGTAAAAGTATATTTTATTTTTCTCTGAATTTTGGCGGTTCTTGTGATAGTCTTCTCATCATCATTGAGGCTACCCCGCACTGGGAACTACAATGCCCGCTCTTTTAGAGGTCTATATAAGACCCAGGTTTTCCCACTCAGGGAACTCCTTTTTAATTAGCAACTTATCAACTTTTCTATTACACAATATATATCATTAACTTCGGAAAAAATCGCTCTTCTTAGAGGATCCACTTTTACCTTATAAATTCTACCTTATGCCTTACCATTCAGCAGTATCAACCTTTTATCCACCTAATAATCCTACCTCTACCTCCTCTATCACGATTATCTATCCTGTTACTTACAGTAAATTTATAGGCTATTTTATTCAAGCCTTAATACTAAAAAAAAAAAAACTAACTAACTACTAACTAGGAAATCCTAGTTAGTAGTTAGTTAGTTAATAGTTAAAATTAACTAACTACTTTGGCTACCCTGCAGGCTACACATGCGATAGGCCTGTAGCATAGCAAAACAATTTCTTTATTAGTAGAAATGAGATAAAAGGTTCTCATGTAAGTGTCTCATGTCTTGATTTTGTCATTTGACCTTGAAGTCTACCTCGCGGCGCCGAGGGTTCATCGCATTGGCGCCCAACTCACTCTGGTGGCCCGCACACTTACAGCCAGCACAGGCGCCAATTGAAGTCCTCACAGCGACGGGTCATGCTGTCACCAGTGAAATATGTAGACCCAATGCGGGCTGTATTTGGAAATGTTTCTTATGGAGACGCTTTGATGGCTCGGTTAAACACAGACTGCACAGTAAGAACCACACTAGCAAAAGACAAGAATGGAATAGTCCGCCCAACTATGGTCAATGTGCCATCTTGCGCGTGGCACCAGTTAGTCCCTCGTTATCAACATAATCAGCACTTCGGATCCTCAACTGTTCTAACGTATCAGTGTCATGCAAACTCTGCTGGGAATTTGAACGCGAAGGCAAGGCAAAGGTGCTGTGTGTTTTAATGAACACGACATAAGGAACAGTAACAGAGATCACACAAGCAATAATGGTTTTCTGGATACAGCATTCATAAAATAAGGGCACATTTATCACTTCAATCAGTATATGCATCGTGTTTAAAATTATTGTGTATTGAATCTTATGAACTTGATCAGCCTGTATTCTCTCAGCTTTAAAGCTTCCAGTTACCAACCTAGATATGACTCATCTCAGCAAAAGTATTAATACTTTAACTTTTCAGTCTAGCCTAGATAACTTAGTTAATAAAACCTTTAACAGTTTAACCTTTCTACTATACATATAATCCTTCTTAGAGTCATTTAATAACTCTAATTATTAGCTTTCTAATTATAGAATGTTTCTTTAGCTTTTAGTATTATCTATAGCGCTACAGTTTCCCTTATCTAGGCCTAATTTTTTACTAACTTCTCTAATATCTTATTATTATAGGCTATAAGCTTTTTAGCTTCTTTCTTACTAAGGCTATAAGTCTTTAGCGTTCTAAGCTTATTAAGCTATATAACCTGCTTATAAATAAAGGTCTTAAGGTTTTAGTTAATTATTAGGTCTTTAGTAGCTGCTTTAAATATATTACAACTGAAGAGGGTAATCTTTATGCAGTTATTGCTATTAATAATATAACTATCTTTTTAGTCTTTTAGTAAGTTAATTAACTTAAATATATATTTAATACTTTATTATTTAGTAATATGCATTTTAGTAACATTACTAAGGGCGCTAGAGGTAATAAGGAAGTTATAGATGTAGTCTTAAGCCTCTTAGCTTGTTGAGTTGTTACTGATAACAGTTTGCTTTACTGTAGCTGATATGTTATTTATAGAGTTATATTATGGTGTGTATATAGAGATATAAACTTAAGGTTATATCCCTTTTTATACCCTCTTAGTCTCTTCCCTTTATAATGCCCTAGGGCTTGCAATAAAATTTATTAGTTATCATGAAAGCTTCTAGGTAAAAGCTTATATTAGGGGAAAAAAAATATCATGTTGTCATTCATTATCTGTGTTCGCAGCCTAAAGCTTAACCTTATAGGCCGCCGTCATCCATAGTCAATTAGTATATGATTTACTTTTTTAGTTTTTAATTTTTTTTGTATTTTGTTGTTTTCTAGGTTAAGATATACCTCCTCCACTGCCGATACCTTTTTTTGGTGTTGATGTTTTTTTTGTCAGGTCTTGTGTTTTTAGTCTTTCTTTAGTGTTTTCATTTTATCGTAGCCACTGATTGTTAATGCCTGCGTTTGTATCAGGTCTTCTCCGATGGCACACCAATCTCTGTTGATGGCTGTTTTGTTTGTTTCTTTTTTTTTTAATCAGGTTTTGTAGTTTTCATTTGTTTTTGTGTTTTCGTTTTTTTTTCGTTCTCTTGTATCAACTCGTCATTCGTGTTAGGGCTTAAAATTCCCACGGGTACCCAGATGTTAGCCCACCCAATTAGGCCCATGGGTAGGTCTGGGTACCCATAGTGGGTTATTTTTTCTAACCTACCCAACTGGGTATCCAAAACTTACCCTATTCTATTAATAGTTACCCAATAGATACCTAAATAGCTTAAATAAATTTATATTAAATATTTAAAAAATATATTATAAATCTATATAATTATATATATATATATAAATAGCTATTTTATTTGCTATTTTACTCTCTTATTAATACCCAGAAAAAAATATACCCAGTTTAGGGTACCCATAGTGGGTTATTTTTTCTAACCTACCCAATTGGGTACCCAGACCTACCCACGGGCGGGTTGTGGGTACCCATGGGTCGGGTATTTTAAGCCCTGATTCGTGTATGCATTCCTATCGGGTCGTTGCCCAAGGCTCAAGCAGTCTTTGGTTCTTGATACAGTGTTGTGCTCGTATACCGATAGCATACTGGCCATTCGTATTTAGTTGAATGGTGGGTTGGGTTCGGGCCACCCGAGGTCATTGTGAAGGGCATGGAGGTACATCCGGTACTCGTACTGGCAAGCACTGCATTCGCCCCAAGGTCGATCCTGGCTGGTGTGCCGGACGTCAAGGTTAGGATGGTAAGGGCCTGTTGTCCGCATATGACACTTGCTGCGGGTTTCCCGTGTTGCAATAGACTTGCTGCAGCGCTTGCAGTAGTGGGTGGTTATATTGAGGAAACACATGGTTTCAGAGGGAAGGGGGGGATATAGTTGTGAAGATGGAATAGTGGTAGTTGGTGATGAGGTTGTGGTCGATAGATTTCTTGAGTGTTTGTTTATGAGAAGGAAAGAAAAGAAAGAAGAATTCTGGAGGCGCGGAATCGAATATAAAGGAGGCATTTTGAGCTGCCACTGTCAACTGAAGATGGGTATACCACTGGCAGAGGAGACATTGAGTGTGATCCTGAGACGGCCAACAGACCTTACCAGTGCCATACAGCCGTGGAGGCCATAGAGAAGAGCAATGATCGACGTAAGCATGAGTAGGATGACAGCACCGGCCATCACTGCGCGTACGGGCAAACCTCGACAGCTGGGCATGGCCTTCGGTTGCTGATGGATGCAGTCGTCAAGGTTGCCAATAAATATATTGGCCAGTCATTGAGCACCTCTCTATATGCCTCGCGACTCTCCAAGTATCATGAAAGTAGTGAAAAAGGGGTCTACTACCAACGGCCAGGCCATCTCTACATGATGACACTTAGTATTAACTACTAAAAGGCTCAACGACTGTCACTTCTTCTACGCTCTGTTAAGTAGTTCTGCCATTATGTTGATCAAAAATCGATCGAGTTCACTTTGAACAACCGAGTTACCTTTAAAATATTGGTCAGAAGAATACTCGTTCTCTATCTGGGAAATCAGCGAACACGGTTCCAGATCAAAAGCCGTAGGTCAGTGAAACCACCAGCAAATCGGTTGTTTGACAAGGTGTGTAATCATCTGTTGGAGGTTGGAGGTTTGACAAAGGTGACGTGAATCATCAGTCTGCAGTGAATCGCTTCTTTGATCGGACGTGCTTCAAGCCCACCACCTCCCATGTCAGCTTTTCCGACAGTGAGCCGCGCATTGTCCCGACACTTCCTGTTATCAACAGCCAAAGCTTTCCGTCTGCAATTGAGCTTCCTCGTGTCGCTTCACTTCGATCATGACAATGATGTGAGTGATCACCAAGTGAGTCAACGCTCTGTGTATCGCATCGAAGCAGGAAAACCACTATATAAACCTGGCTTGCACCCACAATCTTACTCTCCCAACACAAGTCGAATACTCTCTCACACATCTCAAGCTTCCACCAATTCCAACTCGCAAGAATTACAATACTCAAGTTCAATAACATGTCTCAACCTCAACCAAAGCCCCGTCCCAAGCCGAGACCCCGACCTCCTCTGGCTCCGGATCGTTCTGAGTCCCAGCCGCAATCTTAGCCGCGGCCTTTACCTTTGCCCATGCTACAAAACAATCGAGTGCCCATGGGAGAGGCAGCACAAGACTAGACCGGAGGACAGTAGAGAATGCAGTGACTCTCGGAGGGAATAGCGACAGCCCGATCATCTTGGGAACATCTATAGTTAGGAAATAAGAATGTTCCCCCATTGAAAACCCGACGTTCCCAAATGCATAAATTTGTGTTAAGCGATCCTCTGAAGATCCCGTGTTTGAAATCATGCCTTCTTGATTGTGAGGTACAATGCTGACAAAGAAGGTCCCTGTCCAAACATCGTTACATTAATCGAGAGCAATAACGATTGCAACAAGTAAGATGTATGGCGGGCTGCTCCAGATGTGATAATCAGTATTACTCGAGACTAAATCGCTGAGTTCCATTCTCATATCCAAAGATGACCTCTTCTCAAGTTTGCAATTATCGCTGAGAGTCAGACCACTCACCGCTCTGATCGTGAAAAAATGCTGGAGTCAAACAGGGCGGAAGACTCTCAACCAATCAGATCGCGCCTCGATGGCTCAGTGGTAGAGCGTGTCACTAGTAATGACAAGGTCCACGGTTCGATCCCGTGTCGAGGCAAACGAGTTATAACATCGTGCACCATTTTCTTTTTGAGTCTTTTTGCAAGTTGTGACATGATTGCTATTCTCACCGAAAAGCAATTTGCATAAAAAGGGTTGCAACTACAAAGCTACCTCCATCCTCCCTTCATCTCAGGTAATCTCGAATAACATCCTCAGGTACATCCTTTCCCAAGTAATTCGGGACCCTCTCATACATCTCCCACGCACTCCTCTTCATAAAATTCGTCTGCTCCCTAACCCAACCCTCAAACTCACTCCTCTCAACCATCTCACCCCTCTTCTCCTTCTCAATCAGCGTCTCCAAAACCGCATCAATCCTCCCCCTCAACCTGAGCAACTTCTCCTGCAAGAAGATATTACAAAATGTCGGAATATGATCATTTCCCAAATCTACACTTCGAAGCGAAGTGTACTGATCATCCAAGTTCGGATCCGCAAATGCATAGCTGCTAACCATGCTCAATCTCTCAGGTACATTCGCAGTGCATCCACCCTGCATGATGACAGCGCCGCCGACAGTTGGACTCTTCACCTTGACGATGGAGCCGTCTCCTGTGCGTATGGCTGTTTCGCCGCCTTGCATGCTGCTTGTGTCGCTGAGCATAACGACGCATACAACTGGGACTTGGTCTTTGTGCCAGGCATCAATTGGTATATCGTCGTAGCTGGACTTTTGCATCTCTTGGGGTGAGAGCGGGGCTGATGGTATTTCGGTGAGTTTGTAGACGCCGGGAAGACCCTCGGGGCCAAGTTGGATGTTTACGAGCCCGAGATCGGCTTCTCGTCGCAAGAGACGGAGACCGAAGCCAGCTGCGTGATCTATGGCAGCTTGCGTTGCGGGATGTTGCCACGCTTGGAGGGTAAACCTGGCGGTCTTTTCACATTCAGTTTAGCTTTTATACCGTTGGGGTGTCGTCGAACTGACCTTTTCATGACCCGCGATGTAAGCCGGCGCCCGATCCCATGAACGGAGATACTTGTCGAGAATCGGTTTACTTAGCATCTCCCGACGAAGCATGCGCACACCTTCTTCCGAGAAGAGTTGAAAAGGTTCTGTAACGCAGAGATCAGGTGCATTTTCTGGCTGCGGCAGGCCAAGGTCCTGGAAGGTATGGCGTCGAGTAGGGGGCTGGAAGGCGAGGTGGATGGCGGGATCGAAGTCCGGGAGGTCAAGATCGTTAAGAGCGGTGAGGGATGGAGGGGAAATGGTCGCCGGGGCCGGAGCTACCTTTGCAGACATGTTGAAGGATATCTAGAGCTGGAAAGTTGTAAGTTTTGTGGATTCCGAAGCAAGAAATTGACACTGCGAAATTGCAAGTCTAACAACATTCTTGTAGACAACGCAGGACCATTTGAGCCTTTTATCGTCATTACCAACCTCGTGAATGACTCTTTATCGGCGTCACTTGCTGAAGGGGGGAGGGGCGTTATGTTAGTCTTTTCTTATAACATTTCCTATTCTGGTAATGGTATCCTGACTACATCGCTGAGCTTATCATCTGACGCTTCGTGTCAGATAAGACACCAAAAATACACCAAAAATAGGCCCGGCAATTGAAACGCCACCACGTCCTTATGACGCCCACTTCTCCACACTTACCCCACACGTAGTGGCTTCAAAAATGCCTGGAGGTAGCTTGATCTCTTGCTGTATACGGACTGAGGAAACTGGATTGTGAGATCACGTGACGTATGGATGGTGAAGTCGTGGCCATCAATGCATCAGGGTTCTATGGCGATTACATCTTTTGATCATATTGATGGCAGCTGACATCAGAATAGGTAGATGTGCGGATTGACGTGGCTGACTCCTGTAAGATTGAGACTTCTCTAAGACATACAGTGGCGGCAAAAAGCATTTAGCCGAACGTGCGCTTGACAGGATCACAAGGCGAATCTGACTCAAGAACATAGCAAAGCCTTTCTTTTCTGCAATGCACTACATAAAGACTATCATTTCATGCTGCATAGATACCAAAGGCCCAATCACTACCAGGGGGAAGGCGCCTATAACTGACGCTGATGTAGAGCATTCGCCAAGGTGCAACTTACGAAACCAAGCGCATTTCTTTCCACTGCGCCCTAACCGACTGTCCATGCCTCCGATCCGCTGAAGGACCGCTCACTCATCAGTAAGTGGCTCAAGACCTTCGGGTCCAAAAAGGAATCTGTCAAACGACGGGGGAAACAACTGCACTGCCGTAGTAACGTTGTCTAAGAAAAAAGCCACCGCATCGAAGAATCCGATCACTCGATCACAGACATTTCTGACACGCGTGAAAATCGAAGAAATGCACTGAATTAGATATTGAAGGACCGGAATGATCATGACGATGATGCAAAGAATCGCAGCGTTGGCAAGGACCGAAAAGTAGATGGCCATGACGGCAAGGCCCGAGATGCAAACGCAGCTCGCGGCGGCGACAACGAATGAAGTTCCGATGGCAATGGAATAGAAGATAATGTCGTTGATCTCGAAGAGGTGGTGGATCTGGTGGAGGGTGAATGCGATGATCCACAGGAGGGAGACGATGAGGACCAACTTGATGGTGCCGGGGTCAATGAGATTGGCCATGTTGACGTCGGGTCAAGGCGACGGAATGGGGTTGAAAGAGCGTAGTTGTTTGTGGTGTCGGAGATGCTGATAAGTGATGGGGGTTGCGCGAAAGTGATGTTGCGATGGAGAGATATGTGTTTGAAAGCGGAAGAGATAGCGCAAGAGTTGGGAAAGTTGATTGAATGTTTAAGGTTAGGAAGCAGTGTTGCTGTTCTGCGCAATTGGCTTTCAGACGCCGAGGCCTTGGTAACTTGATATGGAGAATTGACAGTGGCATTCGCTGGCGGTCTGAACTCCGATCAGTAAATGATTATGAAGCTACACTGCTATGATCAGTTTCAGTGACATGTTCACTAGTAACGCAAAGCGGGTTTTGCTGCCACTGCCAGAATAACCCCATGAAAGCGAGAGTCGATTTATCCTACAAGTTTCACATAACTACCAGAGACTCTCAATATTTCTCGAGTAGGGTCGACGCAGCAGCTCGGCAACAGATGGGATCATATCTCAATGCACTGTTCAACCGGTACAGTACAAAGAAAGTCATCATACTCTCTAGTTTCTCCAGACAGGTTTGACTACTGCATTCATGACGCTCATAGGACAGCTGAAATGTTCCAAGAGAACAGCTTTCTTCTCTAACTATCTCCCGCAACCTCTTTCTCATGTTCCGTTCTCGGACACCAATCAATGAATACCGTGGATTCCGATTCCATAACAGCAGACAACCGAAAACGCTAACATTCCCAAGTAACTATCAGCGATAGCGCCAGGCATCCCGAGATGTTGTGGTCCATTCTACATCGCCTGAAAGGAACTCTCCCCTAGCCTCTTCCCTTCCCCTGAACGGCTCACGTGGAGTTTCAGCATGAGCAATTCTACACACCCACCAACCCAGCACCTCTCGGTTATAGGAAACTACGGCCTTTCTGGCGAGACTCTGCACTTGAAGCCTATAGTTCTCCTCCCAAGGCTCTTTGACGAATTTTAGTCCCTCATGCGAAGCATGAGGATACGGAAAGGTCAATCTCTTCAATCTGCCTCCCGTACACCTCATCTGGCGTTCAACCTCGACTTTAAAGTAACCACAGGCGTAGGGGACGGGAATGACTTTGCCGAAGATTTTATCGCATTCGGTTTTATCGCAGTCGTGAGCAGCACCGTTTTCTAGTATACTAATCAACAACTTGAGCTTTTAGACGAGGACGGTGGAGAATGTACTGTGCTCATGGCCAACCAGGATTTCCAAGGGAGGCGGCTTATAAGTGAAGTTCGGCGGCTGGCGACCATCTGACTTGATGGCGTTGATTTGATCCAATATATTGACCTCATACAGAGTCTCTGGGGAGACATCACTAAGAGCCTGTAGTAGAAAGTTGAATTGCTCGCGAACCGTTTGGGTCAAGGTGTGCAAATCAGTGACCGCCCGAGGGGGCAAATCCTGGGTAGTCTGCACCTCATTACTGGGTGAGATCTCGTCGTCGGTATTGCTGTTGTCAGACTTCATTTTCTTCGCTTCATGATCCAGATCGGATCCTCGACGTTTCATGCCCATGGTGGAAATGATTGGGAGGGAGACTTCAATAATGAGGGAAAATGCAAATATTGATAGTTAGATTGAAAAGAAGAGACAGAAATGTAAGAGTTGAAGAAGATGGAGGGAATTTATACCCTTTGTGATTTGACCTGGTGTATTGAATATAATATGGAGTCCGTTGATGAGACCGCCACACAAAGCCAAAGTCCAACATGCAGATCATCGCAGATTGGCAAATTTTAGAACCTGCAATTCATATTAACAAAGCCGGCATTGACTGATGCCTCACATTTCATTCAATTATACAAAAGGATCCTCACTACAAAGCATATCAAATCAGCGATGTCAATTCACTTGCCTTTTCATCTTTCATGCAAGTTGCCGGTAGCTTTGCGCGTCTTGCATTCCCCGCCTCTTCAACCCAAACAGTTACACAAAGCAAACATATTCACTTGCATGCATCTCTATTATCAATTCACCACAGGATTGGTCGGAACACAAGACAAGAGCAGTTTAATTCAATTGACCATAAAGAAATACAAACTCAGATATTAAATTTTCGATACTAATAAAAGGAAGAGATAAAATTTAAGAACCAAAGAATAAAGGATAAATATCTGTCCTCCTAAAGAGACCTTTCTTTCACCATAATACCCCGTTGGAAACAAAAGGCCCTCAGGAAACCTCTTCGCAGCATAAACTAAATGACTCTCGAGTCTGAACCTCTGAAACGGCCCCCTGCTGCAAACCTCAAAGCATCGCGCTGTTTCTCTCTTGATGGGAAGCTGACATCAAAGTCCTGTCCTCCGTTACTTGCCCCAATTTGTCGCCATAGTCCACCCACGTTGCTGCGCGCAGTCTCACTGTCCTCAATCCCCAGGGCAATCGAGATCAAAGCCGGCATGTCGAGGGCGTCCATAGAAGTTTCAGGCAAATCAGAAAACATCTTGGCCTTGAATTCCTAACGCATCCAAAGCAGACGTTTAAGAAGTATCTGAAAGGCCTTAAGCTCCTCACTACGACGCTGAGTTTCTCCCCGAAGATGACCCAAAGATCGCCATGCCCACGATAGCTCCGTCTCGCTGTAGGGGTATTTTTCGGCTCTAAGATTGAATTTGTGGAGGATGAGAGAAAGCTGGAGATCCATTTCAAACACCTTTTTGAGTGAGATAAACGCCATGGTCAGGTAACGTTCGAGGTTCTGGAGAGCCTCAGGGAGGTTCATGACGACCAGGGCAGGATATCTCGGATAAGTGTCCTTTGCGCTGATTGAGGAATCTGAGGAATACTTCCAGTGATTGCTCTTCTCGTTACCAAGTGCCTCGAGATATATAGATGCAGAATCGTTTGATGGCCCCCGGGCATGGTACCAATCCATGGCCAAGTTCTCTATGAAAGCGTCCAGGACGGTTCGGATATGCGCCTCAAGGTTCTCCTTTACAACTCTTGTAACATCCTCAATACGATAAGATGCATCTTGGATTGTACTTCTCAGCTTTTTCAACTGTGATATCAGATCATGTACGTCGCTTTCTGTTGCCTTTCCGTATTCTTACAGTCCCGCATCACACGCAGCTTTGTTCAGCCTATTCTTACTGAACAAGGGCATCCCTGCTTCTTCGTCCTTGTGTAAGCAGGCAAGTGCCCATCGTTCAGGAACAGCGATCCTAGACGATAAATCCCCTTTGTAGTTATCTAGACTTTCCGTGATGTCCGCCAACATGCCAGGCACTAAATTGACAGTATTGGCAAGGTCAAGTATCGGACGCTGGATGGGAAATGGTGGGCTATGCGGGATGTCGGACGGAGAGAAAAGGCGCCTCCATTGGGTAATGATAAGAAGGATTGCAAGCATGGCCAGAATAGCTTGCTTCCAGTTAGAAGTCACGCTTCGGCTCTCTCGACGCTGACCAGGTCCACGATTGTCGCGGCATCGTGGCAAATTGAAGTTGCCGTGGTCATTCAAATCAGGGTCATCATCATCTGGATAAAGGTCCTTCTTAGCGAGAGCTCGGGACGAACCATTGACGGGGATAACAGTGTCATCGAACGTGACAATCTGGGTATCTTGGAAGCGCAATGAGATGGGTTCCTCAATCTGCCAGAAGCGATGAAAATAAAGCCGGATACACTGAAATGTCTGGGGAGTGACACCGACGATGACTTCGAAGAGGGTGTATTCCGGCAGGTCAGGGTACATATCCTGATCTGGTAATGGCCCTGGACTTGAATCATCGCAACTGGAAGATGGCTCTCCAGAAGAAGACTCTGGGGGTGAAGGAGACATGGAAGCGCGAATACAGCGGCCTTGTACAACCATAGTGATGGGTTTATCTGAAAATTGTGAGGTAGAGTAAAAGATGGTCGTCTCAGTATGGATTCATTGACTGGGTTCTCAAGTATGCTGAAAGAATCGGAAGGCCATGATGAGCGAAGCAGAACAAAGTTGGACTGGTCACATGTATACCCAAATGACGGTTCAAAGAGAGTGGCTCGATTGGTAGACTAACCGGACCAATGCAGCTTTTGTTTGTCAAAAAGACCCAATGGAATCACCGTTTGAACCATGATGGCGCGGACAATACAAACAGAAGAGGTCGACAATAGAGCAGTGATGCTGCGCTAAGACCATTAGGGTCTAGTGTGGTCGGGTACTGGCAATCACACGAGCGATTGCTTTGTTCACCAAAAGGACAGAGTAATTCAACTAACAGAATAAAGAAAGGGAGACCGGGCAAGATCAACAGGAAGTCGTTTGATTTGAAATGTGATAAGAAAAGCGATGTTAAGAAAAAATAATTACTACAGTTGCTGTGATAACATCTATTGTTCTTGACAATTGTCTCACCCTACACCATCCAGAGTACAGCCAATTCGACCGCGCTCACAGACTTGCGCAAGCCAGGCAGGTAAAGACTTCAATAATGAGAAATGCCCAGATGGCTCAGCGGCTGATGTATTTAATGGTTGTGAGTTTGACTTCCCAGCGTTAAACCAATCTCAGTAAACATCCAGTTCTACTAAACAGTAATTACTTTATTAGGGATACTAAGAAAACCCCTTACCCCACTTTTTAACAGCAGCTATATTCATCATCATAGCCCAACTCATAGTCATCAATTCGATATAATAACCAGCAAAAAGAATAGCCACTCTTTTTTACCTGTCAATAAAGGCAAAAAACATACAACAGCGGGGATTCGCTGGTCGTCGCCGACCCAACTACTGATCCACCCCTTACAGGCTTGACTATGGGAGAGCGGACGGGATCCCGTATTTTCCTGCAGGTATGGTCGTATGTGCTTGGATGGTCTGCCACGACATTCTATAACCATGCACTCCTCGTAGAGGTTATTGATCGCCCGACCACCATCCTGTCGCAGCTTTATTGATATCAGATGCAGACAAGAACTTCACTGTCAACCACACAACTAGTCTATCTTATCTATGTAGTATCTGTGCTAGTGGAGTGATTTAATCCTCGTATTGGACCTCAAGGACTACAGTGATGTGGGTAGACGAAAACGCCAATGCAGTCACTTTCACTCCTCCGTCGCCGCAACTATTCCTCATCAATGACAAGTCAGAATGGGTAAACAGTCTTCGGGGCATTTGCAAATCTCAAACGAGATAGACATCCCAACCCTCTATAGTAGTGATTATCAATCACTTTTAAACAATACAGACTGTTTCCTTCTTCCTCTCCCAATTTCCCTCTCTATCAAAGACCACTGGACCCCACAGTTCATTCTCGCGCGCTTCTCTATTCTCATCATTCAGATCGAAAGTAAATGTTCCAATTCGAAGGAAAGTCTGAGACAGAACACAGAAGCCTTCAGATGTCAATAGATCCTCCTCTTCTGCGTCATGGGGCATAAGAATTAACCCTTCGAAGCTCTCCCAGACGGCCTGTTCGTAGCGATCGGTTTGACACCAACCTAATTGCAGAGGAACGCAATAGACCTGTATCCACTGCGACGGAGGTATTTCTTCTGGTAGATCTATAGTACAGGAGTTGGCGAATTTGTGCACTTCTTGGATTCCTCCTGCGTGGCCTTGAGACATCTTCCGATGCTCATCGGAGGAGATGATAGCATATGCATCACCATCCTCATTATTCGGTGAATCTTCGGCATGCGACTTCTTCATCAAGTAGCACTCTCGTAAATGGCATTCAATCTCAATAAGGCCCGATTTAATCTGACCCGTTGTCAAGAGCGAGTACCTAGTCTGCGGTTCAACAGAAACATCCAAGATCCTCGCAAGCTCCGTTTTCTTCCCATTCCAGATCCACGGTATGTATTGCTCAAAAAAGTCCACCTCACCGTCCAACGACGCCCAGCTCCACGACGGAGCGCGATAATAATCTGGTCGGCTGGGTGAGGTCCCTGCTTTGGGACGCCATAAGAGGCTCTGCTGGAAACTTTCATCGCGCCAGAGACCAGCGACGTATTCCAGCTCCGGTGTACCTTTGGTTGATCCACGTCTTGCTTCAGTGATTCTTTCGACAATGCCCTGTAGCGCCACCAGCATATCAGAACTAAAAGTCAGTCGAGCCTTGGTATATCTGCTAATAAAGTCGTTCCAAAACTCCGATGGTTCTTCCTCCAACTTCGACGCGCGCATGAGCTTTTGACGAAGATACGACAGACTTGCGCTCTCGTTCACTATGGAACTAAACTTTGGATCCAAGCCAATTGGAAAAGTCTCACTTGCTTCTGTCGTCGCACAAGACCAGACCATTTGTTTCGAGCCAAAGACTAATGTCCGCGGCGATACCAAGAGTTCCTGCAGCGCCCAAGCTCGACGGCTCAAAGGACTGTCGTTGATGGTATCAAATAGTAGATGTTCGGGTTGGTGGGGGTATATAGCCCATGGGTAACTGACTCGGTGGTATACCGAGCTTTGGATGATGTTTGTGACGCATGGTCTCACTGCACGGGGATCGCGACGGCAGAATATTGAGTCTTGTACAGTTGATGCACCAGCTGCTGCGAGGGTGAGAGCCGCTGAACCGTAGATGCTGCCCATCTGAGCGGACTCCTTGATCCAGTCGGGTTTGGAGTCTTGAATAATGCAGAGCGCGTCGACCCATATATATTCATAGCCGAGATCGCGTGTTGTGGCGATTGCATCGCGTATGGTATTTGGTAAACTCGACAGAGGGATTTCGTTTTGGAATGGAATGAGGGTTGCTTCTGTGAGAGTGACGGTGTTGTCGGTTCCCCAGCAGTAGCTTAGTGCAATGTAGGATACTGCTTTTGATGGAATGACTAGTCGGGGTTGTTGGGCTTTTGAGCCGATGTGAATAAGTCTCGTTGGACGCCAATTTGAGTGTTGTGGTTGGAATTCTTTGCAGATGGGATGTGAGCGATTGCACCCTTTGATCCATTTTCGTGCAAGCTGCAAGTTCTGCTCGTTCATTGTGGAGGCATGCTTGCCAGGGATGGTCTTGATAACATGACTCGTCTCCGTTTCTATAATCAAGTTAGTCATATTCTTCGCACGCGAGCACTAGTAAAATTACCTTGAAGTGGCCGCATTCGCAAATCGAATGAAACCTCTTCCAACACTGAACCTTTCTCCGACCTGATCGCCAGCCAGAACTCATCAGGCAGATCAATTCCCAACGCAATATCAGTAATCGCCATATTCGTCCTCTCCTCCCAACCCAACTTCCCGCTTGGATCTCGCTCAACAGTGCGATATTTGAAACAAAGCCGCACAACCTCATCACTTCCTAGAGTCTGAAAGATCTCTTTTGAATGTTCATCAAAGGCATGTGCGATCATGATGCAGAGATGGCAGCCTGATGAACTCGTCTCTGCAAGAAAATCTTGCTTTGTTTTTGACCACTTTGCCCAGCGCGAAATGCCATTCAGAGCATCCCAGCTACTTGAGTAAGGATTTGGATCGTTCCTGGGGAATTGTGACTTGTGGGTTTGACATGTATATTTTGTACAGCCGACGACGGACATTGAGCATGCGTGGGTACATGCGTCGCAGAGACGCGATCTCTCGAGTGGTGATGGCCGCATTGTGATTGACCTCGTAAGAAAATTGAATAGCTGGGGGAAGAAATATGGAGAAGGGAAAATATGATTATGAATTGTGATGGTATATATGAGATGGTGTTTGTCACCTTTTGGTAAGGCTGACTCAAGATTAGCTCGTATACGGTGTGACTCAGACCGGGCGCAACACCCCGGCCAGCTAGTCACCAAACATAGCGCAGCATGACATGACGCTTTTAATTTTGTACAAATGTCAAATTGAATAAATCATATTACTTTGCACATAGAAATTGTTCAATAATGAATACTTGGCCATCTATCGCAGATCGGATAGCTCAACGTCAACAAAGAACTAAATACTCTCCTAGGTCCAACTCTCCACTATCGTCAAGACGCCTGCATCTCTGGATACTCTAGACATGTCCAGAACGCACAAGACCGCGACTTGTCAAGACCACCATCTACATCAAATGCCCACGTAGCCCGCCTGCTCTTACGACTCCCATCACAGTGACCCTCAAACTGATAACCCTTCTCACTTTGCTCAAAAGAGGTTCCCGGTGTAGGTGAAGGAATACTCCAACGACAAGGCTCAAACAAAGCCGGGGACCTCAAGGCCTCTCGATCTGGTCGCTCAACGCAAAGCTCGGTCAATTTTATATCCAAGCCTGAAGTGCAGTCGCAGAAACTGTCGCATTTTCCAGAACCCTGCTGCGTAATGCCATTGCTCGGATTGCGTAACGTAAGAGTTTGGGCTGAGCCGAAATGCGGTTGCAAGCTCTTGCGACGATCAGTCGCGCTTTTACGCCTTCGTGGCGGAGACTGTAATGCGAAGTGAGGAGGTGTTCTGCCATTGAGTGCAATTACTGTAGCGCGGCGACGCTGTCTTGGGGCCATGAGACGTGGTGGACTTGAGGTCTGGGTGAAGCTGGGTATATCTGTTGGTGTTTTAGGTCCAAAGGCTCGTACAGCTGGAGTGGAGAGAACAGTGCTCTTGGCAAGGTTGAGAGGTTGAGGCACCATTGTGAAAAGAATGACTTGATGTGCGATAGTCTTGGAGAAGATTTTGGACTTTGGCCTTTGAGATGGATGTTGATGAAACGCCCCGTTATATCACTTTGGATGTCTATGCGCTTGGGCAAAAAATGTCGCCAATCTAAGCAAGCATTTTATTTACTCATGCTGAGCTTAATGATGAAATTAAAGATTACAATGAAATTCGGCGCTGGTTTATGCACTCACGAATCTTATTCCACGTTTTTCGTTTTTAAGGTTGATTTAGACTACGTTAAACTGACTGGATGCGCTGAGTCTTGCGTTTCAGAGCATTTTGAGTTGTGGCGTTTGGAACTATGACCTGTTGGTGCGCCCGAGGAATGAAGATGAAACAAGAATGGCGTAGACACTTACAATGGCATGATCTATTAGTAAAACATCGTATTGTTATCTCGATTAACTTTTCTTGTTATCCAAACACTACGGATGGCGTCGGCGATAAGCCGCCATGGTGTTGATCCCCTTGGGTGGCAAGCGATGGGAGACTGCTATACAATCGTGGTGAGAGGCAAGGAGATCTTGGCAGTGTGAAAGCCAGTAGCGACCTGGCTGAACGAATGAAGTTGTTATGTACTGGGAAGAGTGTAGTAGAAATGACTATGTACACAATTTGCCCTCTCTCCTCCCCTTGTTGTTGCTCCTGTCTCTTTCCTCCACCTCGATCCTAATATCTCCCCTCCCTAACATCGACTCCGCATCTCACACTTTACCGAGTTTCTGACAAAAGTGACTTTAAGAAAGACCGAACCACTTGAAGTCAAGATCCTCATGAGTAGGCACGACGTGTCCAACTCCAGCAGCAGAAACAGCAACAAATTTGGTTCCGTCTCCGTAAATCATAGTGGTGTAACCCGACTGAGGAGTGTTAGTCTCATTACGACTAAAAGAAACACCTTGAATCGTCGACCACTCCTTGATCTGCTCAAGAAGATTCCGGTAATAAACCAGATTATCCGCGGTGCCGTGCCAGGTCTTGAATCGCGGGTACGCCCCGCTGTAGCCAGGATACATCGCCTTAACCTGATCAGCCCACTGCTGCCCCGTCTTGATGATCTTTCCGTCAGAGCAAACACGGTCAGAACTAACGGGGCTTGATCCAGGAGATCCAGCCATGCATCCGGCTGCAACGCCAGAGTAGCATGTCGCAGCTGCGAAACGGTCTGGGTACGTAGCCGCGAGAACATTGGTCATCATGCATCCGGAGCTGGTACCCGTGACGTAAACTCTCTTGGGATCGGCTTTGTATGTGTTGATGATGTAGTCGACCATGCTGACGAGAACTTGACTGTCGCCCTGACCATCGTGCTTGAGGGTCTTGGTGCTGGCGACATCCCAGCAGTTAAAGTCCTTTTGGGATGAGGGGAAGATGAGAATGACGCCCTTTTGATCGGCGAGGGACTTGTACTTTGTCTGCTGGAAGTAGCCTGGACCATTTCCACCGCAGGCGTGAAGCTATATCCGCAGGTCAGCTGAAGGACAGGGCGATATGATGGGGATGGCTTACCGCAAGCATGACTGCTGGGCTAGCAGGAAGGTTTCCGGGGATGTAGGCCTGCATGATCAGCTGCGTGCCGTAGGTGTTTCCAAAGTTATTGATGGTCTGGAGCTGAGCCGCAACAAGACTAGCGCCCAGGCTTAACTGAGTGAGCAACTTGCGGGGGGAGGGGAGTCCAAGCATGGTCAACAATTCTCCGATTCTGCTTAGTTGTCGGTGTCTGTTGTTTCAATTCTTCAACCGCGGTCGATATCAGCTTTATACTCAAACCAAGCGACGATTATAGCTGTTGTCGCTCAGGTGATGTTTAATGCCGGTGTCAAATACCGCGAGATCCGGAGGCAGAGACCCCGCAGCCGGGAAAAATAATAAATACTGCATGCCCATCGCGGAGAGGATCAAATGGTAGACAGCGTCGCATGCATCGATGAAACGAGTATTGTTTCAAGAGGCTATTTCCATCTCCAACTTATCCATCCGAGGTAGTCTCGTTTACCCCGCATATTTGGCGTCATATGTATGGAAAGGGTATGCCGATGGACACGGAGGATGGTTCTCCGCACTTGCCGGAAATAGTAACTGGTTCCTGACTAGGGATGTTCTGGATAAATAGGGCGCCACGCGGATGATTACGCTCCGCTACCGCCAAGAACAGGAACCTGTGGTCGGTTTTGATCGTCGTATTCACCGCTGCCGGGCTTCATGCCACTGTTATCACATAACCTGACCACGGACGTCCCTTTGTAGAGCATAGTCATTCGGTTTCTTGTCGATGGATAGATATAGTACGGCTGGCTCCTCTCAGCCTCGATTGTTCGTACTATTATGGGAGAGCATTATGCTACTCTCTCAGAGTGAAGGAGTAGATACAAGATGTGTATACGCGAATTGTTTAGATAGTAACCTCATGCTCCAAGAAGACATCTCAACGAATAATACCGCAAGTTACTGTAAAGGCCAGGGATGCAAGAGATGTGTCAAACTAAGGTTCATGATGTGCCATTGTTCTCTGTGATTAGATCTTGTTCCAGACTGATCTTCTGTGGGCACGCATTCATTCAATTGTTCTTTGATCGTGGTCATTCTTCAGTCTATGTTCTTTGTTCTTTAACTTCTTCTCTTTTGTTCAACTGTGTAAATCCTGGGACTTGTTATATACTTCGAACAAACAAGACTAACCATTTGCTATAAAGGTTCAAAGATGTCTTATCAAGCGAGGTAGGTTTACAAACACCTTCAATTTACCAGCATCTTCCCTATGCGACTTCTCAGAGTATTAGTTTTGCTACTAAGAGGTTTTCGCTTAGTCTTGCTTCTAAGAGGGTGTCGTGCAGTCAACCCAAGAAACTACCCAAACTATGGATCGTCCATCCCGAAGCTGCACCTGTAAGGTGGAGGTGACTCGGCTAGAAGCCCGGGTTACTATTCTTGAAAAACAACTCGCACGATTGCAATCACCAGGATCGTCAGACATGGTGCCGCTAGAAAAGAAGAGAAATCGACCGGAAGCGGCTACATCATCTGACGCAGCGCCAGCACGAAAGAAGGTAGTCAAGCGGTCGGAGACTAAAGACCTAATCAGTAAGGCAGAACTCCTAACCACACCTCACGAAGCAAAAGATGAGCCCAAGTTCGATCGGCGATACCTCACAGGAAGAGGGCCTCCACTGACTGGCCGAGCCTTCTCGAAAGCATATTTGAAGTGGACTTTGGATGATATGGACTCGCGAGTCACTCCGTTTAGACTTCGACACCGGCGCGCTAACTATTGTTCCATCCGAAACTACTGCAAGCACTGGGAGATTGTCGATGGTACTGAACCTCACAAGGAAGGGGATATCTACGTTCTTCTCCTTTGTATAGACAACGAGTCGGTCGAGGAGGGAGATAGTGGTTGTCAGGGGATCAACATGTTTGATGATGAGGAGCCTCTCGCTAACCGTATCACTATTCAGTCCTGTCGTATCTTCTGGGATTTATTCCCTACCTTCGATGATTTGTGGCGTGATGATGGCTACACGGTTCTTCATTGTCTGGTGCTTGATTATGGTAAGATGGTGGAGGAAGATGGGGATGAGTGGAAGTGGATGGATCAGTTCGGACGGCTGATATCGAGAATGTGACTCTAAGGTCACCTGGAGATGACTTGAGATAAACATGGGGAACTCACTAGGCTGAGTTAAATCTAAGGTGCTCTTCTAGATAGGTTTTAAATATTGTTGCTAAAATTATAGGACAAAAGTCTGACAACACCAGCCCCACAGCCAACCTCCCTCATTACAACAGCAATTAAACACTCAGCGATATTATCACGAATAGTTAATTAAATTTAATAAAATATATATTAATTAATTTCCCTAATCTAGCGCTTTAATATTTTATATACTATCTCTATGCATAAATAACAGCATAAAGGCAATTTTTCATAGAAGTTATTAGCTTTAAAATCAGGTAGAGAGGCAAGGCTGCCTACGCCTCTTGCAACCATCTGATCAACTGAGCTCTATCTGCCTTATTATTCTTCAATCTAATGAATTCGGGATGCATCTATTGAAGCTTGGCTTTTAGAGCTTTCTATATGTGTTCTATAGGGTTTAAATCAGGGGAATGAGACAGCCAATTAATAGGTTTTATCCCATAGAGGAGCAGCCAATCTATCAACGGTTTAGCGGTGTAAACACGGGCATTGTCTTGTTAAAATAGGTCAAATTCATCAAGGAAAGGGAGGAGACCTTCCATGAGGGCTTTATAATAAGACCAGCTAGAATAACCTCCTTTTTTAGCTATCTTATCCCTCAATATCAGTATAAGATATAACTGTTTATCTTAAGCAATTCCTCCCCAGAATATAAAGGAAATAGTTAGTTTAACATGCTGCTAGACGTTAACTAGGTCTATATAATACTTCTCATCAGGTCGGCGAAAGATCCAGCTATCGGGGTTATTCGGTGCGTTGGAAACTGTAACCTTATCAGTAAAGCAGATCTGTAAGAAAGTTAGCGTTGAGAAGGGTGTCATTTTAAGGCTATTTATAAGAATATATTTATTAATATAATAAATCTAAAAACAGGCATATTATAGCCTTACTTTTACATTATCTTTTAACAGTTTAATCCTCTTTTTTAACCTCTATTTACATCGCTAATACCTCTTCAACTAACAACATAGCATCTAGGCTAACACTTTAATACTAAGCTCTAATAACACCTTATTCTATATAATTAAGCGATTTCTTTTAATAAATAACTAGATAGATATAATCTCCTAAGCGCTAAGTTTCTTTAGATACCTAGAATGTGATCTAGAGATGTTATTATAGTTCTCTTTCTAGCGTTTAACTATCTAGGAGACAGTCCTAGGATCTATTAAGTAGGAGGTTATAACCTGTCTTATTGATTTACTAGCATATATCTCTGCTACTATAGCTGCCCTTTACTTAGAAGTAAATTTATAGTTTCTTTAGCAATTTCTACTTATTTTAGTACTAAAATTGCATTATTTAGAAGCTATTAAGTATATAATTCTTATTATTAAAGTAATTATGTTATTTGCTAATACTAGACTGAAGCGGGGTAGACGCTTTGGTGTTGTCAGACTTTTGGCACGTGATTGTACTAGAAGTGCTCTCTTGAACTATTTTTCATCCTCGACTTAACATTATGAATTGTGCTATGTTGTGAATTTTAAATGCTAATTTATTTATACTAGAGTATTATTAGGATATTAAAGCCTTTTACAGATTATGAATAAACATTAGGAGTAGTGTTAATTATCCGTTCCTTTACCGAGAAATCTCTCACTTAAAAGCAGTAAGAGTTAGCGCAGTTTTTCTTATTGTAAATGTAATTGGACTCTCGAACGAGGATATTCCACAGGTGAACAGTACTGAGGCCAATAGGTCCTGAAAGGCAGTGGCTTTACTGTTCGCTAACCAGATATCAAAGAACTCTTTAGATAGATACTTAAGGTGGGGGCTTGTGGCGTAACGGTTAGGCGCCACTAGCCTGACCTAAAAGCTAACTAGATAGCTAAAGGTAGTGGGTTTAAATCCTGCAGCCCCTAACCCTAAAAATTTAAAAACTAAAATCTAATTACTAAAAAACCACTCTAGCTTTTAATTAATTTTAACTTAAAAAAACTAATAAATTTAAATATAAAAACTAACTAGCTAATAAAAAGGCTAAAAAAAGTATATCTATTAATTATTTAAGCTTTATAATAGGTTAATAAAATGTATATTATAATATAAGATGTGCTTAGATAAGCAGCATAGTAATAGATTTTATGTATTTATAGATACTTAAGGGATAAAGACACAATTAAGCATTTCTTCAAGTGAACACAGGCGGCAAAGAACATGCGCTTGCATAACAATCGTTCTTTATACAGTCAAAGCCAGTTCGACTTTGTCCGCGAGATTGATCTCCATGATCAGAGACATATAAGTATGTGCATAACTTGCAATTTCCATGTTCAAATAACGGTAACAGTCCAGATCCTAAAGCAACAACAACAAAGCTTCACCAAGTCTGATAATCCACCAACACCACCATTATGTTCACAATTTGGTCCGCCATCGCACTTTTCAACACTCTTTCGAGAATCATTAGTGGCCTCTATGTAGTATACGACTTTTATCGCAACCCGCTCAGCTACATCCTGTTTTTCTTTGGCATCGTGCCCGGCCAACTCACGCCATTCCGCACCCTGTTTATGAGCCTTACGATCCTCTTATTCATGATAATATTCACATACCTCATCATAGGTTATGTCATCAAAGCTGCGATATTCTTAGCCAAGAAGCTGTTGTCCTTTGTGTGGACATTGTATCTAAACCCGTTTTTCCTGGCGGTTCTATATGCGATGCCATTGGGAATTGTAATTCGAAAACTGGAGATATGTATTTATAGTGTCTCTGGAGGGCCTAAGCAGGAGAGGTAATTGCACTCTTGAAGGTTGAGACTTTGTGTATTTAAAGTTGCTAATGCGTGTTGTGTTTTCACACGTTTTCTAGAGAATGTAGATATTCTTAGTATAAAGGGCAAATAAACAAGTATTTCTTTAAATATATTTAGTTAACACATTAGACTTATTAATAGCTTATTAATCTTGGTAATTTGGTGGTGGCGCTGATACAGCTAATGAGCCACCCTAAAGCACATAAGTCTACACGTCTTGAAATGTTGCCATACTGGGGCCCCAAGCACAAAACGACTCGGAACTTACTACTGGAAACCCTGCTTCTGCGATGTAGTTGGGTATTTAAAAGAGACTTATTTTTATTGAGGCTGGATGCGCTATCGTTGAACGCGACTTCATGATCTCGGTGTCAAAGATGCGTCTTCCGGGCATGCTCCAATTTGAGCACTGGTCGGCATTTCGCAAACGAGCTTTTAAAATCGCGAATAATTAAGTCAAGCTACATAAAAGGACGAAAAGTACTTTATTGGCGAAAACAAATTTATTCCATGGTGCAGGCTTCGGTCATGGTCTACTCTTCACATCGCGAGGCGAGTCTGCCCCTGCCAGCTGAGAAATGGATTCGTTCCATGTAAGATGATTGGGCTGATTGACGATTCTTGCTGGATACAAACCCACCGTGAGACGGACCCTTGTCAGGGCCGTCAAACAACGGCTAACGCCGGGAAATATCTTTGGATGACTATCGATACAAGTGTCGCTGCGAGTTTGCCCTTTTGTTGAATGATAAGTAGACGTATCCTCTATAACTGTGGCCTATTTGAATGGTTGAGATAGCATGGGAGTTGGCGACGAACGGGAATATCTCGGATCTCAACATCGACAAGCCTTGGTGGGTTATCCGGCGACGCCCGTATTCAGTCGGGAACTTGTCTGTCATGTCGAAATGGGTCCTATTGATGACGCATACCCTATTGGCGATGTGCTATCTATGACAAGAGACAATTGAATTAAGCAGAGTGCTAAGGATTTGAAAAGGCCATTGAAACTATGCCAGTATACAGAATCGGACAGTATGGTTCCACGGGATTTGGTGGAGCAAAGTCTCCGATTCAGGCAAAATTCCAGTCACGTGAACTCTTTTGTAAGTAAGATCGAGTTGGGGATTGGAACAACGAGGATTGTCGATTCTGGCTGATTGAGAAAGATATAATTTACCGAATGAATAAGATAAGAAAGCTATAAACCGCCCGATGAACGAGCAATACAGTTATAGACACCTCTCAGCTTCATGAGCTGCTATGATCGTCAGTCAATTATCAGTCCGCTTGTTAGCAGGATTGATTGCGCTAGGAGCAAATATACACCGATAACCCAGATGCAAATGTTGGTGGAGGCGAGTTTTATATCCATAGTCTTTATTCTCGTGACTTATCGCGCGCCCGATTGCCAAAACCGCTTCTCTCGGAGGCTATCGCAGAGGGAATAACTTCACGAGGCGTCGAACACCACGTTGTCGACATGCCTGCATAGGTTTCACATTCCCGATTAGCGTCGTCCCAGGCTATTTTAGTGGGTAAGCACTGGCAAGCATCGGGGAAAGGTTCAAAAGTCAAAAGACCGCCAGTGAAGATGATGTGCAGTGTCTACCCTCAATCGGGGCGATTTTAGCGCTGGCGCCCTACTCGAGATTCAGCGATGGACTAAATTTGGGCACTAGTTCAGGGGGTTAGATACCCAATGCCTCCCTCTTTCTTGTCTTCAAAGCGTGATATAGTTATTCCCAACTATCAGCATATCCGTCAAAGATATCCATAGGATTTGTATACAATTATGTCAGTCTGTTGGACCATATATCTCAATAATTGCAGGGTTCGCAGGTCGTTGTCTCGTGGCTGCGCTCGCGAGTCATATTTCACCAGATCACATCGGACCTCCCCTCTGCAAGTCTCGGCCCATCGGCAAAGTGCTTCCTCAAATATTCCCCGTCCCAAGACCAAATCTGGACAAGATCCATCGCTCATGGCTTATCTAGAGTGATCTCGAGATTTTCCAACCCAAGAAATTCATTAGTGCCGAGTCTATTCCCGAACCTCGTAGCCACCGTCAAAGCGCTGGTGTGCATAGTAATCTGCTTCTAGCCACTCACGCAGCTTTGAGAAGAGGCACACGAAACTGGCGCACACCAAGATAGCCACCATCTCAAGTCTCTTGACCTTTGGTATGGTGTTGAAGAACCAGTGGCGTGTATGCTGAACGTTTATGGAATAGCGTCTCGTCTCATCCTTTGCTTAAGTGCTTTCCTTCCCCCATGTCCCCAACGGATCGACCTCCCCGCGAGATTGAGTTGAACCGCTGACCCGTTCACTCGCCAAAATGCCTGCAGGGCCGTCCGGTGTCGTTGTCTTGGTATGCGCTCAATCGCCAGCCATTTGGATCATCATCTAACAATCGCACGCTCAGACTGTTATCTACGTCCTCATTGCGGTGTCCGCGATAATCATCGGCGCCCGAATCTATTTACGATTGGCAATTCAGAAGCAGCGCCTTGTGACAGCAGACTGGTTGCGCATATCAGCATGGTGCACCGCGTTCATTACCGGGTTCTTCGACATATTGTATGCGAAAGAAGGCGTCTTACATCCTGGGATCAATTACACCCTGTCGAATTGGGATGCGCCGTTGGACCAGCAGATCAGAGTCCGAAAAGTAAGTTCAGTGATTACCTGCGATGAAGATTGAGCTGATTGAAGGATGCAGTACAATTGGGTCAATCCTTTCCCATTTTACACCACTTTCTATCTTTGCAAGGCATCGCTGCTTGTCATTTATCTACAGCTATTTCCGCCGTTCATGGTCATAAGAAGACTCATGGTTTGGATCGTGGTCGTGTATTGTGTCTGCGCTTACATCGTTACCATTTCACTCCAGCTCTTTCTTTGCTATCCAATCCAACGGAACTGGTATTACAGGACAATCATCTCTGATATTCTATATCTAATACTGTTGCTAGGTCGGTCACAAAACCTGAAGAAGCATGCAAATACACCTCGACACTTCTTATGTTCCAAATCAACTGGGTGTTGCATTTCGTCGGAAGCATTGCTCGTGAGCTACCAACGACTCTTGACACGACATAGAACTAATACCGCAATAGTCTTCTGCCTCCCGTTTCTCATCATCCACAATCTCAACATGCGCAGGAAAGTCAAAGTCAGTGTTTACTGCATCTTCCTCTTGGGAATCATCGATATCGCATTTTCTCTCACGCGGTTCTTGACCATTCAATTGGGCGATAGCGAAGACTTCCGTTCTTTCACGATAATCGGTAATTAAATTTGACGCTCAATTGAGACAAATGTCCTAATTCCTTGTCAGAACTCTGGTGTTCCCTCGATGTATACATCGGCCTCGTTATCTGCTGCATCCCAGCTCTGCGACCATATCTTGCCAGGAAAGGAGTTAACTATAACATACAGGAATCAGGGCGCCCTTCAAAATCTGGTCATGCGATACGTCGGACAGGCCAGAGCGGATTTGAAGAGATAATTGAGGGGTCAGGTCTCAGGGGCGATGGCAGAGATGATTCATGGTCTGCATCTGACTCTTGTGAGATTACAACAGAGTTGAATGATAAAAAGGAAAGCGGGAGTGATATTGAGCTGGTCAGTATTGAGGTTAGCAAGAGTAGTGTATAGATTGAGGATATTCAGCGCGATAGAATACAGCATTGATTTACTTGCCAATCGAGTCTGGCCGAGTGTCAGTACTTGCATAGTCGCTTCCACGAGAGCGTTAACATGAGTGGAGCACATCTATCAGAGTTCCCAGCTCTCACACGTAACTCATTGATACTTAATATGTTAATAAGAAACAATAACCAAATACACTTAGAAAACTTAATTATATACAGGTTTTGGAGGGCAGTATATGAACAAACTTGGCAAGAATCATAATAAATTTCATTAAATTCAAAGTTCATTAGGCTAAAGTTTACCGAAACCCACTGACCCTCTCCATTTCTGGACCGTGGTTGACCACTACTACCATTTTCTTCGTGTATATCTCATCTGGCTTCAATTCTTAGACCCTGCTGTATCATCGCCATCAGCAGAGAACCGAGCTCGTGACCACGGTACTAAAATTCATCCTCTGAGTGCCACGGCCAAGTGTATCTGCATAGCTCAACTTCTGTAGTTGGGAAATGTGACCGGCTACTTGCTATCGCGTAGTAGTTCCGACAAGCTTTATCATTACATGTTTCCTCAGTACCAGGGGGGCCACTGTACGTATATGACTCCCTGCTTATTGCATGGAACCAAGCATGGTCTGGCAGATTCGCCTGTTGGAGTTTCCCATCCATGGGCGCCCAGCCAACGCGTATACATCGCTGGTAGCGAATCGTGATGCAAGAGTGTTTAGCACGGGAACCGAGGTGGGAACAGGGTTCAGCTGTAATCTTCACATTGTCTTGGGTCGGATTGTCGTGGAGTAGAGATGAGTGACTTGGCGGTTTTGCCACTTTTGGATGGATGACTTTGACTGGATTATCTTGAGACGAGGCATCAGTGGAGATGTCTTCGAGGTTGAGGGCACTCAGTTCGGGCAGAACTCCCGATCCAACTTGTGGTGCAAAGTGCTTCCCGCCCTTCTCCCGAACTGATCGAATGGCGTCGTAAATATCCCACATTGGAAGAGTCATTGTTCTCGTTCCGTGGTTCATACCATAGACAATGTCGCCGATCCCTTGATCTGGTGCCAGATCAGGATCCGAGTTGCCGGTAAATGTCAGGAACAACAAGCCCCCACCCATTGCATATGTGATAATCTCAGCCTTTGGCCCATCAAGTTCATTGCTGCAAGAACTATAGTGACTCGGATCTTCGCAACTCATGATCTTGACTTTTTGACCCCTCCAGGTGGAGGGCTGAGGGGCAGCAATAAAGCTTTGGACATAAGAGAAGTCGAGGGTTTTGTGCTCACAAAGCCGGATGTAGCCCGACCTGGCAATGCATCGGCTCTCACCGGCTGAAAAGCACGAGGAAGGGTGAGAAACTCCGCAACCTTCGCACTTCTTCCAGTCGGAATGTCGGTGCGCGAACTTGCACTTCTGAGAGGAGCCGTCTGTCTTTCTAATATCCAGCCACTTCTGACAAGTAGAGCATGTCCTTCCCTTTCTGACGAAGTCGTTCAGGCCTTGCAAGCAGATACCTCTCTTCTTGGCCTTGTAGCCGAAGCAGTGCTTTTCTTTAACGAGTGGGAGATCGATGTTTGTTATAGTGGCAGGTGCGCTCTCTCTACGTGCCCAAGTCCCCGATGAGCTGAGACACTGCTCACAGCAATCCTTGTCCGAGAAGAGATGTGAGTCGAAGGCTTTATCCTGAGTCAACCATCTGAAGCGCTGCGAAACTTGGCGTAGCGCAAAGAAGGCGAATAGAGATGGATTATCTGTGCCTTTATAGATATTGTGGATGATAGACATGAGGATCTCATCTGGGAGGCCGTTCAGGCCAGCGGCAGCGGCGGGGCGCGGTTTGACTGCTTTGATAAGATTAGCTGCTATTACGGGGGCCTGGACCAGTACAACTCACTTGTCCATGGACCGAGAAACTGAGTGTAGAACCTCAGTTGCCTTCCGATGAGAGGAGAAAACAAGTTCATGGTGGATGGTGAAGATGAACTGTGGGTCGGTGTTTGCGCCATGGGTGATAGTAGAGAGAGGGAGATTGATGAGGAAAGTTTTTTCTCTATTGGCAGTCCTAGCCATGCCTTTTTATACGTGGCGCTCACAGAGTTCAGTCCACCTGGTAAAGTTTTAAGACCAAGCTCAACTTTTAGTCGAGAAGAAGTAAATTTATCGTGGGAACCTTGAGTGAGCGGTAAAACAAGGTTTAGTGCCTGAAAATTGGGTTTGATGACACGTATGGATTGATGCTCAAAGCTTATAACATTTCAACAAGACAGATCAAGCCACCACAGTGAAAAGTCCCCATTAACTTCAGGTTTGGGAAAGCTTCAGCAAAGATAAATCTCCCACTTAAAAACACGACACGTATGGCGGAAACATAAACTCGGCGGCATTGCATCTACAGGCAAGATGCATCAGCTTGGTAGCTGCTGCGTGGAGAACTCAGTAAGTGACTCCCTTCTTCGAGATAGCGTATCATGTTAATGGGACGGTAATGGACATACTCGCATATGCTTGATGACTCTAAACCGCCTCATAGATGGCGAAGTCAAACAGTTCGCAGGCGTTGAAAGGAGACATGAAGGTTTCTAACCTATTTATTGGGCAGAAAGAAGCACGCGACCAGATATACGCCAGTTTATGGCGGATATTTAGGGAAGAAAGATGAAAGGAAGCTCCAAGCCACATGAGGATGAGCATACATCAACAAGTTGAACTAGCTGTCGCAAAGGCGGAATGACAACCGAAGATGTTGGAAGCATACGGCAAACAAATCAAGGGGGTATGAATGGCCTTGCTTTCAGTATGTATAATTATCGGCAGTCTTGAGGAGCAGTTTAGCTTAGCAATGAGGTAATCCCCTCTTCAATGTTGAAGATTGTCAATATGAGTAGATTATTCGCTTTCATACCTCTTTCGCGATAAAGATACTCGATGTGCCGAGTATCGCAGAAACGATGGCATATTACAGCAGGGATGGTGTAATATGAAAGGCGATGTCATTGAGAGTATTGACTAGGCTGTTAGTAAGATGTGGACATAAGCCAGTTTTTATTATGTTCAGCACTTTGGGGAGCGTTTATAGGTTTTGTAGATAATTTTATTCTTCGGGTTCCTTCTCTAGACTGGCGGTCTGTATCTCAACACCTTGTTCTCCTACCCTGTTACTATCGTTTACCCTCATTCGCGAAACATAGCCACTTAGCAGCGGCCCCCACCAAGGGTTCATGGTGCCTCTACTTAGTACCCTCCAGCCTCTTCAAATCCTGCAGCATCTGGAGCACCTCGTTCTGAGACGACGAAAATCGTCCCTTATGACGCTCAGCCAGCTGCTGTTGCCACTTCTCGGTGCTTAGAATCATCAAGGCATCGACTAGCGGGCCAACCTGATGCATATGCTCCACAAGCGCTGCCATCTCTTCTGGGGTAGGAATGATTGTACCGCTGTTGTCATACGGACGGGGCCCAAAGACTTCTGGACATTTGTCCTTTGTTTCTCGGATAGAGTGTTCAAGGTGATTTAAGATAAAGTGGATTTGGGTATAAAGTTCCATGAAGGGTGCCATTTTTGCTGTGTGAGGAAAGTTGAGTTGTGGGTTAGTGTTTTGGGCTGCTGTGACGAAGTTGGTAATTGGTACTGCGGTGCAAGTTATAGGTCGGCACAGTAGCTTATTTATATGTATTGGTGAACCGGCAACGTGGGTTTTCTCATACCGTTTAAATCGATACATACGTGGCATTATGGAATGCTCAGGAGTTGCTGTACGGTACCTAAGAACAAAGAACCGCAGAGAAATAATCAAGAACATGCTTGGTGAACATAACGCTATGACAATGCATTTTCGATTTAATGCATCCGTATCATGAACATGGTTCAGGATGAAACTGGAGGACAAAGGAAGCTACAGTTCTTGGCTGACTTGCTGTCTCTGAAGGGCACCTGAACACAACGACAATGATAGTAATTGCTAGAACATGTTATCTACGATGCACAGTTCATGAAGAGCGCCAGTTCGCTTAGCCATTCAAGCACCCACTAGCCTTATTTCTGCATAGCTAAATGTCTCATACTCGGGAGTGACCTGGCTCTAAGAAAACATACACGCTGTGGATAGGGGTCAGTGGGTGTCAGAAGTGGCTGTAGAGACCAGAAAGATAGAATGAGAAAGTCTGAATTGGTTGAGGCTGCAATCGGGGCGTTACCCGGCGAATTCTGTGTTTCCGCCTGCCACCGACTACCGTCTGTCGTGGCTCTGCCGTTCTCGACAGTTTCTTACTAACCGGTATCAGCTAGCAGACGGTAGCTCTTACACGGCGACAGAGGGCAAAGAGGACGAAAGTTGAGACGACAGAGGGCGGGTCGTCAAAGGGTAATATATAGAGCTGGGTAATGGCTCTCGAGGCCCAGACCTTGACCCATGGAACATAAGAACATAAAAGTAGACGCACCAACAAATAGTACACTGCTGTTGGCCAATCATGACTTGGCACGCCCATCTTGTACTGTTGCTTGGTCTGCCTCACATCAGCCAAGTGCACCGGCATATAAAACGACTGCTCTTCCAGCCTCATCCTCCTGCGCCAACTCAAGCTTAACTTCCAAGCTGCAACACACAACCTCAAGTAAAACTATGCCTGTATCACGACCAAGAACGGCCAGAAACAGCAAAAGATTCCTCCGTTTTTCCTATGCAATGCCGGGGGGCATCTGATCCCCATCGACGCGTACACGCTGGCGATGCAGAAAAGTGATACTGACTCTACTACATCGGTTAGATATACGCTGCATGGCCTGTGGTATAGCTAGTCGGGGTGTAATGGTGCGCAAGGCCAGCCCTACGGGTGTCTCAACGGCAAGAAAGGATCCTCAAGACCTGTACTGAGCTGCTGAACCACTTCTGGCTGATGGACCCAAAGTTCGGATACACAATGCATTGCTTCATATTCTCAGAGTGGATGAAGCATGGCACCTGTGCCGTCATCCTTGGCGCAGATAGTAACGCCTTCTGCCTGTCGCAGGAGTCTTCCTTCCGTAATGTCTTTGTGCTGGCGAATGTATTCGATGCCAACGCCGACTTGCGTTAGCAGCTTGATGACACTGAAACAGAGTATCTGGAGTCAAACGTTAGTGTAGGCTGCGTGAATTGCGCGTATCTCGCAACCGTGGATTGGGATGTCCGTTAATCAGTGCTTTGCGTACGGTAATAGCTGGGACTTATGCTCGTCTGCGCAGCTCAATAGCACTGATGAGCTTGATCCTAGTAATGCGTCGTTGGACAGTGGAAATAACAGCGATGGAATGAAGAAATTTGCGGTGCTAGACTTCGCTATGCTAGTTTTTAGTAGCAGCAACAAAGCCTCACCGTGGGAGGGCACCTGGCGGTCATAAGTCGCGGTGCATGGCGGGTCTGGCAAGTTTCAGTTTGCGTAGACTTTTACTGAAAAGGTTTTGACGGTCACTACAGACAGTCCGTAACCCCGGACGTGTAGCTACGAACGACTGGTTCTGCAATGAGTTGGCGATAGAATTGAGGAATGTTTGGTGCAGCGACTACCTAACATCGTCGGGCTTGAGACGGCATTCCTAGCCTGCAATCACACTGGTCAACCGGCACCGGCGAGCTTCTATGCTGCGATGGATACACCTGGCTGCGACAACCTTCTCACATTTCACTGTAAAGTATCGGCAAAAGCCATTCCTTTTGCTTGGATGCTATCTCACCGATGTGCAACTCTTGAGACCAAGATCAAGTCTAGGTCTGAGTCAAGCCTTGCTGGCCACTCCCAGAATGATATTGCGGGTGCACCTCGCTCACCTTTGGGCCTTTGGCGTTTAATGCAGGTATCCAGTCAATATGAAGACGGCCTTACCAACTGGGGTTTTACATCCGATGGTCAAGCATTGCTCAAGTGGCCTAACCATCCTGAGCGCGGCATGGAAAGCGACTCAGTCTCTCACTCTAGAGAATATCCCAGCCAGTATACTCCTAAGCCATGCTCGACTGTACAGCTGGAGACAAGAAGATGTAATGGGCCATGGGACGCTGTAATCCGAGAATGTCGCTACTCATGCAGTGCCGAAAACGACGACTGCGGTGCTGGATCGTGCGACCCTGCTGATTCTTCATCTGTTGGTGCCCTGCCCCCACCCAACGAGCACAGGTGGTGTACTCCCGAAGACACCAGCTGCTGGCCTACCAAGACGGCTATTCAGAAGTTAGACAAACCACTGAGCCCTACTGTGCCCTGACTCGGCGTCCAGTGCAGCAACTACCCAGCGCCGCAGCCCGCGCCAGTACCAACGGGATCTGTCAACAATCAGGGCCTTTACGGCTTGGGCAGTAAGGGTCTTAGAGCACTGTATCGTTACGAGAACATCGATGAGATGCAGCGTCCGTGCTTCCACATCAAAGACGGCGTTAATATCTGGAACACTGCGTCCAACATGTGCAAGGCAGCGCTGCACCAGAACGAGTACCGCAATTGGAACCCCTTCATCGTCGTCTTCCTTCCTAATCAGCGTCATATAGCTGCTGCTCTCAAATTCGCCGCGCAGCATCGTCTGTGCATCGCAACAGCTGGTACTGGCCACGAGTACAACAGTCGCAACTCATGCCCGACAGGCGGAATGCTCATCCGCACGATCCTGCTCAAAAACAAGGAGTTTCTTCCGACTAGGGATGAGGATCCAGCGTCGGCTCCCGCTGGTGCTTTTCGCTTTGGTGCAGAACCTATCTTTGCTGAGGTGCATGCCTTCTCTGCCAAGTACGATCGTGTCGTGGCCTCAGGATGGTGCTATACCGTTGGTATGACGGGATATCATCTCGGCGGCCACGGTCCTTTTGCACCCTCAATGGGTCTCGGTGTCGATAACGTGCTCGAGATTGAAGTTCTGAAAGTCAGTCGCAATCCACACGGCCAGACTGTCGTTCACAGGAAGATCGTCAGTCGCCAGAAGAGTCCTCAGCTCTTCTGGGCCCTGCACGCTGGTGGCATCGGTGTCTGGGGCGTCATTCTCTCCATGACACTCCGTTGTGCCTGACAGAGGGCTGAGTCGCGTCTTCATCTCCTAGAGCGGTACCTTTTGCCCTGGCTCAGTGGATACGTTTGATTATGAGTGACTGCGCGAGATGTGACCTGAGATCTAAAACGTATAATGAGCACCACAGGTCCCCCATCAGACCTGCCACCAAGACTGACAGGTATCATACAGTAGACACAGGGTTTGAGCAACCAGTCTATGAATGCGCCACGCCTCAGGGTGCTGGCGCCGAAGGATATTGTGTCGAACACACATTAAATGAGAGCTATAAAGATGAACTCGACTGTTCATTGAATTATTACGAGTTTCCATGATATAGATAATATTCTCTGTGAGTAAGTGGCCCTACTACCTGAAACTACAGACCATTGTTTGATAGACTGATAGACTACGAACGCTTAATGGAATGGGTATTACAGAAGTTGGACGAAATGAAGAAGGTAATAAAACGGTTACACGACCCAGTTTGCTGCTGATCCCCTTTGCCGCTAATATAGTTGGCAGAGATGAATGCGTGGCTGCCACGCTGAAGTACGATGGGAATGAGTTTTCAACCTTTATATTGCTATGAAAGCACGCTCGTCTGCATACACCAAAGACCATCGCCCGGCCGCAATACGCAACCTTCGGATAGCATAGTATATTACTGCTATGAACTATAGATAGATGTCTCTGTACTATCCTCACACCCTCCAAACTGTAGGGGATGATCAAGGTCATAGTAGTACAGGGTTATAGAAAGACTAGCAGAGGAAGGGGCATCGGAAAAATGTAAATTAGCTCATATGCTTTTATTGGCTTTACCAGCTCCTAATACGGCTTTACACATCTAATAACAAGAAACTGTGATGGTGCGTCCTGATTATTCCCATAGAGACCCACTAGAGTCAAGTGCCCTGGTTTCTTCGACTGAGACATCAGCCAAAAGCTGCAACTCAAAATATTCTCCCTTGATCTCCATCCAGTCCACGGTACCGTTAGAGACATCAAGCTTGTCGGCGTACTCTCCATTGCCTCCATTGCCAAATCCATGGACTAGGTCTAATGTCCTCCAGCGATCAATGTTCTGGTTGTCATCCCCTGCGATGTGTTTATAATCCCAAGGTTGGTCCAAAGTGAAGTTGCATTGGATGATGGAACTCCTTCCTTGAACAGAAATGTGTTCGCTAGTTGAGGTGTTTGTCATGAATGGGTATTCACTGCTTTCTGGTGATGCAAGAAGACCTTCTGCCACGAAATCGGTGTGAGTCGTGATCCAAGCTATTGGGAGCTCCATGAGATATTTGAAGGTTTCCGACGAATGATTCAGGTCGGGTTCTCCGTCAAAGACAATTGAATAAGAAGTAGCTGGTAGTCCTTCTTTTAGTGCTTCCATGGTGTACATAATGAAGTGGGAAATCTCCTGGCCGACATATTGAGAATGTACCTGATGTGGAGAGGGAATGCCTTCAGGGGTGTCCTCAATAGATTCATTTACCGTAGGGAAACTATTGACCGCTATCCTAGCACTCCTGGGGAGGATATTCCGCCAGAGGTTGACCTTATGCTCAATGAACAGCTTTGGGTTTTCCTCGACAAATGGTATCATGCCAATGATATGACACTCAGGGTGTCCAACTGCCATTCTATCCTCATTCAGAATCAGCTTAGTGATAAGGAGGCGCTGGGTCTGCGAGATGCTCTTAAGGAACCTGATGGCCAGAGAGGCAGCTGAAAAGAAATGCTTGCGCTGGTAGCAGTACCTTGTACCAGTATAACCCTCTTTTCCGACTTCACTGTAGCGCCACTGATCTAGTCGGTTCCATCGTTCTGTCAACTGCAGTTGTTCCACCATATCCGTTACTTCAAGTAGAGAGGGTATGGCCCAAAGGTCGAAACCAAGACTGAAGAAGTCTGAGGCAGGGCGCGATCTACATTCTGTCCGACCAGGCAGGAATTTGTCGATTGCTTCTTTGAACTTCTCAGGATACCGGTTTGCAATCCTTTGTAGGAGATAGGTATATGTGCGGTTGCGTGAGACGTTGTTGTCAAATTTAGATATGGCCATGGGGTTGCCAGCATTGGAGTCACTCCTAGGATGCTCCATGAAGTCACGTAGGTGAACCGTTTCGAGAAACTCTCCATCAAATTTTGGAAGGCGTCGCTCCCGATCGATGTCATTAGCTACCTCCTGTACGATGAGCGGCATGTATTTGGAGTATTGTTTGATTGGTTGCTCGTACATGTCCGGAGTCAAGCAATGTCTCAATCGAGTAAGCATAGCGTCCTGAAGCAAAGAATGATAGGTCGAGATGAATTCAACTGCCGCTGCCTTCTTTCTCCAATCTCGCCTGTAGGCTGTTGAAAAGGTGATGGTGTTGAGAGTGAAAGGGTAATGGTATGTTTCGAGAGCAACCGTGCGACAGACATATCTTAGTGACAAGTCAATTGGACAGCGATTGGCCTGCACTATCTTGTCGGTTTCAGCGTCGTAGATGTATCCTCCTTCGATGGTAAAATATTGTAGGTAGATTTGCTGGCGCATTTCTAAGGGAAGACCTAGGAAGCTAGCCCTTGGTGCGTCAGGGACGGTCTCGAGAGGCATGATGATGGATCTGTGTCTCGTGCTGCAGGGTTATGTGCAGGGACTGAAGAAGAAAGAGAAGAAAGAGAAGTGTTTGGTAAGAGAAAGAGGGGTAATTTATAAGTGGCTGAGCACCGACATGGCATGACTCACACAGCGATATCGGTGCGCGCCCGAAAGCTTAACCGGTATGGGCAACAGTCAACTACACACTTTCACCAATCAATGATCAGACAGATATGTATGCAAGGGTATCATTTGAAACTAGGTTCTCTCTGCCGGAATAAGCTCTCAGCCACAAGTCTCAACTGCAAATAACACTTCTAGCCCACAACTTAGACATCAATACCATGATGACTGACCAATAGCTACAGCGTAAAGCTGATATCATAAGAACCTAAATGATGACTCCTTGGCCGGCTTAGAGGCGTATAAAAGGCTAGTACTGATGTTAGTTTAGTCATTTAACACATTGGACGCGACTTACATGCCTCCAATCCCTCGGTCAAGAATGGTTAGCTCAACACCACAAACACCCAAGATCTTCAAGATGTCGTCTCCTAGGGACGTCAGTGGGTCTTAATCGATCAATCCGGAGTCACTCACCCGCACCAACAAGACTAGTCTTTTCTGAACAACATCCCTACCAAACCCATGTCGACAACTACACCAACTAAAGCCAGGTCAGAGATATCTTAACTTGTTGCCGAGGCATACTCACTAGAGCCGTAGTCACACCCCAAGCTGCATTAGTGTACAGGGCGACCCTACAAGACGACCGCAGCTGCAAAGACCTTAGGCCGCACTACGGGGCTGCTACGGCCTCGATCCCTATGCAGGACTTCCATCAGCTCAGCAGCGAATTTCTCATCCCTGAGTTACAGTTAGGCATTGTCCATACAATGATATCATCACGAGGGGACTTACAGCTTGCTCTCTTTGACTGTGAGACTGTCACTCGTACAGCAGCTCAATTCCCTGCAGGGGTTATCTTTGTTGCCCGGCGAGAGAAGACGGCACTATCCTCCCTGAAGGTATCGAAGGATAAGAAGAAAATTGAAGAGGCTGGAGCGCTAATCCGGGGACTGTTGTCCATGATTAGTTATGACCACCAGAAGATCAAGACGAAGCTTACAACCATGCCTGGATCGTGTCCGTGTTCAACGTGTGGATGGCGATTCGCTGTTTGATAATTAGAAAAAGATGGAGATGAAGAATAAACGGGTGATGGATACCTGAGAGGATCTTCCTGCTATCCTTACTTAGCTTGCGCACTTTACAACAGATAGGCATCCAGAGGAGGTACTGACCAGGTACGGCGCACAGCTATCAGATTTGTCGAGAAATGCTGACGCACGAGAAAAGCTTGACCTGACTGGCTATGAGTCAACCGGTGAGTCACTCGAGAGCTGAAGGAGGGAAAGAGGCTTACAGAAAGTTTAGTGATGACACGTATGTCGGTGCCACTGGGGCTGAGCTTGAACTGTCAGCAAAGGCTCAAGTCGACGGTACAATGACTCATACAAGAAGGTTGGACTGGCTGGACGTATGAGTCAGTCCGTTTCGCCGAGTCGGGATGATGAAATGCACTTACAAGAAGGTTCGGGGCAATCGGAAGGTGGTGGCGGTATTGAGTTTATGAGTCAGTCATAAGGTTCTGGCACCAAGAGTCAGTATCAGACCAAATCCTTCACGAACGATCGGGATTGGACTCACAGAAAATACACTTCGGGTTTAACACAATGGTAAAGCTCTGCCTCAAGCAGAGCTTCAAACTAGCAATCCAACCAGCGGATCGCCTCGGATCGCCATAGAGAGGAACCAAGCCTCAATCTCATGACAGTAGAGGATCCAACTTCTCCAGGAAGCTGGATGGAAACGGTATAGCTCAGTATACCAGGTAGTAGGAGCAGCACCCACCATCAAGGCGGTAACTGTCAAAGAGAAAAGGAATGCATGATGCACCAGGCAACTGTGCATTAATACGGTAGTGGTGATGTCGTGGTTGAAGGTATGCACCAGAGACTGCGCCAGGCATCTCGTGATGAAAGGGAGGAAGTGGTGAGGCTGGATACGGGCTCAACGACGCCATCTTCCCTGCCCAGCAGAGCGATGGGCCGTAGTGCTCGGAGCGTAGGGGTGATGTCGGCCTGGAGCGTAGGGGTGATGCCGGCCTCGAGCCCGCGTGTTCCTCCCTCTAGTGGAGGAGCGACGGGACCGAGTCGGTGGGGAGTCTGTATCGTCCAGTTGTCCGGGTCGCGGAGAGATGATACCGGGAATCAACTTAAATGTGTTATGTTTTGACCTAGCCGAGTCAAACTGCTCAATGTCGAAGTACTTCAAGGCCCATTGGGTTGCGACCTTGCTGTCCTTGGTGAGCAAGCGCTCATAGCTGGTATGACCGACTTTCTCCTCAAGTTCCTTGCGTGCGTCCTTGAGCCTCTCGCACTGAACGAATAGATGGAATGGTGTCTCTCTATGCCTCTCGCAGGCACAGCGGCCACACCCTGCTTCCTTGATGCCAATCTTGGAAAGATGGGACTTGAGGCCAATGAACTCGGTCCGGCAGTGGAGGAGAATGGTGGTCTGGGCGCGAGACATGTTCTCACCGTAGTAGCGAAGGCTCTTTTTGCCCCAAGGCTCCAGGAGAGCAGCTGGTAGCTGAGCGCTGTTGTCCCCGCGAGATGTCAAGGCTCTATCAAGCCTCCGTTGCCGGACATACTTCTCCCATCTGACCATACAGCTTCGGGTCGCTCGAACCTTGATGAACTTCTTCAGTTTGACGTTGCGAGTCTTTGGATCGTCCAGGGCTTCCAATCCTTCCTCACGGGAACTTGGATCTTCTTGAAAGTTGATGGCTTCGTGTAGGTTGATGGTGCATGCCCAAGCATCAAGGTTCAGATCATCATATGGGTTGCGAACCCCAGACTTCAAGAAGTTGAAGGTCTTGTCTGATTTCCATGATGCAGGAAGAGATAAGAACAACTTGGCGCGCTGTAGAGTTGCCTGGGAGTGAAGGACTGTCCATATGTTCTCGATGAACATCTCCTTCTCCAGAATCTGCGGAGCAGTGCGGTAGAAAGCCCCGGAAATCTTGCGAAGACAGAAGGCTTGGGCATCCTCAAGACGCTTCATCTGCTTGTTGTTGATCTGATAGCTGATCCTGTCTTCGTCCCGTTCCCTTCTGATGAACCACGCTCCGCAGGCATATGTAAAGACAGGTCGGATCTTGGATATGAAGAAGAGGCGCATTGTCTTCAGGTTTGGGCCCCAATGTGGCCCAGATATGAAGCTGAGGTAGCCCATTCTCTGCTTCACTTTGCCAATAACCATCGAAATGTGTTCCCCCCAAGTAAGATCACTGCTGACAATAACGCCGAGGATTTTCATTTTCTGTACCGGCTTCTTGCAAAAGTCAGTTATGTTTGGTATCACGTCGTTATGGCCCTTCTTGCTCTGTCGTTTCTTGAAGTGCATAATCTTGTACTTGTCGGCCCCGAAACGAAGATCCAGCTCGTCTGCTGTGGCCATGACTCCCTCGTGCAAGAACTCGAGACCTTTGCAGTTGGCCGCGTAGTTGTCTGATATGGCCATGAGGTAGATGTCGTCCACGAAAGCAAATGCAAAGAGATCTACTTTGCTCCTCTTGCCATCCACTTCGACAGGGTGATTTGTGAAAGTCTTTGCGCGTTGGAGAAGGGGAGCGGCAAAGAAGAGGAAAAGGATAGGTGAGAGCGGCGAACCCTGGGGAACGCCCGTGTTGAGATCGAATCGTTCGGATATGATACCAGGAAGGTTAAAGATTGCTGTGCGATCTGAGAGAAAAGACTGAATCATGTTGACGATCCATCGTGGGAAACCCTTGTCAGCCAGAGTCTGGATGAGGGCCTGCCTCCAGACATTGTCATAAGCACCGCTTATGTCGAGTCCCATGATGGTAACTACCTTGCCCATGGCCCAGGCGCTGTATACCTTGTCAAGCATGTACTCGAGGGCTTCCGAAGTGGTTCTCCAGCCAAACTGCCTTGCCGGTAGAAGATGTGGGTTTGCCTTGAGGGTCTCTTGCATCCTCGAAGCCACAATCTTCTCAAGAATCTTGCCGAGGCATGACAGCAAGGCCAGAGGTCTCCAGCTCGTAGGCAGGTTAGCAGGCTTGGCTGACTTGCGTACCATGACGAGAATCGCGTCCTTGAAGTTGTCCGGGTGATAGCTCATTTGAAGGCAGACTTGGAAAACCCGTAAAAGATGGTTTCGCAAAAGGCCGCCTCCGAGTTGAATGGCTTCGTACGGGACTTCATCGGGTCCGGTCGACTTCCATCTCGGCAAGCCTCTGATAAGCTCCTCGAGTTCCTCGTCGGTCAAGTTCTGTCGGATATGGAGCTCCTTTCTGCGATGAGTGGAGTCTGCTGGGACTGGTGCCCTGCAGGACTTGGGGCCGTCGTTGGCGCGAAAGATGACCTTCTTGAACAGATCGACCTTCTCTTCAGGAGTTTTGGCAACCTTCTCATCCTCCTCATCCTCCTCCCTGGGGTGAATCATCGGAGGTAGCTGTGAGGACTCCACGGGTCGACAAATCTTCTGTCCCAAAGACGCCAAATGAAAGGTCTTGCGTATAGATGGGGGCTCAGTCTCGGTGAATATGCGCCACAGCTCTCGCTTATCCCTCCTGATGTACCGTCATAGCTGCTTAATCCGCTCTTGCATCGCTGGCGTTATTACCGGAGACTCTTGAAGAGAAGTCACATGAGATGTTCGATCGTTCAACTGCTTTTCGAGGATGGTTTGTCGTTTCCTCTGGAAGCCAATCTCAATCCTTGGAGCAACATGACGAATGGTTTCCCTCAAGGCTTGGATCAGCTTGGAGATGTAGCTGACGATCTGCTCACGAGTGCTGAGGGGGTGATTCTTCGGAGGGAGGTGTCTAACCAGCACGTCCGTAAAGGTCTTTTGATCGACCCTGTCCAAACAGGGCTTCGTCCGGACTCTGGTTCCGATGAGGCGACTGATCTTCGTCTCGATGATGCGGTGGTCGCTTCGGAACCCTGGAGCTGGATGTACTCGGCAGTAAACCACGTCGGGAACAATAACCTGATCCGCAAAGGTCAGGTCGATTGTCGAACTCCTTATAGACTCGTCCTGTGAATTGGAATATGTAATTGTTCCAGGAATTGTGAGGAGCTCCATGTTGGTGCTGCTGATTCTCTCGTAAAAATCCCTGCTCTTGGCTGTTTCGTTCCTCCCGTGAAGACTCCAGCTACGATGATGAAGGTTGAAATCACCAACGAGGACCGAATCCCCGTCAGTGTCGTCCAGACGTTCGAACAAGGCGTCAAGGTCAAGTCTATTGTTGCGGTCGTAGACGTTGTGAATTGTGAGAAGGCGGCTGGCAGTCAGGATCTGAAGTGTGGCCACGAGTCCATTGTTGTCTCCAGTATCCATTATCGCTCGCCATGAAGTTGTTGGAATGGATTTGTGGACGTAGAAGCAAACGCTGTGCATCAAGGGTTCAATGGCTGGAGGCTCAGTGCCAGCAGGCAGATTGGTAGCGCCTTGAGTGCCATCAGGCGGGTTAGTCGTAGCGCTGGTCGTAGCATTGGTCGCAGTGTTGGCCGCACGGTTGTTCCCAGTAGCTGAGGCTCTTCCCCAGGTTGGGTATTGCTCCTCAGTAATTGGATTATCGGAGGAGAAGAAGATGTTATATCCTGGTATATTGTGGAATGCAAGACGGTTCGGGGGGTCCTGGATGGCCAAGACAAGAGGGCGGCCATTCTCAGGCGCGAGTCTGAGTGCAGTCTCGAGATGGCGGATTCTAAGAGGCGCCCCCTTGAGATTGACACTCCAAATAGTGATTTCCTTCAGGAGGGTCTCGTCTTCGCGGATCTCGCTACCACTGATGTGGTCATCGTCGAAGTCGCTGAAGTCTTCGTCGATGTTCATGTGTTCGAGTTCTTCGAGGTCTTCGATGTCATCGATGTCTTCGATCAGAGAACTGTCTTAGTTGGTAGCCTCCATGTTGAAGTGATGCAATCGTTTCAAGTGATAGGCGTTTAGAAGGGCAAATTGATGAGATGGTAGATTGATAAGCTGGCAGGCTGGTAGGTTGGAAGGTAGGTAGGTTGGTAACTGCTAATTTGATGATAGTTAAGCTGCGTACTGCAGTTATCGATTTTAGTTAGGACTAACAGAATAAAGAAGAATCAATGACCAAACATACATTTAAGGTTTGCAAGAGTGTTGATAAACTCTGAGTAATTAACGAGAACCTTCAAAGTTTAGTATTTTTAAAATGGATTGATTAGTGAGCTCATGAACTACTTACTGAACAAGGCGATATGTGATACTGGCTGAGTATGTTTAACGTATGAGCTGCGCTGTATCTCGAGATAGTGGCGGGTAGAATGGTTTGAGTTGCAAGCGGCGTGACGTGATGATAGAGGTGAATAGTAAGATAGTTGAGGGCGATAGCAAGGACAATATAAAGAATTTTTTTTTTTTGAAGGTGTTTTAAAGGATTTTCAGAAAGGATTTTGATGATGGTTGGATAGAGATGAAAGAACTTGACAGTAGATAGTATAGAAGTATTGGATGAGCAAAAATATTAGTTGCAAAGAGTAAAGGTAAAAGTGGTAATGCAATGTGATGGTGAAGAAGAATAATGGGAGGGAAGTTGAGGGCCTTTTATATTTCATCTGTACCGCTCAGCGCCAAGTCGGAAAGGAATGCATCCGACTTTGTGGCTTTCTACCCCTCTTCCAGCGATCATCACGGTGTCTACGACCACCGACTTCATTGGTCTTCACCGGCTCGCACGGAACGTTCTCGCCCCCTCCGAGTGACCACATGAGCACTTTAGAACACTCGTTTGCGTCGATAGTGGGCGCAAGGGCGTGAATAGCTCGTAAACCTGCATAATCATGATATCACGAAGTGTCCGTGAGCCGGCATCTGATCCATCGCCATCGACGGCATACGCAACCTCCGGCATGACTTTCCTTGATTTCATGCCAGAAAATGACTCTAGATTCTCAACATCACGATGGCACTGCCGCAAGGGTGCCGTGAAGTCTTGATGATGAGGGCATTGAAACTGTATTGAAGTTGTAACTAGCATAACAGCCAAGAGCGTAGCTCTACGATCATACCACTGCTTCATCTGCAGGATACACCCTTCATCTGGGTTCTGTCATGACTTGAAGCTCTTCATCTGAGCTACAAAGTCATAGGATCTTATCGAGAGCAGAGGAGTAAACTGGCGATGCTAGTGTACCAAGAACGACGATGCTGACAACCGGAATGCCTTCATATGACATCTACCAGACAGTTTACAGTGCTTCTCCTCTTCAACACCGAAACAGACCTTCAAAACTAAGAGAAATACCGGTCCAGCTTCGTTTGTTTAGGACCGGTGTCTGGTGTCTCTCTTACAACACCCTTGCCTTTCCATCTTGAACCAGTCTTGGACTTCCGCTTTGACCGAGCCTTCGGCTTCCTTCCGGGGCGGTATTCATCATCAGATCCAGGCTCCTCCTCCTCCTCAGACTCGGGCCCGATCTCATACTCAAGCAGTTCTTGGTCGGTAGGTAAAGCAGTTGAGACAGGCGCACAAGTAATGAGACCCTGGGCTTCACTGGCTGTCTCATCTCCCTCAGCAGAACTGACCAGATGACCACTTGATTGCTGATTCGAAGCTTGAGACGCGTCTCGCTCCAGCTGATCTGCTATCTCATCGTCATCTGTAAATGATCGATGAGGTCGCAGGGTTCGCAGGCTATCGCGTAGAACAATCTGAAGCGATCCCTGGGACGTCCCGGCTATGAGGCTGCTATCATCTCCAGCTAGCTGGCCAGATGAACCGCGCCTGGGGGTGGCGGAAGATTCCAACAACCCCGAAGTGTTGGGGCTAGAATCAACCGTGAAGAAAGATGACCCACAGCTAGAGCTACTAGATATAGACGCTGTTGAAGACCCAGGTGTAAAGGAGGGCCTTAAACCACGGCGAGACCTTCTGAGTGGAGGTGTGCTAGGGTTCGCGTGCAAAGGCATGGAGCGGCCGCTGTCGGTAAGGGAAACCCCATCAGTAAGAACCGAGCTGGTGACTGCAAGAGAACTGGATCTTGGGCCGGACAGGGACAACGCCGCGAAAGCCGATTCACCATCGTCCTGACGTAGTGATCCCTCGACTCTCAGCTTCTTATCACCACTTGGAGATGCCAGGAGCTCAGAGTCATTATCTGAACTCCACCGTCGCTTCCTAGTACTCAGAGGTCCAATTGATGAACTCTCCGCTGGAGGAGACCCCTCCAAAGGCTGCGAAGCGGCGTCGGGATCTGAGAGGGAGCAAGGAATCACGACTGAGGAGGAGCCAACATCCGATGAAGAGGAAGGGAGAGCGAGTTGCTCCCGTGATCCTTCTAGGCAGACCTGAGATGGGGATGCGCTAGAGGGCTGATCCGTGACAGTAGATGAGGATCGGCGACGCTTCCTGGCACCTGAGGTCCCTAGGGAAGGATCGCAGAGAGCATCCGCTGGATTGGGCTCGTCGGATGTGACGGTACAAGTAAGAAGACCAAGAGGAGTATCGGGGACAAATTCCCAGTCTACTTCGTCCTCCGTGCCGATAGGTGTAGAAGGGATGGAGATGATTCCAACAATCATATCCCGACTAAGCTCAGGAAGGCCGTCCAGGGAAACATCTGGAGCAGAATCCGACGGCGCTATGCCACAGGCATCCCCAACCTCCTGTGCGATTGATGAAGACTCATGGCCTTCAGGATACAGAGGATGGTCGGCAGCGAGCTCAAAGATTGACTCAACTGGGCAATCAGCAGAGAGCTCAAAGACGTCTTGCTGGGCCGGTTCCTCGGAGGTATCCATGAAAAGATCCCCGTCACTCAACTCAGAGATAGAGGAGAACGGGGGCTCAACAGATACCTGCCTCGCCGGGGAAGCGCCGTTGCTGTTCCAGCCAAGTCCATACAGAGATCCATCAGGAGATGGAGTCTGCCAAGCAGGTGATCGGTTGGCATAGTCGTAAAGCACCCTTCCAGATGCTCTTGGGCTGCTAGCTAGAGATAGGTCGCCAGTAACTGTACCCAGACGGCTGCGAGCAGACAGGACGGAAGGCGACGGCGACGCCGTGCGTAACTCGGTCGGGTTGTCATGGGTTCTGGTAGCAGGAGCTTGAGCTAGATGAGGTGCGAGAGCTTGAATACACGCCTCGATAAGGCGAACCAATATCCCTCCTCCTCCGCCGAGGGCAGGGGAAAGGAGAGGTTCATCAGTTGTTGCTGCGCCTTGATCTGAGAGGACCTCACGAAGGATCTCCTGAATCCCAAAGCTGGGTCGAGGACCTTCGTGCTCGGTGCGTAAATCCGGTGAAGAGGACCGCCCAGAAGCCTCAGACTCTTGTCCCCTGGTATCCCAGGATGCCCGCCCTCGCCATAGACTACACCTGTGCAAGACGTCCAGAACCCGAGGGTGCCTACAGGACCTAAGCCAGTAGCTGGGATGATTGCCGTCACAAAAGAAGCACTTGTCTGGCTTGTCATCGGTCTGGCAATCCCGTGTCCAATGCGGTTCCAAGCACCGACCGCATCGGACCTCGTTGGGGCATTGCCTTGCCATATGACCGAAGTCCTGGCACTTGAAGCACTGCTTCGGCACATACTTGGGATCAAGAGAACTGGGAAGAGGGTCAGGATATGTCTGCGTATTGATCTGTCTGCTCTACTTACTCGAACGAAGTTTGCAGTCCCTCCAAAATATACATCTTCCCCGAAGCAGCATTCTGGGCTTCCTCGAGATTTCGCAGGACAAGCCATATACGGCCATACTTCCAGTATGCCCTGTCGATGTTGAGACCCGTCTCTCGTCTCCAGAACTCTAACCTCTCCTTGGGCTTCTTGAACCTAGCCCGGGTTCCCCTGTCTCCATAAGCTTTGTTGATTGAAGTCTTCATTTTGTCAACCTCTGTCCGAGTGATATGCGTAGGGCTGATGTAGAATTCTTCAGGACATAGGTGGCATCCTGGGGCATTGATAATGGCTTGCAACCTTTTCTCGTGCTTCCGAATCTCTTGAGCATCGAGGTCGTGACCAACGATCAACAGCACCCGATCCATCTCCAGAGGAGGGAACTGCACAGATTTGATAGTGTTGAAAGGGGGGCCAAGCTCTGCACACTTGTTAAGGATTGCCTCTGGACTTAATATTTGGCTGGAGTCAGCGTCTATCTCGATCTTGAGGACGGCGTTACGAGATTCCTTCCAGGCTTTGTTCTTTTTGGCAAAAGTGCTTGCCATGGACAGTTGTTGAACTGTATATCCGGATCTCTCAGCAGCCGCATTCAGTAACCGGATCATTTCATCATCCGGGGTCCTGAGCAGCTTGCGAGCAGCAAGACGGCGGGAACGACCATCTCTAGACGAGAAATAGTCTAAAGATGATTGTTGGAGATCTTGCCCAGCACGGGCTTGCGGGGAACCGGGTTGTGGGGAAATTTGGCGAGAGCCAGAGCCGTTGGATTGGCTAGTACCAGAATGGCTAGGGGCAGTATTGAAACGGCCCCGCTGGCCATTCCTGAGAGAGCTCGTCGGTCTTCCCCGACGAGACTCAAAATCATGGCTAGTGGCCTGGCTAGTACCAGGAGGGGACTGAAAGTCTGCAGTGCCACCCAAGCCGTTGCCATCGGCCTGGCCGCCGCTCGAGCCTCCCGAGCCGTTATAGTTGGCTCCGGAGACTGTCGAATGAGCAGGCGAAGACGAGTAAGACATGGTGAGACGAGATATTGTAAAGAATAACAATAGAATAGGAAAGAGATATAGTGATAAAGGCAGTCTGGTAGAAGATAGCAGTAGATAGCAAAGAGATAATGTTGAAGTTGAGGGGGGGGGGATAAACTGGTGGTCGAAGTGATCGGGGGATAAGCGGGATTTATGAAATTCGCGCCCAAACCACAGTAAATTGGCCACAAAGCATTAAAGAGAAAGAATAGAAAGATTTCGAAGAGAAAAAATGAAGAGGGCATGGCAAACTCCCTGAAAAAGTCAGCTCGACATTTCATAGAGAAGAAGCCATCTTTAGTATCATCCTCCTACAATCGCTACCGAAGCATTCGTCTCGGGTTCCACGGGATGGCTCGAAGCGCATTCCTAAGATAGTTGCGTCACCGAATTGCAATTGAAATGCAGACTACGACAGGTACAAAGAGCAAAGCCTCGATAGATGAATAACAGGTATCGAACTAAGCGCAATTCTCCCAAGATTTGCGAAACTGTTGAGGAGGCAAAATGATTTCCAAGCTAGCCAAGTCATGGGACCAGACTCGGCAGAGGGAGAGCGCGCTAAAGCTGCAAGTCGAGATCTCCTTGCTTGCGGTAAGACTGCCAACGCGTACCGGACCGGGGTCTGATCCAATCAAAAAGAGGGATATGAGGGGTACTTCTTTTCTCACCTAATTTCTATGGTAATACTTGTTAAAGCAATCTAATAAGTTATATAATAGAATATTATATAGCTTATAGCTATACCTCGATTGCAGCACCTTCTTCTTGCCCCTATTCCCACTAATTGAGCCTAAGGCCTGCCCTTCTAATTGTGATCTCGCAATACTATAGCGATAACCTAGGCAGGTGTAGTAGCGGCTGCTCTTAGTATAGCCTTAATAGATAAGCTTATAGCCTAGGTTAGTAAGGTCTTTATTACCAGATCTATATTACCTTCTTCCCTAAGATAATAGACTATAGGTTATAATAAGGGCATCTATAATGCACCCTCTCTATGCTGCTTATAACTTAAATCTCTTTTAACTTAGGTTTCTATATAGCTGCAATAGATAGCTATTAATAAGAGCAATATCAAGGAGGAAGGTCTAGGCTAGAGCCTGCTAAGGGCCCTGATAAATGCAGTGATTGTAACCTAGCAATGCCCTCAGTTAGTCTCCCCAGTCTATATAATTCATTTTATTATTATAAGTAGCAGTAAAAGAAGGAATCTTAAATTCCTTTATAGCTTCCTTACTAAAAAAACGCTATATTAGCTATACTTAGGCTTCTATTATATTTAGCCTCTTTCTCTTTCATATAATAAGCTTATCTCCCTTAAATATAGAAGTCAGAAAGAGCATAAGGGCATTATCCTTCTACGTGATTTAGTTAACCTACCAAGCTAAGAGATAAATTAATAGGGAAATTACATATAAATATATCTTAAGACCTTACCTTATAATTAACTGTTAGGGCTATTTAAAGCTTACTAAACTAAAGAAGGTTATAGCTAGCAGTGTTATTAACTTTAAGCTATATAAAGGGCTTAAATATACTACAGTTACAGTAAGCTATACCTATGGCCCTATAGCCTAGCTAGTAAAGATATATAAAGAGATTTATAGATAAGAAGAGGTTATTAATAAAGATATAATATCTAGCTTTTAGCAGCTTATTAACTAGGGCAATAACTACGCTCTAAGTCAGGTTAAGAGGTGTATATAGATCTCTTTATCTCTAGCTGTATAGTTAACTAGAATACTAACTCTTCTTCCTTAGGTGCCAGCGCGGCTTCTTTAGAAGACTGACTGGTCTGTATCTCTTCTTTAGCTAGTGCTAAATCCACCGTAAGAAGAAGCCCTTCTAGGCTATAACCTAGGACTTAAAGCTGAGGGGTATAGGTTTATTAGGGACCTTCATTATCTCGTATAACCTTCCTGTATAGCGAGTTATACACTTATCTACAGTGACATTCATGCCTGGGACCTATAGCGAGAGAGATACCCGCTATATATACTTAGACTAGTTATTAATAGCTTAGAAGACCTTTAGCAGCTATATATCAGCGATATTAAACGGGTTAAAGACTTATAGGTGCTACTAAAGGAGTTAAAAGCAGTTATATATAAGATATTTATATATACTGTAGTTAGCATCTTAGTACCCTAGCCTAGAAGTCTCCTAGTAGCTATAAATTATTAATTCCTTATAAATTCCTATATAAATCAGGACAGTAAGCTATATATATACCTTAGTAATAGAGGTCTTATACTAGCCTTAAAGCTGGCTTACTAGGCCTAACTAATAACTTTAGAGTAAGCTTTAAACCTAGGAATTAGTATAGCAGATCTAGCTTTTAACTAGGGAAGAAGGTATAAAGAGCTAGAAAAGCTCTAGAGGCGTCTAGGGCAGTGGATTGATATAAAGGTCTTATAATAGTATTATTAAAGGGAGGAAATAGGCACTATATCTTGTAGTCAGGCTAAACACGGGTCTACAGGTGAAGTTATCAGGTTGCTCACAGCGGCTGTTTTTCTCTGTGATGTAGCTACTAGAGTCAGCGGTGTTAATAGCCTCGCCGGGGACTGCTTGAGAAGTTATAGGTATCTTTATAATGATTTCTATGATATTTTGGCAGTAATTGATTTCTAAGGGACCTCTCATACCCCTCTCATACCTGCGATATTACATAAGGAAAGGTGGGTCCGGTACGCGTTGGCAGTCTTACCGCAAGCAAGGAGATATGTGATAAGACAGAAAGCGGGGTCAACGACTCAGCCAGTCGGATCGCAGACTCAAGTCTAAAACAGGGTGATAAGGTTGAGGGGCAATCAAGCCCTCAGCCGCACTGTCTACACCATGTTTTAGGCTCGGAGTTGAGCAATCGTCTCATCACGCGAGTAATTGTCTTGTGAAAAAAGAGTAACGACATTCTAATTGCCGGTATCAGCTGCCCTGCCTGCATTCCCATGGCCTACAGACCTTCCAATGCTGATCAACGACACGTCATTGACTTTATTCACATTCATCGCTCATGCTTTCCATTGGTCGTTTCCAAGTTGGAGGGCTTAAGTACCGACCCCTCGATCAGTACCTGTCCTCCCGTCCGTAACATCAATGGCCCGGACCGGGAGGAATTGAAGCTCGGCAACTCTGAAAGTAGGTAGTTCGCAGCGTTGTGTAAGATAACGCATCACGAGCAACTCGTTTTGACCTTGGGAGCAGGTTCACTTGAGATGAGTTGAGAGGGAGTGACTGGGGCGTTCTGCGTCTGGTCGGTATGATTCCCCAGCACCGCGGACAAAATCCTCCTCCCCTCGTCCCTCTTCTCACTATTGCGTGGTTCTTGGCTGAGTTACGACGGTGAAGTCGACCAAAAACATCTATAAAGAGTCATCTGTGTCCTCCCATCTTCTTCCCAGAATCATCAATGTCAATCATCTACTTCTCTCACTTCTACCAGATCTTTGCTCCCTCTTCTATCTTTACGACGTCGCCATCCTCATTCCTACACTGTATTCAAGCAACTTCCCATTGTCTATTGGATTCATTTTCCTCCTTCCTTCCTCGACAAACTAACACGTACTCACCATCACAGGTAGCCAGAATCATCGATAATACAAGGATGGCGAAAAAGTTGTATGCCATCAGTCAGGGACGAAGTCTAGGGTACAGAACCAACTATGACGATGTCAAGACTGCAATCAATGGGTATAAAGATCCTGAGTGTAAGTCGCATGACTCCTTTATTGTGGTTTACAATCTCAAAGCTCTCGAACTTCTAGTTAGAGGGTTCGACTCCATTGCGGAAGCAAGGAAGTGGATGAATGATCCGCGCCGTACTACACGCCGCCTTCAGCGTCAAGCCCAGGACCGCGAGTCGCCAAACCTTCGTCGTCAGTTGGAAAAGGAGGTGGCGGCCTTGAACGAGGAATTTGGCTTCGAGACGGCGGAAGACGTCACAATTAACCAGAGCGAGCGTGATGCTATTTGTACGGGATCTTCGGCGTTGACGCTCGGGACGGCTTTAATTGTCGGTAGGCTTGAGTCTGGCCTTAAAGTTCGCCCTCTGCCTCCTTCCCTTTTTTCTCCCCTTTTTTCTCCCCCTTCCCCTTCTTCCTCCTCTCCCTCCTCTCCCTCCTCTTCTACCGGCGATACTCTTCCATCATCTCCTCCTTCTGCCGGGCCAGTCAAGAGGACTTCTTCAACTCCCTCTGATTAGGGTTATGCTTCCGCTATATTTCGGGATTTGGTTGGAAGAACGACAACGCATTGCAGCTCGCGGATGAGCGCGAATCTGAAGATGTGTTACGGCTTTGGCTACTTGGAGGTCATGCTTGGGGCAATGGCAGGTTTTCGGAAGTTATATCATCCCTCGTTTCAGTCAGTCTCTATCTTGTTGGTTGGTCGCTCTAGTCACTCTTTGAATCGACTCCTACCCCCAAACCTGTCCCCAGTGAAATATGTTGTTTGCATGTAACGGTGTTTTGGTTGACTGAGCTGTGGTACTGACATGCAAGGCTAGAAATCTGAAACTTGAGTTCGATGATTCTGAGCAGTGTAAATGAATAAATCCAGCACTTCCTTTCCTCTCTCTGAAGGTTCAAATCTTAGTAACATGTCTTGATTACTATCGCCAACTCCACAGAAATGATCGAGCCTTTTGTTTTCGCATCTTAGTCCTTGCCTCTCGCACGTCCTCCTCCGCTTTCTCCAACTTCTTCTTCCATCTCCGTTCCTCACATTCATGCGCCGAAGCCAAAAAAGCATCTCCCCTTCCAGCTTCCTTCCTCAATCGTCGCCTTTCGACGAAATCCTCAAACCCGTATGTAAGTTCAGACACATCCAATGTGCACTCCATCATGGCTAGCCTTAGCCGATAATAGTCTGCATACTGGACATGGCTTCTGAGCCCTGTGACATACTGGGAAGCCGACTCAGAAAGAACTTTAAGCTCTTTTTCAATTTACTCGTTCCGCTCCTTTACCTCTTTTAAGTCCTGTATTGCGTCTTGCAGTTTCTTCTGGGCACTATCGGCTCTCGACAATATCCCGACGCTCAAAAGCTCAGAAGAAACTTGAGCTTCAAGCCTCTTGACCTGTTGATTCATCTCACTATAATTCTGCTGCCAGAAAACGATGGATGTTGAGTGTTGGGTGTTGGAACGCGTTGCGCTGTTGGTTATTGCGTCTTGGTATTTGGTGAGATGTTACTACTATAAAAAAAGAAATGGCAGATGGAATTTGAATTCTTATCATGCCATTTTCTTTAGCATTTAGGTGCTACTGTTCTCCAAATAATCGTAGCCCATGCCGTGTTCTCGATTTCAGCGTAGAGCGTATTCACTTGAAGATAATGTTCCCCATATGAACATGTCAAAGCTTTTTGAATGGTGCCACTGGCTGCCAGCCGTTTGTACAAGGGAAACTTCCTTTCATCTACGAACACATAAGAAAACAGCTTGCCATGGTTCTGTGAAATTCGCAGGAACAATTATCTGTAGATCTAAATGCAGGGTAAGCTAAAATTTGGGGTGCAAGATCAGATTCAGAATTTGGCTGGCAAAGTTGGCGCTCAGCCCATTCGGGTACAGTGACCAACACCGCTAAACGCCCTGTAAATATAAGGCGCCCAGATCATGCTGCTTCTGACAATGGTCTTTGAATAGAACTTAAATCAGCCTTGGTTGCCTCTCTATATGTTAATCGTTCTATGAACCAGAGATAACGACCTCGCGGCCCGATAGACACACGAATCAAGCACAGGTAGAAGTAGAAGTCTTGGTCTCATACACAGGTGAGATATCATCCTGGTCCATTTGATCCTGTTTGTTCAATGTCCCCATTGCCCTTAGTTGACCCATGCTCCACATATACACCAAACCCTTCACCATGATTACTCCTTTAGGACATACTTTACAATACCATATAATTGGATTTATTGGCTAAAACTTACGTAGCCTAGTGACTCCATTTTTCAAATTCTCTCCAGGTACCTTTAAGTGCTGCACGCTCAGTCCCTTGGCATGATACAACGCATTGAGTTACTATGTATTCAATTACGACTCCTATAGATTAATCTATAGCCATTTGTTAATTTGCAGTCTCCTCGTACGCGATGAAGACCTCGCAACGACGGAATGGCGCTGATTGCCGTAGATACGCTTGGTCATCCTTTGACCAGGTCGCTTGACAAGTCGTATGATTTGCTGAGACGAATGGCAATATGCCAAGTGAACGAGAAATGGTGACTATCCAGCTTTTGAAATACAAATATCACTGTTTTGACTTGTAGAGTATCTTATACATTTTCTATCTGCAACAGCAATCAATTTCCCTTGGGAGACACTTAGAAAACCTCTGTGTACTTTTAGCTCAATATCCTCGATAAGTGGCACTATTGCAGCTGTACACATCTCCTTTCCCAGAGACTACTCAACAGTAACAACCATTTTCCCATTGGCCTCTCCATTTTCCATAGCCTGATGAGCAGTATGTATTTTTTTAAACCCAAACACCCTCCAAGGCTTCGCATCAATCTTCCCCTCCGCCACCTTGAGCAAGATACTCCTCAGCGGGACATCAGACACTGGGAACTCTTCTGTCCCAAACACAAAGCTCCCAAAGAAGCTCAGGTGAACTCCGCTTGCCATTTGTAGCAGCGGATTAAAACCTCGCGACTCATCAGGGCCCGCCGGTCCCTTGATGGGATCTAAACCTCCGAGCCAGCCCGCCAGACAGATGCGGCCATCGTGACGGACTAGTTGTAGTGAGTCGACGATTGTGCTGTTTCCGACTAGATCTAGTACCGAATCGAACTTGTTGAACTCGTCGCCCGCGAGGAGGTGCTTGCTCAAGTCGGGCGTTTCGGCGACTGTCTCACCGACCCCAATTTTTCTCAAAGCAGCAAACTTGGCTTCGCCACGAGTTGTCGCAGTGACAATGGCACCGGCGTCAATAGTAAGGTTGATGGTTGCTCTTCTAAAAGACGAAGTAGCACTTCTGATGAGGATTCTCTGTCTGCGCTGGAGATCCAGGTTCCGAAACAGGCATGTCCAAGCCGTAGCATAACTTTCGGGAAGTGCAGCTACATCTGCCCAAGACAGCGGCAATCGTTCTCCTGGCTCTCCCAACGCCACGATATTGTTAGTACTTGCGACGGTGTACTCTGCGTAACTACCGGGTATGGTCCGACCAAGGCCGCCCATAAGCGCTGCAACTGGCGTCCCTGGAGGGAATTCTCCTCCTGGACATTCTTCAATGATTCCGACGCATTCTATACCGCTAATGGGGACTGACTCAGCCCATTCGCCGCGACGCATGTGCATTTCTGCGTGGTTGATGCCAAAGGCTTTGATGCGGATGTACCAGGGACTGCCTTTGTGTTTAAAACCTTTATGACTCATTCAGTGTAGAAGCTTTATTTAACTGAAAACTTAATCCCTAATTATAACTAAATCTCCAATAGATAAACTTTCCGCCTAACGCCACCAGCCTATCTAACTTTTTCCTAAATAGCCTAGCTTATAACTCTTTAACTAGTATAGTTACTACTTACTACTTAACTTATTATTAAAAGGATAATTAAAGTTTATTTTCTCTTATAAATCTATTATATAATATATTTAAGTTAGGTTTTCTTTTACTTTTTTAATTATTACTATTTTATTATTTAGTAATACTTTTAGTTTATATTAAGGAATTCTCTTTTAATATTTCTAATTATTATAGCTATATATATAGGTATTATATACAAAGTAAATAAGCTTTATAAAAATAATATCTTTAATATTACCTTTTTAAATATCTTTATAAAGTCTTTTATAGCTATTTTTATTACTAATATTTAGTTATAGCTTTAATAGTAAGTTTATAATATTATATAATATAAAATATATTAAAAAGTAAAAAGATAATTAAAGCTATTAATTAATTAGCTATTATATAATTATAATAAAAGTTATTTTAAAAGTATTATTTTAAGTTAATAAACTTACTTTTATTAAGTATTTTACTTTATATATAATTTATATATTTTAATTTAATTATTTTTATAAAAAAGTAATAAATAGCTACTTATTTATATACTTTTAAAGTTAATTATTAAAATATTTAACTTTTTAGCTAAAAGTAATATTTTAGGTAATAGTAAGGGTAATAAGTATTTTACCTATATATATTTATTAGTATCCTTTACCTTTATGCCCTAGGGGCTGAAGCCTCTTTTAAAACCCTAACCTTACTACAGTACCAGGGACTGTTGCTGATGGTTTAGGGACGTTTTTGATGACGAGGTTCTTGACAGGACCAAAGTCGGATATCAGTATAGCTTTCATAGTAGAAGACATGATTGAGATAGATGGTAGATTGCTTCTAAAATTCTGATGGTACTGCTGGATTGCCGCGCTGTGATGGGATTTAATCTTATCCCAGAGATCCAGGGTCATATTTAACGACTTGCCCAATTGCAGGAGCATCCATTGAAAAGCCCTTGCTGATGAAGTACGACTCTCAATTCATGTGAAACATAGGGTGCGCCCTTTGAGCTGTGCTCCGTATCTACATGCCAATGACTAAATGTCGGTAGTTGGTTGATGATGAGTCGGAATGCTTATGTACTGGGCCCGGTATGACGCCGAACGCCATCATTTGTAAGCTGACTTAGTGGTACAATCACTAGATTCAGTGAATTTCAGTCCCTCTAAGCCTGTCCCGTAGTGGTGCAACAGTCCACTAATTTCAATCGGTGGCATGACCAATAACCCCGCCAAGGACGACCCTGATGCCAGCCATGTCTTGCTGAGCACAGTGATGTTTGAAACGAAATGCAGCTTTCTGTATTTTTCCTTTATTCTTTCTAGCCTAAATGGATTGCAAAAATGTGGTTGGCAGCTCTTTAATGTAGAATGTGGTCTTTTTTCCAACTTAACGTTGGCGATGCGACACCTGTTCCCGAAATTCGCGGCTCTTGAGGGTCAACAATCTGAGAATCTCGGAGAATGGTACCTGAAGCCGGTCTCTTTGTTCATCGCCTCACGAGAATGCTGTCGCATTATTATTTATTTTGACTTCGATTGAGAAGCAAGGAGTAAAGGATAAAAGTGAGCAAGATTTTTGAATGACAGTTGACGAAATAGAGTTAGAACAATGCATGGAACACTATCCCAAGGGGTACTGCCATTTTGTTCTCACGCGACCACAGCAGTGCACTCTTTACTCGAACGTAATACCCCGTTCAGTCAGTTTTCAGATAACATAAACGGGGAACAACATCATGGTAATCCAACCACCAAAGGTTATAAAAATACCAAGACCACTCTCCGTACCAGTCTCAACCATCCACCTCCAGAGGAAAGCTCATCGACACTCAGGACTTGCTGCCCAGTACAGAATCTTCATCAAATCCTTCCATTTAAGCTTGTATATTCTACATTCGTATCTTTTTATCGCCATCATGGAGAAGCAGTTGCGGAAATTAAAGATGGAGAACATGCAGGATCGGTTGGATAGCCTTGAACTTCGTTTTGAAGAACTTGCCAATAACTTTGCGCATCTATCCGCTAAGCAGCTCAGCAAGCAATGCATCAGCTGTATGGAAGACATTCGGAGCCTAGCGTCTGATTGTCTCATAGCAAACACTGATCTTTATTTTCATTACTTTGACAGAGCCGACTTCATAAAATACGCACGAGACCATCGGCGATCCATGCGTTTCGATGTCGACGCAAACAACATGATTCGATGCAGCAGACTTGAGGCGGGGCACCACCGTCAGATGACGGAAGAAGAGCGTGGTGACGGTATCATAAGTCTCAAAGCTGGCGTACCGCCTGCAAAGTTCTGTTTTCCGCCGTATAACCCCAACGAGTTGTTCGTCGACCTTGCTGCTAACCTCCAAAGCTTAACTAGTAGGGAGCTAGAATACCACCGTCAGCCTTGTGTGCCGGATGCTGCTGTCACCAGCCAGCCTCCACCTCCCTACGAGAGCCAGGATCGAGGGCTTCAATACCGAGGCAGTTCGCATCCCACGGCCTCTGCAATGCCTCCTGTCGAAAGTTCATTCAGCAGTGGGGCATCCTTTGTGTCTATCGCCACGGAAATGTCGGGAGATGAAGAGTCTATGGAAGAATACTTCAAAGCGTGGGCTCAACGGCAGGTTAATGCACATGAGAGGTACTTGCAACTTCCAGTCACACCTCATGTAATCTCCGAGGTTTTGTCTCACTACGAAAACTCCCAGGTGGCAAGGTGGGCTCTTCCTTTGGGACTTCAGCTGTATAGACTGTACCCTGTGGAAGGACGACCTCAGTGCTGGGCTTACGAGTCGGTGATTCCTGACCTTGACTCTGAAGGAGATCCGACTTCTTCCTTCGATGAGGGTGACATTGAGGTTCTTACGACAACTCGTGACCGACTCAAAGATAAGAACTGGGACTCGGGACCTGTTCTGGAAATGGAGGTACCTGTTCCTCACCCTTTACTCCCAGATTGTATGGATGAAATTCAAAGTCTCGTGACCGAGGACATAAGTGAGTTTGGACTTGTAGTTGCTTGGCGCTACTACGGGACAGGAGCGTGGATGGACCGCTATGGTCACCTCGTTCCAGTAGTTTGAAGATTTGTTGGAGTGAAGAGCCTTCAGATGGAGACGGCTGATCATGTCGACTCCACACTTGCTGCGATAAGTCTGGCATCGTTACCGTGAATATTGACTGAGTCAGGGGGATAGGTAGATCAAGCCACATAAATGAGTTGAAAATATGGTACAATAGTGAAAGCACTCGGCGAACTGATGTAAAATGAGAATATAATGGAGTAAAGTTTATATTGAAAACACAGCTAACATTCCAAGTTTATTCTCGCCCTCCCTTGTGATTCCGTTTTCATCTTATTATTTTCTTTTTCGTTGACAAACCGGGTTTCAATATGCATTTCTATCACTATTGGACACATATGTAGGCCATGAAGTGTGCTGAAGTATCCCTTATTTAACTGGCTGTATGTCCCAACGCTGAGATAATATGTGACGTGATCGTGGGCAAGCGTAGTCTCGTTTGTGCTGATGACCGCCGCGAGTAGACTATCTGAGAAAGGCAGTCAGACTAGCGCACCTTCACCACGCTATAATACAAATCTACTTCCCGGTCATTCTAGAACCCTTAATTACTTACAGCTCACTTGCTGATTCACTTGCTGATTGGTGCATTCTGTAGTGTCTCACCAGTAGTACAAGGTTTCGAGTTGTTTCTTATTTCAAGACTGCAAGGTTCTCAGCTATGTGTCATAGGGTAATCTTTAGTTCGCAGAATAAGAAATGTATCATTTGGTAGTATACAACTTGATAAAATACAAATACAAAGACCTATCTTCGTTCCTTACTGAATGACATTGCAGGCGAAAGACAGAAGTTCCAGCCCAAGGGAATACAATCCATATGCGTTTGGAATCCGCTATTCCAGAAACTTGCTTTGACTAATGATTAAACCTCGCTCTCTTAGTAGTCTCATCACGAGTACTTTGCGTGTCATCATCATCATCATCAAAATGACGTTTTCTGGGCTTCTGTAGCCATAGTTTCGGCTCAGTAAACCTTGCTCGCTTCTTAGTCTTGTCATGGATGCCTTCGTCGTCATCATCATCATCATCAAAATGACGTTTCCTCGACTTCTGTGCCAGTCCCTGAGGCTCACCGTACCCCTCTTGCCCCGAAGTCTCAGACACCGGAGACCAGACGACGTCTTCATCATCGGATTCTGGCTCACTTATATCCATACCATCTTCACTTTCACTGTCAAAGTCCGGCGTTGGCTCACTGCGCGCGATGATGGCTTCCTCGCGTCCAGGAGGTGTCAATCGCATGACTGTCTCGCTGGTAGACCTCTCCTTCCATGCCCAATACTGTTCAGATGTGCGTTTGTAGGCCTCTTTGTGGGCCTCCTTGTGACCAATGTTGTGGTCTCCAGAGAACTTTCGGAGCTCAATGTAATGCAGTGAATAATGCTCTTCGAACTGCCATGGTTTCAGCTGAGAGATGTAATATTCAATCGCAGTGTGGCGCAATGGACGGATGTAATCACAATCGTCCTTCCGCCATGGACTTGCTAATGGCGAATGCTTGAGTTCACCGATGCGCCTTTTCTTCCCTGCATCATCAGATAACTCTATGAGCTCGGGTAAGATTTGGTGTCTCCAAGTGTCTAAATAGCTGTGCTCGAGTGGCCAGCCACCTGTTTCCCATAAGGCATGTACACGTCGAGGTTTAAACCCTGGAATTGGTCTGTACTCTAAACTTAAACACTCGAGATAGCAAAATGGATGAAGATGCTCGTCCTCTCCGCCAAAGGATAGGAAATGTTGACGGGACTCAAGTTGAAATCTAATGATCGAGTCATCCTTTCCATTTCCATGTAGGCGTAAGAGAATGTTGTCTAAGGAGCGGCGGCATACTCTAATCGGGTTGTCGAGGTGTCGTTTTTGATAGTCAAATTGATCAACAAGCCGCTGATAAGTTTCAGGGTGCGATTCGGATAGTGGTTGGACTTGTGATTCGGTCATCGTTGTTTTTCCTCGTTGATTGTTGCTGAGTTGTTGATAGCTTGTGAAGTGTTTGTTGACTATAGAAATGAATGAATCATGTTCAATATTATATATGCATTGTGCAGCTTAGGTCTACGGCTAAGCTTTCTATCACGCTTCAGTACTGTGTTCAGAACCCACAAAGGCGAACATTTGTACCCCTTCGAGAGGCTTGTGTTCTTAGCCAGGTAACAGTCTCAGCTTTGAACAATGAGTTCATTGATTGATTGTTATTTCAACACTCTTTGTAGCCACCTGATGTTCAGCGTACAATAGAAATAAAAATAGATTTTGCCTTCTTTGACTTCTTTATCCAAATCGCTTTGATTTTGTAGAATAGTTACCTGATTTGAGTTAGCTAGAGCATTGCCACGGTAATATTGAGATAAGCATAGATACGAAATTATGGCCAAATCCTTCCAATTTACAAATAAGCTTTAACAGCCTCAAACTAGCGTAGGGGCTCTCATAACACTGCAGTTTCTGCCCGTCTCTGACCAGACAGTTGTCTAACATGATACATGTATATTTACATTCCTCGTCATATCGTCGAGTTATGACATATATTCCTTGACTGGTAACGAAAGTCTAGACATCCAGGGACGGAGAGTCGTGCACTGGTCTCAAACAAAGACTCTGTGAACAAAGAATATTCTTTGATCACTAACCCAACGAGTCCTTCGACTGACAGAGGTGTTTTCACTGTTCCTTTCTGAGCCGATTCTGCAATACTTGTTGTTGACATGATGAGACTGGACTTTAGGAAACCTGGCTACTGGTAGGTCTCGATGTGACGGCCTGCAAAGTGGCCCTGAATCTCATGTCATCCAAAGGTCACTAAGCTATGGAACAACCAACTGCTCCCTTTTCTACCAACAACTATATCGAGGCTTGGTTACATGTTCAAACTTTTAAAACCCCAATATCACAGTTCGGATGTACTAGAACGAGGTAAAGGCATGATATATGTTTCGTGAGCCTTGGGGTTCAAAGCTGTGGCTTCGGTTGGTGACGACCTGATCACTGGCTGGGATATCTAATGTTTATATAATGCGACTCTTGAGAGATATCTTATGTATGCAGCCTCAGTGTTTATAGCTAGAATTGTAAATAAGCAGTAGTAGCAGTGAATAAGGGTTTGTCCTAAACTTTTACATCTCCCTCCGGTTATCTGTCCCATCTCTCAACGGCCGAGTCGGGTTTCTGCTCAGTTAATGGAGCATCATCTAGCACCAAGTGCCTCAAGTCCTTCATCCCCATTGTACTCTAAGGAGTAGCCGCTGGAATGTTTTGATTACCAACTGCTTAACTAGCCTTATATTCATCAAGCACATCCTTGGCAATCCTCTTTACCTTCTTTTCGGTCTCCAAGGTTGTATCCTTACGCAAGTCTGAGTATCCCACCCACTGGCAGTGGCAATACCATTTACCCTTCTTCCATACTCTGGCAAGAATCTTGAAAACGTGATAGTGTCGTAAATACGTTGCAGGATTCCGGCCCCCGCGTTCGCGCCAGTACCGATACACCATACGGCTAGCGGTTTCTTGCAGGAGAGCCTCAGGTTCCCACGTTGGTTCATTGTAGCCTTCCCACTTGACGAGAAAATGGACTGTCTTTTTTCTTCTGTTGACTCTGTGGCGAACGAAGCGCTCAATTTCGTACTCTTGGTCATCCTGATTGGCGGCCATATTGTATGGAAATAAGGAGAAACGATTATGAAACCTTGTTTATTATGCGAATATTAATCGCGTTGAAGTCTTGTGTTTTGATGTAGGCTCATTTGATCCTACGGATACGTTTTATACCAATTGTCATATCGCGAACAAGGCATACGGTTGTCAAAGGGGTGCATGTGTTCCATAGATATGTCCCTGTTCAGTAAGACCATCGATTCTATTCTCTGGCTATTGTGAACATCGCTTTAAGAACATACCACTCTTTGTAGGCGAACTGAACGTGTACAGGACTGTTCAACTGCCGTGTTCTGCATACGGCAAACTTCGCACGCAAGGGGGTTACTGTATGTTGAGTGTTGATTTACGATGCATTTACATGCTTGCCGCAATGTTCTGTACAGCAGAACAGAAAGATGCCTCCCGATCCGCACCCCGTGGATAATTAGGTAAGATCAAATTGTGTGGGACGGATACCCTAGATTAGTTCAGTTATCACGCGGGACGGAGCAATGGACAAAAGGCTTATGTCAATTTACTACAGAAGACAGTTGGCTAAGTCTCTAATCTCTCTTACGCTATCTACCGCGTCTACTAATGACTCTGAAGGATCCGAACTTTGCTGTTCTCCTACATACGGGGTGTAGTACATGCGGTGGACCGACACTTGCCTACTACTAAACACGGCGTGACTAACATCTTGACTTATCCTCTAAGGATTCGCCGCTGCAGTCTCTTCGTCAGCCTCTTCCTGGTTCGCAGCCTCCTCAGCCGCTTTACGAGCTGCCACTCTTGCCTTCCGAGCAGCTTCTCTAACCTCCCAATCCTCAACAGCAGCCGGCGCGTGGCTCAAGATCTTGGCTTCGGGCTCCCACGTGTTGTCCTTGGGCGAATATCCAACCCACTGACAGTCATAAAACCATTCACCTTTGTCCCAACCCTTGGCCTTGACTTTGAAGACGTGGAAGAGGTTCAGGCCTGTCACTTGCTGTCTGCCGCCGCGTTCTTCCCAGTAGCTGTATAGCTTTTCAGCAGCAGTCTTTTGTAAGATTGCCTCGGATTCCCAAGACGGTGCGCTATCATCTGCCTACTGGACGAGAATTCTGACGGTCTTTCTCTGACGATCGACTCTGTGGCGGATAAAGTGGTCGATTGCGGGCAATCTATTGTTCTGACTTCCGGTAGCCATGATGTCGGGGAGTGATGAGCACTAATGTTGAAATAACAAGTCTTCGCTCAAGTATTGGCGATTTTAATGTTTGCGAGTAGGTTGCAGGCTTTCTCAATCCCATCAGTGGGTTTTAAAAGAAATATGATATACAGTGAACAGAAGAGAGGCCATGCTCCAGTGGTAAATCGCAAATCAGTAAGATCATGTTTGTGCTCTTGGCCATTTGAACATCTGCCCAACAATATACCACTGTCATCAATCGAAAGAAGAGACCATAGTAATCTCTAACCCACTGGTTTGCAAAACGTAGACATACCTGGCGGTTGGAGATGATGTATGTCCAGCGTTCAGATCCATCTCGTTTCGTTTTGTTGCTCATCCCGGGTCTCCGGACACCAGAACAAACCCCCGAACAGGAATCAAGTGGATAATTAATACTGAATTTAGGTCATACACGATGTAGAAAGAGGTTATTTACAATCATTGTAACGAAACGATGAGACTGAAGTACTTTTCAGCCGGAAGCATACAAGTACAATATACCTTGCCTAAGGCGATGATAGAAGGGCCAATTTGAGACTCAAGACGAAGAGCGGGACATGGCCACAGTGTCCCTGCACTACAAGAATATGAAGAATTATTTCTCGCGAGATCAGCACAGTCAGGCCCCATCATCGAAAATCCCAGAAGCAGCATAGACATGATTCTAATGTCACATGCCTTCAATCCCCGACCAATCGAACATTTCAGACTCGTCTTCTTTGGAGCTTCAAGGTCACGTCATTGTAAGTTGCGATACTCCGCGTCCTCGAGATGCTTATGCGTCTCCTAATATTGCCGACCTTGTCATGTAAGCTTGATCTGCTCCGGGACATAGTGAACGTCAGACCATTGATAGATGCTTATCTGTGTCGCCGAAACGCAAGCACGAGTAATATTCTTTTCTTCTGTCGTCTCGCCATTTTTAATTAATTCCTAGGGGCCATGTTTTGTTATGAGCTCAGACATCAGGGTTTGGACAATCGCAGCGATATCAATCGATCTCAACTTTAGACAAGGGACTTCTCCACACTCACTTTTATCCAGTACCCCATTCTGGACTGCCCTCCAGACGACTTCGTATCATATGTCTAAAGTGAAGCACAAATAGCCCTATTCCCATTCGAATACTCTCTCTCAAAGTCGCAGACCTTGTTGATCCCTATGTGTAGGGTAGTTGTATTTGTGATGAGTCTGTGGGTCACGAACTTTTGTTTGGCTGATAGCTACAAATGACAAAAGACCGGGTTATGACCGATGCAGAGGTTCAAGAGTTCAAATACATGACAAATCCACGAATGCACAATAATTTTGCATTCTTGTTCAATCGAAACTTCTTCAAAAAGGTCACTCGTTAATATTCGTTCCTCAAACGTCACTCATTCTACCCGAAAAAACAAAATGGCACGATCGATCGCCCTCGCAGTTCTTCTCCTCGCCGTCCCTATCGCAGCTCAGCCTGAAATCACTTCTGCCCCTACCGTGATCACTGCTGCCCCAGCTTCCAGCGACATCTCTTTCACCGATATTGTTTCAAGCGCTCCCGAAACCACTGAATACACGGTTGTGTCGACAATTACACGCAGTAACGGCATTGACTATTACGCCGTTCCGATCAGCAAATCTAACGGGACTGCTACTGGAAGTGCTCCTTCGGCGACTGTTCATGTGAACAATGCTGTGGCTGGATTGATGGTAGGGGCTGCTGGTGTTGTTGCTGGAATTGTTGGCGCGCTTGCAGTCGTGCTGTGAGAGGATACACCTTGAGGATGGGAGTGATGGATTGCGGCTTGGGGAAGTGGTAGGAGAGTCACAATCTCGGTTGTGACATCATCTTCCGGCTCAACCTTATCACAGCTATTATGTATTTCATCAGACAAAATTGATAACAGAACGTCCATCCACCAAATCTGCCGTCGTAACTCTCCGTATTCCATGATCGAACAACTGAAACCTGTGTCGCCTGTTCAAAATTCCACTTTCCTCAAATGTACTAATAGCATTCTCAGACATTCCGAACTGCATGCTTCTACAGGCAGCGGATGCCGCTCTAGCTCCAGCACAGTATGGCGTTGGCGGCATGGGTATGGCACGGCGCCGCCAACACCATCTGAAAATCTCCACGCAGTGATTTGGTACTTCAGACTCATACATTGTTGGATGGAGATCACAAGACGAAAGAGAACCAGTACAGTGCTTATCGAACGTCAAATATTGCCTGATAGATCTCTAACTGTAACACTTCTGTTTCCATTGGCAGCAACACATGGCTCTTCCTCGACGGCGACGCCACAAGCGCTGGGACGTTCCATGCGCTCTCGTGGTTGGCGATCGCAGGGTTGGTGCCCAACTGCAGGCACTTGGTTCTTAACATAGGCAAATAAAAGTAGAGACTGATCTGCTTTCTCGAGGAGGGTTGCTACTTGCTTTTCTAATGTGAACCTGCGTATAGCCCAGTGTAGACGAACTCAGTTTCATCGTCTAAAGCGTTCTGTTGTCAATCCCGATGTTCCAGTCGTTTGGAACTTCCGCGCCCAGCCAATGTACTGCCAGTGCGCACTCGGCTTCGGCTATGTACCAGTGTCAGGGCACAGTCGCAGAGGCCCAGAACCCACTATCTTAAGTCACTGCCAGAACGGCATTGACAGTTTGACCAATAGCACCTTGGTCCTGGGACGCGTCCAGGTAGCCGCCAAGGCACGTTTGACTAGACATTCTGCCAGTGTCACCGCAACAGCAATGGTTCATGTTTCTCTGTCACACCAACCACGCCAAACAATAAGCAACCTTTCGTCTTGCTCTCTTTTTTCTTCTTTCTTCTTCCTCCACCATCACAACAACTTCTTCTTCCTTTTCTGTCACAGCACCTTAATCTACCTTGGCAAACAACAAGCTCAGTCCTCGCCTGAATTAACAGAGCGCAACTTCCCATCATGGCTGTGACCATTGCCTTCCAGATGCCAGATGGCGCCGAAGTAGTGATTTCTGTTCTCGCCATTCTTGCTTTCCTCTATGGCATTTGGAAGTTCTTCCTCCCGACCACACCCAACACAAACGAACCTGTTTGCGTAAGTCCCCCCAAATCGATAACATGTCACCTTCTAATTGATCTACAGGACCGATACACTGACACTCTCCCACCTCTTGGCCACAGAGCGTTCAAGGCGTCGGAGCTCGTTCCGCGCCGAGAACAAGAAATCTTAAAGCAAGAGATCGACGGCATCGAGCGGAACAGACAGGCGGCTTTCGCCGAGATTGGCAAAATCTACGCACGCCGTGTGCAAATCGATAAAGATCTGGATGATCTCGTCGTCGCGCTCAAGAGGGAATTCCCTCATGACTTTGGACCGGCAATCCCCATCAAGAAGAAGATCCGGGACTTGTCGAAGGAAATGGAGGACTGCTACGGGATGGCGGACGATATCTGCTACCAGATGCACCAGATGATGGTGCAGCGGTTGAGTCTTCGCCGTAAGATTGACCGGATCGATATGCAGATGGAGTCGGCACGCCTTGCTGAGATTATGTATCCTCACATCATTCCGACTGAAGCTCTGGGGGATCCGGACCGGGAGGAAAAGAAGCGAGAGTGATATGGGGATTCATGTTCTTCTATTCCACTTGAGGGAATTTCTTATGGGGGCAATACTTTAGAAGGGGAACGGCTCATCCTCTTTTCAAACCCAGCAAGAACCGAAAAGCAATGACTGGGGTAATGACTGGGCTTTTAGGTATTTGTTATCACTATCGCGTCCTTCTCGCCGAAAAGAGGCTAATAGCATATTCACATCTCACAACAATTCACAAGCCTACGCGCCCAGTTCACACTGTCTCCTTCTAGATTCAGTCACTTGTATTCAGTAAAGCAAAGTTCAGCATTAAAACTTCGGTAAATTTATTTTGTTCAGTCACCCTAAACTACTCATAAACTCGTCATAAGAGATGTGGGTCTATTTAGGTAACTTAACATCATAGCCGTGTCGCGCAATGTCCTCCAAAATCCACTCCATAGGCGCGGCGTAAGTGATGTCGTGCTTCCCGCGAGGATTCTTTTCAGCCTTCAATCCACCAGTGATCATTCCGCCAACCCTACCCTTCAGGTCAAAGACAGGAGCCCCAGAGTCGCCCTCCACGGAGAAAAAATTAATATGAGCGTCATCGTTATCCTTCGCAATGATGCACCATTCGCGGGACAACACCTCACCAACAAACTTGTTGGCGTAGCGAGTGACAGAGAGAATACCATTGGAGCGTCCAACAGTGAACCCAGATGTTCTGCCATGCTTCATGACGAAAAGCTCGGGAGATGGGGATGGTCCAGCGACTCTCAGTTCACGCTCGGGGATAACACTGGGTCCGACCGTGACCTCAAGAGAGGTTTCAAAACCTAGCCGCTCGATCCTATCGACTGCGGGGCCAGGGACACCGTTGACCATCAATTGGAGCGCTTTGGGGACTGGGATTTTGTTTCGCAGTTCGCTGAGCTTAGTGGTAAAGCTGTCCTGTGCCAGTTCGACCAGAGCCCAGTCTTTAAGTCTGGTATGTTTGAGGCAAAGTTCCATTCGAGGCGAGAACTCGACACGGCCAAGGACAGCGCAAACATCGTCACCAAACTGGTCCATGTAGGGTTGGCAGGATTGCAGCAAGCTTTTCCTTCGTAAGCAATCTCAACGCCAAACTCACCCGTCTTCATCTAATCATTCTAGGATCACTTACCACTTCATATCTCAATATGTATTCACCACAAGGACTTTACAACGGGAAGTTCCACTATCGGAATATTTATGAATGCATTATCATCATCACCCTGATTCGTCTTGCATCATATTTTTTAATCAACCACCTGCTGGTTTGGTGCAATTATGTCGCTGACTTGTTCCTTGACAACGATCCAGCCGCAAGTAGGCTGGCGGATATTCTCACTACAATCATCATGCTGGTGCCTACCTTTTTTGCAGCCCTATTCTATCTCATTTGGGCCATCTTGATCCTGTTATTATATATCACACGATTCATATTCCTTGAACTAACCGCGTTCCTGATACATCTCCGTCAGACCACACCAGAATCAGAGACGCTGACTGCGATGATTCATAACTGTGAGAAGGTTAACAAGCTGTTTGAGGCAATCGCTGCCCCCGGCGATGTCCAAAAGTCTCTTTCCAGTTAAGCCAATACAACTACATCGACGGCATTGGCTTCGGGCCAAGAAATATTGGTTCCCAGTGTGGACAGACAAGGTGAATCAAAGCGACAGAAATGGTAGGTAAACCCTCCCACCTTTGATTTATAAACAGGCGGATTGCCTTGTGCCTAGACACAGCGAATCATCATGTTTCCTTTGTTTCGGCTCAACCATTGCTGACCCGCAGCTCATCTCTTGTGTCAAATGTTTCCGCAAATGTTTTCGCAAATTCTTCTGGTCATCCATTCCTTTATAAGAGTAGATACAAAATATACATCGTCACCTAAATTAGATACTATAGACATGTGGTCTTTGCGAAAGTAATTATCTTGCATTGAAAGGTAGTTTGAAGCTTGTTTCGGACGCCGTTCCTCACTTGCAGCTCGTGCCGCCATGCCTATCTATCATCCTTCAGGTAGCAATTTCAACACGATGAAGGCTTGACGCATGAGTGTGATACGATCATAGTCTGTTGGGCTGTCTGCTTGCAGTGGTCCAAAAGCCCAGCAAGTCTAAATCTACTGTTTCAGCAGTTTCTACAATCCACCCCGTGTTGCCGCGCTCAAGTGATAACCTATTTGATCTTTTGAGTACCTTGAATCATCAGCATTAGGGATACAGGCAGATGATCATCCTAATCACTCTTCACTGGTGGAAGTCTGATTAGATAGTACTCTCATTGTAGGTACCTCATAAGGTTAGACTGGATGCGGGCTCAATATACTGATTCAAAGGATAAAATATGCTCCCAATAAGTATGACAACTATAGACCGAAGCTCACATATGTCCGCCGCTGCAATCCAACACGGCAACAGTATTCCCCCTCTTGACTTAGTGATAAGGTAATGGTACCTCCCCACTTTGACCTAGCTAGGGCAAGTGTTGGTAGGATAGTTGCAGCTACTGGTCTTGCCACCACCAGTGATAGCGTTTCCAGAGAAGGTAAATCCAGAACAGCTACCATCACCACAAAGGATATACCAATTCTGAGCAGAGCTGGCCACCGTGCCAGTGACCTTGGTGAACTTGATGTTGCTGATCTTGACTCCGTTGGTGGGCTTTCCAGTAGGACCGCCGTTGAGATAGTCCTGCTGAACATCGACACCGTACTTGCTGATGTTGGTGAGAGCAATGTTTTGGTAGGTGACGTTGTTGATCTGACGTTCAGTTAGTTTAGCAAGAGAATCTGTGGAGTTGGGGTTTTCTAACCGTGCCAGTTGTGCCAGAGTTGGACTTGATGCGGCATCCATTCTCACTGTTCACAATCTGCGAGTCCAAGAACTGAACACCATCGACAACATTGTTGCTCTTGCCACCAACAGATCCGATACTAAGACCATGGCCGCCGGAGCAGTACATGTTTGAAACGACGATGTTGGTACCAGAAGTGACAGCAACACAATCATCCTGGTTATAAACATGAATGTTATCTAGAGTAACGTGGTCACTGGACGAAATGTCGAAACCGTCGCTGTTATGCGCAGCGGGCAAGCTACCGCTCTTGGCATTTGGCTTGTCGCCAGCTCTGTTGTCAAGAATGAGCCCTGAGATGGTCAATTGTGAACTGCCGGTGATGTCGAAGCAGTGAACGGGCCAGTTCTGGATGTTGAGGTTTGTGATCTTTGAGTTGCCGGTGGTCTTCTTGACAACGATGAAGTGGTCGGGCCTTTGTAAGGTCAGTATAGCCTCGGCAACAAGCAGTTGGGGGGAAATACTTTGGGTTGTCCTTGTTGTTGGAACCTTCGCCATCCCAGTAAGCCTGACCGTTGCCGTCAATGACATGGCCAGATGCACCAGTTATGGTGATGCCACTTCCACTAATGACGATAGGATCAAAGTCGTTATCAGCAGTGGTAGCAAAAGTCTATCGCATTCAGCTTTAGCCCGAATCAGATACATGAAGAGAGTAACTTACGGTCTTGCCCTTGAATGTAACGGTCGTGCCAGCCTTGAGCTTGGAGAGATCAAGCTGCTTGCCAGTAGGGACTTGGAAACCGGCGAGCACGATGTTTGTGCAGGATGAGACGGCGGTGGCGAGACCGGAGTAATCAGTCACGGTGCAGGCATCTCGTTCCTGGAGCTGCAGTTAAATTGTCAGTGACTTGATGGTTGTCGAAAGATCTGCTTCTCTTACAGAGCTTGAAGGCAGAGCCCAGGCAGCTGGGAGCAAAGCCGCGATAGCGATGTTTCGAACCATTGTGATATTCGTGTAAGAAAGTCTGAAGAGGTTGTAAAGAGCTGTTGAACTGCTTGGCGATGATAAAATCTATCGAGCTGGCATAATATGATGTTATATAGATCATCTCCTATCCTATCCAACTACAAATACATTCCCCAATCCCATTGAAGGAATATTCCAATTCCGTCTCGTCGTTCCAGAACGTAGTCATTCCCATTCCACTCATCAAACCCCTACTCATCATGTCCAAATCGGCATCAGCAGTTCTGGCTATACGGCACGCTCAAAACGTGCAAGTCGCGCTATAAGGAGGAATTCTCCACGTCGGAAATATTTACAGGCGTGCTCGTCCAACGAGTTCTCGGCAGTGCGGCACTTGAAGGTCGGTGCTCCTGTTGTGTGATTCGTGGGATAATGCATGGGATTGCCCAATCCGGTTAAAGTGTTTCCCCAAGGAGCCATTTCCTACCTTGAAATTTACTGTAAGTGACTCGTGTTTCTCGGAATGATTCGATGCATTAGTGACTGTTTCGAGATCGCTCTATGTATGTCCACTACCTTGCGGTTCTGGCTTAATCTGGTACTTGAGACTCGCCATTGGTACTTTCCATGCCAAGTCCGGGTCATTTTCATCCATCCTCATACTTGAAACATGGAACCAATAGCCTAGACCCCCGCTAGAACATGCTATTTATTTCTTCACTGGTTGCTTTCCAGAACTTTGATGCGCCAGCTTGGCCGAAACCCTATAATTCTCTCCCTGCGTGCACAATGCCAATTCGAGTAAACTCTTCACTAGCGGAAAACACCAAGCAGATGACGGAAAAGCCACCCCCAATATTACCCCAGACTTCCACAAACTCTATCATCCCAATTTCACTCAAGCTTAGTCGAGATCTGTCTACCGGACCGGACATAGTGTCAGGCTAGCCCGACCAGCTGGAAGCCATTCCAGATTTGTCTCGCAGATCGCCGATTGGGGGTTCCTTACATGCAATTAACTTTACAATTGTCCATGGGACGAAATTGCGGGGTACGGGGTAATAACATCCGCTAATCACATCCATTTCCTTCAAGGTCATGTTAATGACGTCCGGCAACTCTATTCCGATCTTGATGCAACATCTCCAATGATTTGTCGGATGGCATTCATTCTCTTCAAATCCGCTCATCCACCTGAAGAGCCTCGGATTTCTACGCATGAGAACTTGAAGATTACTAGGCCTGCGTTGGTCTCAATATGCCCTGAAACAGGCGACTTGAAATGAATATGTAAGACGTCAGTCTTGGATCGGCCCTCACCTTTGCAATATCATTTCTCATCTTCTATCAGCTAAGCGATGCCAGCTTTACTACTGCTGAATATCTTTTTCCTTGGATGAAACTTGTTACTTGATTAGACCGTGTCCTCAAAATGATTCAGGCATCCTCATTCCTGCTTGGTAAATTTCTACATAAATAGAGCTGTAGAAGACTATCTGAATCAAGACGCTGTCTCACCGAGATTGTCTAGAGAGCTCAGGCGGTGGTAACGCTGCTGTTATCAGTATATCATGTCCTGTCCAGATAGACTTCTAAGTGGCAAATGGTTTTGTGCTTCCTTAATGCATGAGTTCCGATTGATCATCGACGATTACAAGGGTGAGTTTTTGATGAAATGCTAGAACGTCTTGATGAAAATTCATGGAAGAAAAGGATGCAAACGCCAGATATGGAGGGTGTCGGAGATTCCATGGCCCGCAAGGCCGGGCTGGCCTCGTCCGATCTCCGGAGTTCCCAAGTGCGCCCAAACGCTAGTGATTAAAGTACCCTACGCTCGACTTCGAACTCCTTAGTAGAGAGATAGCTGTTTATAAAATAATTAAACTAGGCTATAAATAGTATAAAATATAATTAAATATCTACTTATAGCTTATTTTGAGAATTTCCTATTTGCTCTTTTAGTTAAAGACATTAGGCATTAGCTGGTTTTATTACTGCTAATAGCCTCTTTGATACTCAGAACCCAGTTATTGTACATCAGGAGGCGACAAAACATGAAACCTGAATGTAGTGTAGTAAAAGTAAACTTCATAAAATGTATTTTAAGTCTAATCTAAACTTATTTCAGACTTCAGTAAAGTAACTTCAGTCTTTTTCCAGCTAGGATCAAGATCATGAGTCTTGTTTCCTTTCTCAGACTCTATCCGATTCAACAGTTCCTTGTCAGGCATGATATCCCCGACATGCGACACACAGCAACTGTCCAGGACCTAAAGCTGTCCTAATCAGACTCATCCGACCAGTGACCGGTTGGTTCGATGGGCGATGCACCCTCCTCGGGTCCTTTGCATGTACGTCTTGATGTGTTGATCTGTGTAGAGCGGGTTGAAGACGCCACATCGTGACGAGATCCTGAGGGTCGCGACCCATCTGTCTCCCCCTGTGACGCCAACCGGAAATCCTCAACGCTCTGCTCCAGCTGTTCCATAACCTGACGTCGAGGCATTGAAGGGGAGTCACGCAGGACGCTTCCAGAGGTGGGTGTGAGGGCTTGTCCTTGGTGAGGAAGCAAGCCGTTGCCAAAGCCTACCGTGGAGATTTCATCGTTGCTAGGATTGCGTCGCGTAAGGCGTCTGGTAGATGAGAGATAGTGTTCAAAGCTCTCTGCTCGCTGATGGCCGCTCACTGCGAGTCGACGTCGCCGAACTCGGTTGGGAGTAATGGAATCAAAGGTTTGTTGTCTGGGGTAATGAGCCGGCGTAGAGAAGCGGTCGCTGAAGGGGAGGGATGATGAAGAAGCGGCTCGTGGGCGGCGAACGTGACTAAGGCGCTGTGTGAGAGGTTTGCCAAATCTCGTTCTGGGAGAGGGAGTGTCATCGTGAGATTCTCCTGGTGTCTTGGGGGAGTCTGAGATGGTCTGGGCAGTTGGTGGTGGAGTTTCGGGGTACAAGGACATCTCGATGTCTGAATCTGACATGATTGCTGAGTTGAGCCAGGCAGAGTTTGGATTGAGACTTTGAAGATGCAATGAGTAGTTTGTAGATTTTGGGGAAGTGAAGAGACTCTGCTAGTGTAAGGCTGTTCTCTCAATTGCCCTTCGAGTTGGGCCAGAGGTGAGAATGAGAGGAAGGAGGGAAATAGAGAAAGCTTTCACGGGAGGGAGCTCGGAAAACCCTCTCAGCGGACAAGCTAAGCGAGAGAGAAGATCATTTGTGTCGTTTCCTCTTCTCTCGTCTCTGGCCTAGGCCTTGCGCTTGTAAGAAAGTGATATATCATCGTGACCAAGCCACTTTATATCTCTACTCTGGTATCCCCAACAGGATCAAGGTGAGAGAGCTACCACCCAGACAGGTAAGCACGCTAGCATTTCGATATCAAAACACGATTATCTGACGAATCGGTGGAGAGAAAATAAGGCCTACAAGGTGGCCGGCTTCATAGACAAAATCACCAGCTTCACTGCTTCTCGCTTCCGTTCCTTGGGACGGTTGCCTTACCCCTGCCGTTCTGCCGTCCTTACTACGTACTTCCTCTATTGAAAGGCTTGGCAAGGCCGGAGATTGGGCTGTCGATCATGTACCGTGTGGTGCGCCTTGCGAAATGGGCTCACTAGCGTGGATAGCTCATGAAATACAACGAATCAAGCGGAAGAGCGGCTTGCGCATGAGATCGCGGCCCATATCCCCATACCGACAGCCGGAAAAACGGAATACCAGAGCTGAGGTGCGGGGAACTTGCTCTGTTGGACTATGATCGACTGTCGTGTTCAGCGACAGTCTCACAAAACTGATCGTGTATTCTTGATCCAAATTTCCAGGGAGGTAGAAAAGACCTATTTGCTAAATTGAGTCACTTCATTGCCTCTCTTTCCCATCTGGCCGGCTCGTAATACGAGAACAGCACTTTGGCGTGGCCCTCCTTGTTGTCGCGGAACCCTGTCCGTCTCTATCAGATACCAGTATGGCAGCTAGATTGGTGAGCCAATGAGCAGTACTAGCCCCAGTTCCGAAGTGTGGCATAGTTAGAAGCGGCAATGTTCACGGTTCAGATCCTAACCGGGAACATGTTGTGTGTCCCGGATTGAAACGGAAGTTGTTTACTCACCACTATACAAAAAAGTACTTCGTATCATATTGTCACCCTATTCATGGCATGTTACTCGTATGTAGTACCGTCCGGCTTGGGAAATGGCAAGGACTAACCCTGTTCGTAGGGCTAAGCGAAGTGACAGGTAGCACCATAGTCAGCTGCTGGACGCCACTTACACCCGCCAATTTTGGCGGCAATCGCAACGGATTTGTGTGAGCGCTTTTGATGTCGGGTGTCGGTGGAAGTGGGTCAGTTGTCGTGTTGATATCTCGCACCTCCAGTATGTATTCCTGTCCAGCAGAGTAAATCACTGGTCCTAGATTGCCTGCAATATCACCGACATTTTCGATCAAAGAGAGAAATGGCGCTGAGTCAGAAGCTGTGAGTTTACTAATGACCTACCAGTACTAATCCCCGCCACCAAAGTATTACGGTACGAACTGACCGGACGTTCCCCCTAGACGCGGGCCCCTATAGCGACATCCAATAGATTCTTTGCACCACACTCAGAGAAATCGTAGTTTTCACTGCAGCCGGAACGTATAGAGCGTACTTTGCATGACCTATCAAAGAACAGTTGCTACACAGAGTAGGCGACACTTTGTTAAGGAATGTGTACGAGGTTTTCTAAGCATTGACCGTCCGAAGATCAAACTTTAGCCACAAATGTTTCCGACCGTAGTTTTTTTGCTGCTAGCAAGTTCAGTACTAGTAGACGTGATATACTAAGCTCATCAAAGACTGCTCTGAGTTTGTAATGAATTTACCTAAACATTCTTATTATTGAGGACCGAGATGCTAAGGTTGCCTGCTGCCCATAGCCAAGAATGGTTACCAGTGGAACAAAGATGTGATTCCCGCATTCGATCTACTAGACAAAGAATCATAAACTCATCTGTCTCAGTTCTTGTCAAAGGATATTCACTGAACAGTCTGTGATAAATGTGGACGCCACACCTGGGCCTCAGCCAAACTTGTATTCTCTAGCCACCTCCAGCTCGGTCTATATGAACAAGGAATACAGAAGATAGTATATTTTCTTGTTGATTATTAACCATTTCAACCTCCCAAAATCTTGCAGTCAGAGAACAATGAAATGTGCATGTATGTATCTTGTGGTGAGCAACTGTCTACGATAATGAACACACGTGGAACACAGCCTCTGTGAACTTTAAGCTTCCAAAAGGAATTTGCATTCTATACTATGTCCAGGTGAGGATACAGAACATGCCATTCTTCCAAGCCGACGATTGACGATTGTACAGTGAGTTTTGTGAACACAGATAGAGTGCATGATCTCTAAGATGAAATATGTGTATCAAAAGCAGGATATTGAGCGTTTTTCGGAACAGTCTTGTGCAGATCCCAAGGTATAAGTATACAGCTGATGCTAACCAACGTAACAACAAAATTCCCAAAGGTAAGAACGCTTCTGGCATTGAAAAAAAATCTCACTCATACATATCAATCCAGAAACAGATACTAACACTTCAGTCACATCAATACAACCAAGGTATCACAGATCAGGATGGCAGACCTCGACATCAGAGAGCCACAGAATTCTTTCGAGACTATTAGGGAAGGAATCATCCAACGCCTGAAGCTCGAGGCTCAATGTAAGGCCCTGGAGGAGGGTCTCTCAGAGAGCGAAGACCATGTCAAGAAGCTGGAAGCTCGGATAGCAGAAATGGAAGCGGATCATGAAGGGCTGATGAAGCTGCTGGCTGAGAAGGATGCCCTTATTGAAAGGTACAGTGCGCTGATGTCAGAGACTCTAGACAAGACGGTGCAACGGGAACGACAGGATCTGAGAGACGTTGAGGCCAAGGTGTTTTCGGCCTTGGATCAACTCGATCTTGAGATGAGCAAGATGGGTCTTGAGCAGCAGGGGTTAAGTGACTCTGGGACAAGACTGTTTCGAGCCAAAGGACCTGGCCTTGTACGCCAAGGTGCTATTGTGCCGGGAACCTCAACCTCAGATCGAAGTCGTCCCCGAAATGGCTGGCGAGTTACTGTCCCAAGACTCTTGAGACAGGATGCGCAGATGTATGGGCGTGAGGATGATGAGGGATCGCCCGAGAGCGATAGCTTATTGGAGATGGCTCGGCAGGTGACATTTCAGAAGCCGAGACTGGGAAACTAGAGACAGGAAGCTATGGCTGGTATGCTGGCGATAGTTAGATGGTTATTTATGAGATTGTACTCTTAGATCCGAATAATTGCTTCGTAAGATGAATGAATGAAGATGTGATGATTATGTCGGGTGGATAGGGAGAGTTATTTGAATACCGGTGAGTTGTTTTTAGAAAAGCTTATGTATAATTTCTGAACGGGCATACAGCAAAGGATGTTGTAGATTGGTAAACCTCGCCACGAGATATGCATGTTTTTTCACATTTGTTCCAGTTCACCTTTTCCTACATTCTCCATCCCTACCGTAAAGAAAATAACCATGAGTCGTGTTCAGAGCCTCCCAGATCAAGTTATGAACCATAACACATTCATTGGCCTCCCATTGCTCCTAATTATGAGGTCGCGAGCTATTTTGATGAACGAGTAAAGGATTTACTTGTTCTTTGTTGGTCTCTTTAGTGCCACTCTTGCCCCATGTGAGCTCTAGTAATGATCGCGGTTTTCAAGGCTTGGTTGCAGTCGGAGGGACTTGTCAGTTGCACTGGAATCCTTGAGTAACCACTTGACCATGTTGTGGTAGGCAGTTGTTCCATTGTCGGAGATTGAGCTATGTATCATTATCAGCAAGTTCTGGATAGATAGGTGGCGGGCGATGTTACTGTCCGAAAGAGAGTGAGTGTAGTCGCTTCGGCCGCGACATTAGTCAGAAAGATGACCATGGCATCAAGATGGGAGACGGGCTCATCTGCGCGCTTCTAAGCTGGGTATTAAACAACAGTATTTTCAAGAACCTTTATCCTAAGTCATAAGAGTCTTAGTAAAGTATAGTATATTTTAGTGAATCTTTAGACCAGATCATTCTAATATCCAAAAGTTCCCCCTAAGGCGTAGTTGCAGTATTATATCGGTGTGGGGAGAACTGCACAGTTGATAAATCAAGGATTTTCAATTGGTGCAAACCATGCTTCTCGAATCCTCAAATAGCAAAGATCGTCGCTCATATAACTCAAAAGTCTGTGCACAGCACTCGGGCATTTCCACATCAGAGACAACTGTAACATTACACGGCGTGTCACTTAACGAGCCCTGAATCTGTAAAGAAGCGGGGTCACTAACGTTCGGAGTCGCTGGAAGAGACATTTTAAGTCACTCATGCTCTCATAGATATCTTTGAGGATACTCGCGCTACCATGGGACTTATTCGCCTTGATTCTCGGGCTGCGGCTCTTATCGGAGTTCTTATCGTCGTGGGGTATGTTGTCTCAACGATTCATCAGTGGGCCCGCCTCCGCCATTTCAAAGGTCCTGCAATTGCATGCTTCAGTCAATTATGGCTGATATCGCGTGTTGGTGGTGGTCGTACCCATCTTGACCTTTGGGAAGCTTGCAAGAAATACGGTGAGTACAACAAATGTGACATCCTGGTCTATGCAACATCAGCTCTTTGGGCAGGCCCTAGCCTTCACTATGTGAGCCTCTTGTACATCGCGCCACTCTATCGGCTTCATCTCACAACATCATGATTTCCCAATTGACATCATTGGACAGGCGATATCGCCCGCGTAGGACCCAACGACCTCATCACATCCGACCCAGATCTGATGAAACACATGCTCAATGTGCGCACACGATATAAGCGCTCTAGTTGGTACGATGCCATGCGCCTGGATCCAACAAAAGACAACGTCCTGTCCCAGCGCAACGATGACCTGCATGCCAGCACTCGTTCGAAAATGGCTGCAGCATATTCCGGCAAGGAAGTCGATAGTATCGAGATAACAGTAGATGACAAGGTCGAACGTTTGCTCGATTTGCTTGATGCTGAACACATATCCAAAGATATACCTTTTGACTTTGGATACAAAGCCCAGTATTTCACGCTCGATGTTATTTCTGCTTTAGCTTTTGGTGAGGCGTTCGGGGACTTGGAGACTGACTCGGATGTGAATGGTTACATCACGGCAATGGAAGAGAGCATGCCGACGATCATCACTACCACCGTAATGCCCTGGATGATCAAACTGTTGAAGCTCCCCATCTTCAGAAGCATGCTGCCGTCGGAGAAGGACAAAGCTGGCGTGGGTAGAGCCATGGCGATCGCGAAGAAGGTTGCGGCCGAACGCTTTGGTCGAAACCCCAAGGTTCAGCGAGACATGATTGGCTCGTTTGTTTCTAGGGGATTGCTTCAGCATGAGGTTCAATCGGAGATTCTGATGCAAATGTGAGTAAAGGTCTCACTGCTTCAACAGGTAGCTGATTCTCCACAAGTCTAGCGGGTGCTGATACCACTGCTACTGCCATCCGAGCAACTCTACTCTACATAATCTCCAACCCTCGTGTGGTTCACGCAATGAGATCAGAGATCGACAACGCCAAATTAAGTCACCCTATCGTCACTGATGCCGAAGCACGCGGAATGCCATACCTCCAAGCCGTCATCAAAGAAGGTCTTCGAATCCATCCTCCAGTCGTCGGCCTCATGAGCAAGGAAGTCCATCAAGGTGGTGATACCTTTAAAGGGCAGTATCTACCTGAAGGTACTTAGATCGGCTATTGTGCCTGGGGTGTATTCCGCCGAACTGATATCTGGGGTGAAGACTCTGATGAGTTTCGTCCGGAAAGATGGCTATATTCCTCTAATAATAGGCTTCGTCTTATGGAAGGGACTCTTGAGCTTGTGTTTGGATACGGACGGTGTCAATGTCTTGGGAAGAACATTGCGTTGATGGAGCTGAATAAAGTTTTTGTTGAGGTAAGTTTTACACGGCGCGTTTTTACACGGCGCGATACACTCTGTTTTCGACCCATTTTCTAATGTGTGAATGTATCTGTAGCTGATCCGACGTTTTGATCTTGCTGTCGTCGATCCGATCAATCCATGGCAGTCCATCAATGTTGGCGTCTTCCTGCAATCGGAATACTGGATCAAGGGATATGAACGTGCTAGTCTTGCATAAAGTGCTTCAGTTATTTGAAACAATGTCGCTCGTTTGTCTCTACTCTCTTGAGGTGCTTAGGATTTTGCGCACGCGACTTAAGATGAGTGGCAGATGACTAAAGAAAGCCGGAACGACGACGGAAGATAATGGAGGAACACTTTAATGGAACACAACAGTTGTTCAGTTGGATAGAGCCTTTTTCACCCAAAACAATATGTATGGCTGGTCAGCATACGAAATGAACAACTATCGTGAATTGGCATAGACCACAGTATGGGAGCAAATAGTCAAAACGTAACCTTCTCAGACCTGCATTATCCAATTAATCTACTATTTAACGGCTCAAGGTCTGATGCAAATGCAGGATATAGCCACGCGGGATGCGATATTACGCTTTTTGCTTTACACAGATGCCACATACAACTTGATCCTTATCTCAAACATCCAAGCTCCGTCATCCAAAGGTCAACCAAGATTTCCACTCTCTCCTAAGGATCCAAATGTTATTTACACGTCGCAACAGAGCACCAAGCACAGGAGTGGGGGGGGAAGTTTCGTTCTTCGAGCTACAAAGTGGTCAGGAATGTTGGCGAAAATGCGAGAAGGGCAACTTACAGTCAATGGGGATAACTGTGCTCATACTGAAGACACAGAAATGTCATGAGCCGTATCAGTGATGGTCTCAAGAAGTAGCTGGCGCTGGCTTGGGGTTAAGCACAAACTCCGTGTACCAAGGCCAAAAGACTTGAGCCGACCAAGTTCTCAGACGCTGGATGCCAGCGATGATCCGGAAGGTCGTCGACAACTTCCCAGTCGAGCCAAAAGGTCGGTCAGTCTTCCAAAGGATCTACAAAATTAGCAACATGTCCAAACAAATTTCAGCAAGATGGAAAACCACTCACCGTCTTTCCATCAACGTAGGTGGACGCCACGAATCGCCACTGATGTCCCTCGACGATGATGCCAGGGATGAAGGGCAGACTTTTCACACTATCGCCAACGAGCTTTTCCAGGTGCTTCCACTGAGCTGCATGCTATACTCCCAACTGAAGTTGTGCTTTTTGCACGTCCTGGCCGCTGCGCTTGGTCTCGATGCTGAAGGAGATGGGTGTCACCTTGCGATAGCCAGTATGGTTGATGGACTCCTCTGCAAAGTTGGCGCGATACTTATCGATGATTTCTCGGGCGTTGGGCTGGGATTTGTCGTTATCCGGATTGATATACGCGACGTAGTCGACCTTTTTACCGGGAGCGGCTTTGATCTTGTACTCGGGGAGGATGGTGGCGGTGGTACTGAGGCCGAATGTTAGCTTGAGATGAATGAGGATTTTGTGGAAGACAAACCAGGTCAGGAAGCCATCGAGCTGTGGAGGGCAGGGGTGTTTTCCGTAGAAAGCGGCGTTGAGGAGCGGAGTGTGAACATGATTATTCCAGGTATGCTCGTCGAGGAGGTCCTCCTGACAGGTATTCGCGCTAGCCACGATTGCGATGACGTCGTAAAGATTGAGTTCACGATGGGAGTCCGGCGAGTACTTCAACCCATTCATGTCGAACATGCCGGTACTGAAGTCGCAATCATCAATTGTCTTGCCACACATCTCAGCCTATCAATCGTCAGTAAGGGAAGGAGCTGAGATGAATAGATTGACCTACCTTGAGATATTCAGGGACAACACCATGCCCATCCGCGATACTCTCCATGTCCTTCTCAAGTTGCACCAGAGACTTTGGGATCAAGGGATCCGACGCCTTGAGCGGTTTCTGCATGAGCCCATTGGGCGTGATCGAAAGCTTGGACATGACCTTCTTGGGCGACAACTGTTTCACCGTACCGCCGCTCTTTTGCGAGGAGCCAGTGTCGGTGACAGATCGATCGGGTCTCGAAGTCTCATCGTTGTCGTCCTCAACAATGATCTCACTTACGTCAACCTCCTCGGCGTCTGTCCGTGCAGCAAGGAAAGGCACAATTCCAAGCTTGCGCTTCTTGACGGGTGTGCCCTCCATGGTTGAGCCGGCGCCGCGATCGAGCGAGAGCGGCGGCGAGATGGGGAGATTGGCGTTGGAGAGGGAGCGCTTCCTGGAGATGGGTTGCGCGGAGGGAGAGGAATGAGACGGAATGTCGTCGAGCCAAAAAAGTATGCGTTTGTTGATGCTGTTCATGATGCATGCGGGAGAGAAGTGTGATATCATGACAATCGCTGCTGAGTTGGATCTGAAGCTGAAGCCAAAGTGGAGTCAGTTGGTGATGCTTGGCTTTGGTTGACGCGGCAACCAAAAAATGCCAGTGCCAACGTCGCTTCAGCCGAAAATGATTCAGTGCAGTATCGGCAAAACATTTATCCGCTCACAGTCGCTCATTTCGACCACAATGCATGTCACAGCACTAACCAACATTGCATCACACCGATCAACTAAGTAAACAAAGAACGAACTAATTAGTCATTGTTCTGCGACTCAGTGGTCTTGATCAAAATTGTAGTGCTCACCGCAGCGCATTGTGCTGTGCGTAAGTCAGGTTGTGAGGATAAATGGGCTCACATACCCAAAATATAGATTATACAGTATGAAGCGCCTGAGTTTTTCTTCTCTACTGAGTGTTTACATAGTGGGAGAGGCTTGTAATGAAGTCAATTTATATTAATAGACTTCTTAAGTTTTATAACTTATTGCTAAATATTTAGACTTTTATAGAGGTTAGTAAGGTGTTACTACACGCCTCTTTTTTCGTCTCTATTTCTCAACCTTGCGTCTCTGTTTCTCCATCCCAATCTTTCACCCAAGAACACCCCGCTGCGCGCCCCAACCCTCGTCTCAAATCGCAATGACAAATTTCACACAGCGCCTATCTCTATACTAATTATAACTACTATATCCCATTCCGAAGACGCATCACCATGGATGAGCGCACCAAGAAGCAGGTCACCGACTTTCTCGGGCGACGCGACGTGCGTGGAGATGAGGAGAACCAGGACCATGATCAGCCCAAGCACAGTCCACAGCCTCAGCCTGAGCCTGAGTCCACATCAGCTGCTGGCACTAACAACTTGGCTGAGCGTCTCCCTGCTGAACCAAAGAGCAAGGCCATTCCCAAGCTCAAGCTTACCTCTGGCAATCTTGCCATGTTGAACCAGCAATCGAGCACCAAGGCGTCTAAGAAGGCTAAGTCTGTCTGCTCCGATGTAGCATCACATGGTGCCGCCTCTGGCTTAAGCCGAGACGCTTCAGACTTCCTACCGCCTCCTCCCGATACTGCCAACCTTGTCCAGCAAGATGACTGGGTGTTGAAGAAGTTTCCCTCTCTTGGTATGCACCTTGGTCCCTGAATATGAATATATTAGTACTAACTAGTAATAGCTAGAGTTTGCAAGAAAGGCGTGAGTGCCGATATCGCGTTTGCTGCGCTCAGAGATAGGGGGGATTGCGACTAAAGTGTCAGTGGGGATAGTGGATTGTATAATGTATTCTGTACCCCATATATAAGTTTATCTGGTTCCAAGTCTATGCTCTATGCTCTATGGCCCCGTCTCAAAATAGCAGCCGAGTACCTATAACAGATCAGTCAACAAGTTCAAAGCACGGCACGTATTACATGTTACTCACAGGATTATTCCAAGCAAAGCCATCATGAGGCCGATGATAGACTTATCAGCAACATTTCTACCGGAAATATACCAGCCGATGGCAACGATGATGCACGTCTTGCCGTGAGCAACAACAGTGCTAGTCACCGGACCCATTTCCGCAATGATGAAGAATTGCGAAACGTTGACCAAGGCTGCAAAGATGCCAGACTATATGACTCATTAGCAAACACTCCACCTTAGCTCATTTCAAAGAGAGGAGCGTACCATGAGAATCAAGACCCAAAGGTCGAGAGATAAATCTTCCAGACCAGGAGCCTTATCAACAAACGGAATAAAGTACAGCAGCAGGAACGCAGACAAAGGAGCCTGGTTGAGCAACAACTGCATACTCGTCATGCTCAGCTGTTTTCTGTAACTCTCAAGCCAAACTGTATAAAGCGAAGAAAAGAAGATGCCTAGAAATGCAAAGACAACACCTAACAGCCCGGTCGTAGCCGCACTCGCACTCGTAGCTTTGGTGTCAAAATACGACACCATTCCGACACCAACACATGCCGGAACTAGCGCCATACACGCATAGAAAGGGAGGGTAGCTCTATATAGCACAAAGTTCATAGCAGCGACGCAAGGTGTTATCAGAATACGCGATATCTGGTAGAATGGTACAGAAGAGTATGCGAGCGAGAGGTTGGGAAAGATGACGTTGAGGGCCATGACGGTGGAGAGCGGTATCATCTGTCGAACAGCGACGGATTTCGGTGTGAAGAAGGCGAATCTGGGGCGGGAGAGGATGAAGAGCACGAGCCCGGTTATGGTGAAGTGGAACGCTGCGAATGAGAGTTGTGCGTGTTTGAGGGAGTTGCCAGACAGGATAGCTTTGTTTGTGAAGACCTGAAATACTGTAAGAATTACGGCGTTGAGAGCGGTGAAGGGGGTATACAATCAAGACTGTCGCAACAACGTTGACCAACGTCCAAAAGGTTGACTTCAGCGCTGAGCTCGATGCTCTAGGCACAGGCTGTTGCTCCTGTTCCTTCTCTCGCACATGTTCATTGTGTTCAGACAGAAGGGGCTCCTCATCGTGAAAGAGATCATTGAGCTCAAAGTCACTCGGCCGTCTACCGAAATCGTCATCATCGATGTTGGATGTCTGAGGTGAAGAATCTATTGTCGTCGCGGATGGAGACGGGGATGCTTCCTCGGGGATGAGGTACAGCTTTGAACCCGCTGCTGGAGACATAATGATGGTAAAGGAGTGAATAAGTTGGATTAGGTGAGTAGAGAGGGAAAAGTCGAGCTGTATGAGATGAGAGGCAAGGAGGTTGAGGTAAGGGGCGTAATGTAAGTGTCACCTCAGCAATCAACTCAGAATGACACATGTCCAAACCCGCTTTCGGGGAGCTTATCAATCTCAAGATCAAAGACGAAGATAAGGTTATTGGCTTGTGATTTGGGCAAGTACTTAGAACCGGACCTCGCTCTTCTCCATCTTCATACCAGGGTTCATCCCCTGGGCACTGAGGGAGCTGGCGTTTTACTACCCCTAACCGGATACCCCTATCTCTAGCACAGAATTACTGTAGACTCTTCTTGTTGCCTGCCCTCTGGAAGCAGCAAGAAAGGTGAAGACTTGAAAGATGATCCAAGATAAGCTTCGTAAAAAGTTCCGTGAACTTAGCAAAGAATCCTCTAAACTTAGGCTAGACTACCTAAAGATCTTCATCCCTTAGAGTCAAGGTCTTAATCTTCTAACCTCCCTGAGCCTCCTGCCACTGGGCGAAGACAATCTCATCCATGTACCTGAGCCGGAAAATAAGCTTTGCCTAGTGCAAGGGCGGAAGGGTTAGTAGCGCCGCCGGATTTGTCTCATCCCCTGCACGGGAAGGGATAGCGCCTAAATGATACAGACTAGCATTTGTTGACGATACAAACTAGACCAAAAGGGAGGGCGGGCCTTCGAAGGGTTATCGAGGGGTAGCTTAATCTTGGCCGTCTGTATGCTCGACAGTAGCTAGGGTAGTGACAAGTGGCCTGCATTTATGCGTCAACTCAAGAGATTTGCACCTTGTATACTGACTAATATTTTTAGCCATTCCGAAAGTGATTGGGGCTCTTGAGGGCTGTGAGCGGTTACACTTCTGTAGAGCTGAGATCTTGGCAACAAATGGTATACACATCAGTGAGACAGTTGAAAGAAGCGGCATCATTAATGATGTTTCTAGGAAGTATAGTGTGAGTATAAATAGAATATTAAGACACTTCTAGAATAATTCTATCAAGTAATTAAAGCTGCTTCCGTCGTAGTTGTCGTAGCATTAATATCACCCATAAGATTATCCCCAGGACATCTCTCCTTCTCAAGTTTCATGTTAAGAATGATATGTATCTCCGGACAATACTTCAAAGCCGCTTTCCTCGCCTCCGGAAACTTCCAGACGTCTTGATCGACCAGATTCCCATGGGCTTGAAGGTTATACCCCATCGGATTTGAGGTGATATTGTTCTGAACGGCGAAGGGTCGATCCAAAGTCATGGCGAGTTTTGCATCTGGGAGAACTTCAAGTCGCGTGCCGAACCATGAGTCATCAGCTGCGCTGTCGTTGTATCGTGATTGGAAGCTGAGGATCTGCTTGATGGCTGAGATGCGACGGAGGGAGAGATCGCCGTAGACTGCGAGGTTCTTGTTTTCTCTGTTGCTAGATAAATGTTAGTCGGTGAAGAGAATGAGGAAGAGGTATCTTACTCAGCAGCACCCGCCCAAGTATAATCCAGCCAGTCATTCAAGCTCAACTCCGAGTTGGCACATAGGATGCTATCCGAGCTGAACATCAAGAGCCACTCAACACTAGGCAGGAACTCGTCATAGAACCTCGAATCAGTAAGAAGTCGACTTTTATCCTCCCTCGATCTAATCTTCCACGGCTGCGGTAGCTGCATCAGTTCAATCTTGCCCATACCTTGCTGAACCTGGATCCCGAAAGCTCGACCGACAGTCCACACGCTCTTTTGAGATCCGATAAAGATGAGGCGCCAATCCGGAGGCACAACGCCAATCATGTGGAGGATTAGAGGGACGAGAAGGGGTAATGGTTCATGTTCGATGATGAGAGCTACCTTGGAGGCGTTGTAGTTCTTTCGGGGATCGTTGTTGGGAGACCAGTCGATGGCGATTGAGGGGAGATTCTGACGGGCTGAAGCGATGGCGGGTTTGCATTGAGGGAGAATGACGAGGGCGATGAACTATCTGATGGAGTGTTAAGTGATGAGCGGTTGAGAGCGGAGGTGACACTTACGCAAAGAGTAATGCTACAATGGCAATCAGAGGAGCTTGAAGCGAATCTCTCCGAAGCTTCGATTTGACAAAGGAAGGCATCGTTGCTCAGACTTGCAGATTTCACAAGGAATGTCATGAACAAGTGAATGCATGAAAGAAAAGTAATGAGAGGCTTGAAATCGCGGTTTGACCCTCTTGACTTGGGGACACGAGGCCCTCAAGAACAACGCACCAAAAGAACAAAGTGTCTGCATGTTCATCGCTAATGACTTAGCTCGTCTTTATCGACAGGCAAAGGAATGGGGATGCGTTTGTGGCGTACTCGGACCTGTCCATACCGCTTTTGGCAATCCCTTCGCAGGGTCTGTCACTAAGGTTGACCCAGATTTAGGATACTCCAAGCAATGGGCGCTAAGTGTTCAGCACGATTTGCAATGCTGTCCCGATTTATGCAATCGCACTTATTTCTGGGTGCGCAGCTGCTTTCAGTGTCTACCATCAACATCAATCTCTTCATGCCATCGCAATGATCAGTTCAATGTTCCAAGCGCAGCGACGGCTATCGTCACTATCGCGCATCGCCATTATAACGTTAATAACAGTGTCTGGGTAAGTCTCCTCCTCTTGCTCTGATAGCAACGAGACTAACAACAATTGAAGCATCCTCATCATACTCAACCTCACAGAAGTGCCTCTACCAACCCTCCCCAAAATAACCCTCCACTACGCCAACCAATCCATATACAACGAGTCCAAAGTCGCTCTCCTCATAGAAAACAGACCGCAACCCATCATCGCTCCTCTAATTCTCAAGTTCATGTACCAAATGCCGCCAGACTGGAAATTCCGCTTCATGGGGTCCAACGAATCAGTAGCGTACGTGAACTCCTCCGCCGCAATGCGCGAGCACGTCAAGTCTGGGAAATTGGATTTGACATATATTCCCTCGAACATGAGCACTGCCGGCCAAGAAATGATTTCTCGTTTCTTAACGAATTTATGGCTGTATGATACTGTGCTGCAGCCGGCGGAGATGTTGCTTGTGTTTCAGACGGACTCGATACTCTGCGCGAATAATAAACGGACTATTGATGAGTTTCTGGGGTATGACTATGTTGGAGCGCCATGGGATACAAGAGGACAATACGGTGGTAATGGCGGCCTGTCGATCCGTCGGGTCAGCAGTATCGTCAGCATTCTGCAGAACCAACAGCGCGCAAACGATAGCGATCCAGAGGATGTCTGGCTCTCAACACGCCTTGGTCATCATATCGATGGTCGAGTCGCAAATGGCTCTGTATCACAGCTCTTCTCGGGCGAGATGAACGGTGGACCCGGGGAGGTGGTACCTGAGCCCAAATGCGACGGTGACTATGATGAGGAGGAGTGCGCGCTTGTGAACGTGATGGAGCAGATGGAACAGCCTGGAAGGCCGGGTCAGTGGGTGAAAGGGATAGATGATTGGCGAGATGGGTCGTATGAGCCTATGGGGTATCATATTGGTGGAACGGGGTGGATGCATGGGACTATTTGGGGGACCAAGAAGAGACGGGAGCATATCTATAATTACTGTCCTGAGGCGAAGATGGTTCTGGATATGGATTGGGCGCCGTTTGTACCGGGTGATTGTGCGAAGGATTGGTAGATGTCGATGAGTTTGGCATGTGGGAAGAAGTAGTCAGCATAGCAATAATGAGAACGTATCATCTTTACCATGTTGATTGAGGTGTATCTCGATGAGTGAGCTCACATAAACAGAAATGAACAACTTGAAGTGCTCCAGAAATCCTTGAGTGGTAATAAAAGCTAGGAGTTACATGTAACACCTCGAAACAACACATCTAGCTCAGAGTTCAGACAAGATGTCACACAAGCACTGAGCATGGATAGTAAAGTGAACCCAGATCTATAAGAAGAGCTTTTCTGTAGCCGAGCCGACAACTAGATTACAGAGAATATCAAGAACGTGTACCACTACTGGATCCCCGCAGCCTTCATCCTCTCAAAACACTGCCTGTACGCCTCATGCACCTCAGGAATCTCATACCCATACCCCTTCATCTTCTTCACCAACTTAGTACTATCCAACTGGCAATTACTCCGTCCAGCCTTGATAACCTTAGCCTGATCCTGGACACTAAAGTTCTTCCATGTAAACTCCGGTCGTACAATCTCCTTGAACAAACCAAGCACCTCATTATGTGAGATGGCACCCGGGTTTGTAAAGTTGTAGATCCCAGTATCTTTGTTCTCAGCTAGGATGATCGATGCAGGGAGGAGGTCGTGAAGAATTGTGTTGCTGTTGGGTATGTCGACGACGAATTCGTACTTGGATATCTTGGTGACGAAATTTCGGGGGTTGAGATCATCGCTAACTGGCATGCGAAGGCGGAGAATCAAGATATTGTCAAAGCTTGCCAAGATCTATAATATAATGATATTAGACACGTATAACAATGGGATCAGAAACACTCACAGGTTCAACGTGGGCCTTCGTCATAGAGTAAAAGCTCCCATCAAAGTTCGGAGCATCAGTCTCCTTAAAGCCCTTCCCCCCAACAGGATGCTCCTCATCATACTGATAAATACACCCCGTCGCAAAGACCGTGCAATGAATGCCTCGTCGAGAACACTCATCCGCAAGTGTCAAAGTCCCGATGACATTCGAAAGGACAGTTTGCGCCTTGTTGTCCTCACACCAATCGACGTTGGGTCGACCCGTGCAGCCCGCAGCGTTAAGAACGTGCGTTGGCTTAAAGACTTCAAGTGCTTTGGCAACGCTATCGCGATCTTCCATGCGAATTGTTGTCGTGTAGACTTCTTTGCTTTGGCGGAGGAGAAGATCTTTCAGAAGGCCGGCGATCCATCCGTGGCCACCCCAGATGAGGAAGCGGTTGGGTATACGAATATGTAGGCCGTTTGTGCCATTTGAGCCGTTGGTGCTGATTGCAGGCATTTTGACGAATGTGTTGTATGTTGTGATAGGAGTTGAAGTATGAGGTAGAAAGAAGGACAGTAGTGTACTGAAGATATGGAGAGCGGGATCTTAGCGACGGGTAGAGCTGAGAGGCGATCTGGATTACATACACTTTGCTCTGTCTCATAAGTCTAAGCTTCATGTGATAGGTGTGGAATTTGACAACAAGCAATTTGAGGTTGATTTTGTTAGCTGATGTATTGGGGCATGAGACAGAGAGGAAAAGAGTTGGGCAGAACAAAACTTAGCACCATTACATTAACCGTTAAGCTGTGTTGAGCGGATGTAACTTCCGCCACAAAGGGATAAGGGGTCAAAGGGGAGAATAGAGTTTGGTGTATCGAAGGGTCTCACCCTGGCAGGGTCTGGGAATTGCACGGGAATGCGACAATTGAAAACATGCCGGGGAAAGAGATGAGAACAGAAAGCGTTTTCAATTGTTAATAAAACATTGGTGTTTCAATAATTTCGGGTGCAACTGGTAGAAAACCTTTTTCTTTAGGCTTTACCCAACCAGCACGTCAGTTTAACATCTCAATCACGAAAACGATGGGCTATAGCTTTCTCCCCGAGCGGGATATCTGGCAGCATGCGCCCATTCTAACGGGCAGCACCAAGTTCGAGCCGCAGCAGGATGTCAAGAACATCATGATCACAGGAGGCGAGGGCTTTATGTGAGTAGTCCCCCAGAAAGTGAACCAGCAGGGTTTAACAAGACAGTGCATCATGGCTCGTTCGACACCTCGTCCTCGCTTACCCTGACGTATACAACGTCATATCATTCGACAAGCTAGACTACTGCTCCTCTCTCAACAACACACGGGCTCTCCGCGAGAAACCCAATTTCACCTTTTACCAAGGCGATGTCACAAGCCCCAGCGAAGTTCTAGACTGTCTAAATCGCTATAACATCGACACCGTCTTCCACTTCGCAGCGCAATCGCACGTCGATCTCAGTTTCGGCAATTCATACAGCTTCACCGAGACTAACGTGTACGGCACACATGTCCTTCTCGAGAGTGCGAAAACAGTAGGAATCAAGCGTTTCATCCATATTTCTACCGATGAAGTCTATGGAGAGGTTGCACATGGGAATGATGATCTTCCTGAAGCGAGTATTCTTTCGCCGACGAATCCGTATGCCGCGAATAAGGCTGCTGCGGAGATGCTGGTGAATTCGTATCAGAAGAGCTTTAAACTTCCTGTTATTATTGTGAGGAGTAATAATGTTTATGGACCGCATCAGTACCCTGAGAGTAAGTCTCCCCTTCATCGACTTGGCGCGTTGACCCTAATCTTGATGATAGAAATCATACCCAAGTTTATCTCACTACTTCATCGCGGTCAACCCGTGATCCTTCATGGAGATGGTAGTCCAACAAGACGCTATCTCTTCGCAGGGGATGCCGCTGACGCCTTCGATACCATTCTTCATAAAGGCGAGATTGGTCAAATCTACAATATCGGCTCCAGCGACGAGATCTCCAACCTCGAGCTCTGTCATATTATTCTCACCGAGATGGGTATCGATGTTAAAGACACGAAAGACTTCCAAGGCTGGGTAAAACATACTCACGACCGTCCCTTCAACGATCAAAGATACGCTGTTGATGCCACAAAGCTCAAGATGCTTGGTTGGACACAAAAGACAAGCTTTGATGAAGGACTGAAGACGACGGTTGATTGGTATAAACGATATGGTGATAAGTGGTGGGGTGATATTTCTCCGGTGTTGACGCCTTTCCCTCAGGCTTTGAGCAAGAAACAGGAGGAGCAGGCTGTGACGCCTACGAGCCTTGCCGAGGTTTAATATTCAGTTTTTTTTACTTATTTAATGTTGCAGGAGGAAGTCACGTATCGCTTCACGGGAAATACCGAAGAGTTAAATATTATCATCTGAAGAGTCATGCGAGAAATCGAACATGGACCTAATCATTTCATCAGCTATCAACGGAGACGAACAAGCAGCTGTCATTGGGCTGTTATCTTACTTGTAGTCTCCCCTGCTTACTTAATGTCCTTGTTCCACTTCTTGTTCTCCCGTAGCCATACATTAACTATTTCCACTTTAGCTGACCCAGAGCTGCAACCACAGGCATGTTGACGTATCAGGTATACTTAAATGCTATCAGTTCATCTCTTGTCCCAGGAAGATCGGCCATATTGTCCTTGATGTCCATAACCCAGGCGACCCTCTTCAAATAAGTCTTCAGCGTTGGTAGGCCGTAGTAATCAAAAAAGACCCCTAACGAGACCATTCCAGATCTGTTTTGCAGAGAGCAACTAAAGTATGGCCTCGGGGTTGGCCGACAGGTGTTCTAGCCTATGTCAACATCATTCTACAGGAACTGAAGGGAGAGACCTTACGTGTCGGCATACTCGATGCACCAGGCGATGACGATGAAGCGCTTGGGATTATTGGCTTTGACTGTCGCTTTCAAAGGTTGCTCTCGACTTCAGAAGAAGCTAGATCATAGCCTCTCAGGGCTGAGATGACAGTGTGGACCTTGTTATCGTCGAGGATCTTTGCTATTGAGTCGATATTACTTAAGTCAAGAGTGACAAGGGCAAAAGAGCCTCCAGGTATATCAGGGACCTAGATGTCGTTAGATGGCTGATGCGGTCACTGGACTTCCCACTTTGCGACCTAAAATGATCATCTTATGGTGAGGGTTTCAACGCAGTGTATCAACGATGTCGCCACCAATGCCCCCGGTTCCTCCAGCTACAGCAACGACAACCATTCCCAGTCTTTAGGTTATCGGTGGGAGAAACAAAGGCGAAGAATGTCTTGGTGCTATTATCTATGGCCATTGGGGAATTATCCTTCCGTCAAATCTTGATGCAGTCCCGCCAACACGTCGCTGGGAGTTCAGCTACTGTAGCATACAGTTTCTGCTCTCAAATAGACGACAAGAAACGAAGTAAACCAACAGCTGACAAATCGGTATCTGAAACGACCCATAAGTATCCTTGAGTCGTACTGACTTTCAGTTCATGAAGCGCGCGATTTGCGAATCGGGCAGCACGCAGGGTTTAAAAGTAATCAACATGGAGTCTTAAATTAATTAACGTCCGCAAAACAAGCAACAGGCCCAGGAAGGCCCTTGATGAATCTTTATACGGTGTCTATTTACATGTCAATTGTCCTAGAACATGACTACCGAAGGGCCGGGAATGATGTACTTCGCATCACTCCACTCATCCACAAAAACATTATGCAGCAGCCCTGGATCCTGCGAAGAGTAAAGATCAGTCGCAAACACACCATCAGGCTGTGCAGTGCCGTCTCCCTTAACAATCAGATTGATGCATTGGGGATACATCTGAGTTGACCCTTCTGCACCTCCCGCGTGAAGAGCGATGATCTCATGTCTGAGCACATAGCTTCCAGGAGCTAACTTAGCCGGGACCGTTATGTTCCATGAAAAGTCATCATCACGAAGCTTATTATTTGCCCAGTAACCTGGCTGTCCAGGCACAGTTCCCCGCGTCAACTGCCCCATCTCATCGATCTTAAAGAACTTCAAGTTGGTCTTGTCAACCGTTGTGCAATCGTCATTCGGACAGCGCGCCATGTAATCCAAAACAGGTCCCCAGTGGGCTTGAGGCCAGTCAGACCAGCGGACCGTAATGGTCGCTCCAGCAGTGACGTCAGCGGTCAGAAGCCCATTGGTAGCGTTGAGGTGGCAGATGATATCCGGAGAAGCCAATGCACTCGCGGTGGAGGTGACGAAGCCGTTGTCTTTGGCGCCGTTGGTCCAGGTGATGCTCTCTGGCTGAGTTACGTAAGGGACTTTGGTAGGATCATGGCCGTAGTAGCTTTTGCCGTTGACGAGAACCTCAGACACGTGGCCGTGAGCCGAAACCTCGGATGCGAAGAAAGCACTGAGAGTTGCGAAAAGAACTGCCGTTGACAACATATTGTGTTGACAATAGAAAATTTCCAGAAGCTAAGTTTTTATGGGTAAATCCAGCTTCGTAAAGTTGGCGCTTTCTTTGGTATTAATTCATGGCTGTCTTTATATAGCCCTCTGGCTGATATTAGCCAGAATAGGCAAAATGGCCAGGAACTGGTTGTTTCATTCGGTCAACTATGTTCCGTATAGCTTTTTCCAAAACGGGATGCTGCTCTCTTCGGCGGACTGCCCTCCTGATGGGCCAAATTGAGAACAAAGGTAGTATTGTAAGAAGTCTTCACTACTATTGTCTACCACTATCCTAGTTGGATGGGTGGATGGCATCTTCTGGATCCTACCGCATGCCAACTATTTCTTAACTCTCTTATCGAGGCAAGCCTTTGCAGCTCACAGCATCATGACAACAGTTTCAGCATCGCCATATGGTATTATTGCCATGAATACAGATTTTACAAACCCACATTCATCGGTGGAGTACTCGCTAACGATGTCATGGAGCTCCGTGGCAAGGCGAGAGCAGTTGAGAGATAGCTCTTCAATACAGGTAGCCTTTCCACTGTGAAGTTGTTAGGTGCCGTGATGACCCCTAGCTGTCAGAGAAATGCGTGGTAAGATATCTGTCTGGCACCATGGGCAGCCAATCTGATAAGTGGTTATTTTGCCCGGGAAGATCAACGAACAATGAGAACAAATCTGTGAACGACTACTGCTCTACAACTCCCGAGCAGGTATTGAAGGCAACTGTCCAGACTCCCACGTTCGTAACGCTCGGAGAGCTAATTACATTCCATCAACAGATTCACAACCGTCTGACTCTCCTGAAACGCCGACCCCCTCTAGCCTATCATAGCAGTACTGCAGCTCCTCTATTGATAGCTGCCGATCTCGATGATCCTCTGATAGTACAATTGCCTCGACTGCAACCACATGTTCAAGCAGTTCAATTGCCTCTTGTATTTACCCATTCTGTTGGTATGCCACTCCAAGCTCATATTCTGATGACAACCGATATGGATGATTCTCTGCTAATGTATCCGCCTGAACTGCAACTACACGCTCGAGCAGTTCAATTGCCTCTTTTTTTCTTCCGTCAGCTCCATATGCCGTTGCAAGTCCGTGCTGTGACGTCAGCCGATCAGGTTCATTCTCTGGCAATACCTTTGCTCCAATTGCAACCACATGCTCAAGCAGTTCAATTGCCTGTTTTATCTGCCCGTTAGATCTATATGCCATTCCAAGCACGTATTGTGATGCCAGCCGATCAGGGCCATTCTCTGATAAATCTACTTTCATTGCAACTACATGCTCAAGCAGTTCAATTGCCTGTTTTGTCTGCCCGTTGGATGTATATGCCAATGCAAGTTGGTGCTCTAGTGCCAGTCGATCGCGGCCATTTTCTGCCGAGGTTGTCCTCTGGACCTCAACCACAGACTCAAGAATATGCACTGCCTGTCTTGCCTGTCCGTCAACGATCAAGCATCCGCCAACCTTTTCTCCGAGTAGGCCTCTGTCTGCAGCATTGGCACCATCCGTGCTTGTTAGGAGTCTGAGTGCATGTGGCATATACTGCCGCCATAGCTCACGGTGCTCCCACTCGTCGTATGGAAAGACCTTAGCAATATGTGCGAATGCCATCTGCCTTGTTCCTGCCTCGAGTCCCTCTTCTTCATTCCATCTTTGTATGGCAAGGTGCACGAGGCTGTGCATGTCGAACGTCTTGCCATCTTCTCGTTTACTCAAGAAGCTGTATCCGCAGAGCGTACCAATAGCACGAGTCATCTTTTGTTCAGAACTCAGAGGCGGTAACAGGGCTTGAGGTATAGCTTTTGGCTCAAGATAGGCCGCGACACAGAGAAGTGTTGCAGCGTCTGCATGTAGGGCGCGGATTTGCTTGGACACAATCCAGGTGGTCGCAACGGCGCCTTGGGAAGAGTCGTAGTGAGTACTATCGCGAAACCCACGACTCAACAGTTCTACCATATCCTGATCAGTATTTTGGAGGAGGTGGAGATATTCGTTGACTGAAATCTCATTGATTTTCATGTATGCTGAGGCTTGGGTGATCGCGAGCGGCAGATAGGCAAGCTTGTGCAGGAGCTTGTCGATAATACCCATGTCCTGCATCTGGTCTTTTTGAATCAAGGAAGCCTGCAACAGGGCTTTCGCGTCCTTGTCATCCATTTCTGACAGCTTGACGACATTGTTCGGTGCCACGCTCACGGCAACTTCACGAGATCGGGTTGTGTATAGAGTATAACCGTGCTCACAATCTGGAATGAATTGGTCAATACCTCCCGGGTCCTTAGCCGTTCCATAGATAGTTTCGATATTGTCAGCATTATCAACGATGAGAAACCACTTCCCAGCCTTTTCTGAGCTCAGGAACCTCTTGAATGTTTCTTTGGGGTCCTCTTCATTAGCCTGTTCGATGCCAAACTCGCCAATCATCTTGGTGCAGGCTTGTTCGAAACTTGCCATGCTCAATGCGGGCATCCATATGACGGAGTAGCTACGGTCTGTCTGATTGTCTTTCTTCACGAGATGTGCAAGCTGAAGAGCAATTTGTGTCTTGCCAACGCCGCCCAAACCGACTAAGGCGACCCGTTGGCCATTTGGATCAGTGAACAGAAGCTTTTGAAGCTCAGCGATTGTTCCCTCGCGACCTGTAAAGTTCTTGTTGCTCCGTAGCGGTAGGTAGTGAGTCCTGGTTTCTGTCATACGTGAGTCAGAAGGGCAAAATGGTGAATGGCAGAATTTTACTAACTAGCTGTCGCGTTCTCTCCTATTTGCGGTGGAAATTCTGTTTGTTCTGACGGCCAGTGTTAGTGACGGGGATATGTGAACATGTTCACTGGCTCGCCTTACCGATATTCGATCCCTGTGTCTTGGGTTCTCCAGCGAGGCGTTTTCTCGGATCAAAATATTCTCGATCTGCCAAAGAGCAGCGTCTCTTTAGGTTCGCAGTCAGACACACGACATCTTGGAACATAATTAATCACTTCCCATCAAACGCTAGTCGCTACGAACCTTGAGTGACTGACGGAACCCAAAAGCCCAGGAATGCCTTCGCACAAGCTGCAGCCGTGGCTGCTGAATATCGTTGCCAGACTTTGCTTTTGTGACTATCAGCATAGTCACAACCGCCTTTAATGATGATACATGAGAAGCTATCCCAGACCCCGGCTCCCTCCATTTCAAAGGCAATAACGTCGTCTGTTGAGGTGATGCGGTCACGATCTTCGCCAGACTTCATAACTGTGTCAGCAGAAGCCATCAAACCAAAGTGGACGGCATGCTTTGGAGGGGCATCTGTAGTCGACAGGCGGTTTCTCTTGACTAGGGCGCCTGTGCATCTAGCCTGTTCACATGTCCTCTGATCATCCGCGTGACGATAGGTAGCCTCGAAGAGTTTGTCTTCCGTAGATCCGGGATACTCAGCATGAAGTTCTGGGTCCTGACGGAGAACATCCAGGAAGCTTTCAATCTTGGCACTCAACTGGCGGCGGTGTCGAAGCCCTCTCGGCTTTGCTAGGACTCCACGAATCTCGAGATTGGGTCTGCCTGGGACGTCTAGCAACGTATCCTTACGGACCAGGCCCTCCGGAAACTGTCTACCAAAGTCATACTGGATGACCCCGTTGCTGATGATGACGTCGCCCAGGATGATCTCGTCCTTGGTAGGGCTGAACGGAACGACACCACAGATGCCGACAACAAGAGCAAGCTTGATGCTTGGAAAGCTTTTTCCGCAGTTGGAAGCGACGGTGGCGGCATTGACTTTGCCCATTCCTGGCATATACGCCAGAACAACGTTGAAGCGGCCGATCACGCCAGTTGAGTATGCATTGGGATCGCCTGGCTCCTTATCGAAAGGTGGACCGTCGTCTTCCCAGTGATGATCGAATAAAGCTTCGATAGCATCTGCTTCAAGGGTCAATGCACAAATGATAGCTATCTCGAAGCCACGACGGTCACTAGGGCGAGGCGGTTGAGAGTTTGCAGAGTTCGCAGAGCTCGCATGGGTATCGGAGGTGTTGACCAAGGTCCTAGCATCATCCGGAGGACTCATTTTGGAACGCTGTTGACTAGGCTAGACTGCCTAGTCGGTGATTCAAGATGGAAAGGTGCGGATTGACGCAATGTGCCGCCTTTTCAGGAGGCAGGGTCCGGCAACGGGCTCTCGGTCAGCCACGGTGATCTCTGATGCCTCAAGGAGGTAATAGAGCCGGTAAAAGAACAGAAGGACAGCGTTGATAGCTCCTAGACTCTTTGCTGACGTGTCGAAATCGGTCTCTTGGGTTTCAAGGAAGAAATCTGGTTGAAAACAATGGAGCGGGGTAATTTTCAGCTCTGTCTGTTGGTTATGCACTTTTGCAGGCAACAGTCTCATGATCCTTGCAGAATAACCAATATTTGGGATTTGCAGCCAATTATTGCAAAGGTGGCGCCCTACCAGTCAGATTTTGGCCTGATAATTGGGGTTCTCGTGATCTGCGCGAAAACAAGCATAATAACGAAATTGCCAAGACTTGAGATGTTATTGGGATCCGCGATATGCAGTATACAAAAGGCACAGAGAAGCTCGGGTGTTACTGATACCAGTTGATTGTGAGTAATTTGTGATGCAAGTAACGAGTTACGTGCGATTTGCCCTTTTATCCAAGTTGTTCCTAGCATGCTAGGCCCGGCCCGGTCCGTCGACGGATCACCAATGATGAGGTAAGTGATACCAGTCAAGATCGCTTGTCGTTGCAGGATTTACTGCCAGGAGTTCGAAGCATTGAATGCAGTTCTGGATTTCTTGGGTGACATGGCTTAGGCATCAGGTCAAACAACCTGGTGCAGACGCAGGGCTCTGCCACATTGGTACGTCACTTGCTGCTTGGACAAGAGATGGTCTACCATGGGACATATTTCCTTCTATGTACTTTGTATCTATTCTTTCTGGACAGTATTATACATGAATATTAAAGATCAAAACGCCAACGCTTGCTGTTTTCTTTCACAAACCATCTCGTCATAAATGCACCTTCTTCCGCCCACTCCGCAACATCCCTTCCAAATCTCTGTTCTACCTCCTGCAAGAACGATTTGAAATCTAATGCCTGTACAGGGTTATGTTCATAAGGGTCCTTTGTCAAGTCCGCCAGTTTCCAAGCTACGTGTTCTATTATCGGCACAACGAGATGACGCTCTGGATACCGACCATCACGGATGCTAAGCATAGCACGCCCAGGGTTGGTGATGGTGAACTGCCATTGCCCATTGCCCGTAGTCAAGGGCCGAAGGAGAGATTGTCCTTCGTAATTCCGTATTAGGTCCTGGGCTGCTTGGCGGCTTGTTTTGCTGAGGGAGCCTGTTTCGAGGAGGATGTCCAGGATTGTGGGGAGGATTTGAGTTGCGTGCACGCCCTCATCCACGTCGAAGGCTGGTAGTTGGGGATGGGAGAGGACTAGAGGGACATGCTCAACACCAACATTGGGGTTATAGTATGGCGAGGCGATATCGTTCTCTGGGAGAGATACACTATGGTCGCCCTGAAAGATGACCAAGGTCTCATTGGCAACTCCTTGCTTGTCCAAGATATCAAGAACCTTGCGAATCCATCTGTCTTCGTAGCCAATTGTGTTGATATATCTTGACATCATATCAAGATGACCACCGTTGGCCAGAGGTGTATACTTTTCTCTTTTAGGCATGTGAAACCGATGGTGGCTGGTCGATGTAATATGACTCAGAAATACGCGATTATTTTCCGTGTTGGCGTTTTTGAACACATCAGTGATATAATCCTCCAGCGGATCTTCTTCAAAAGCAAAGTCATTAATGTTCTCCAACGTGACAGCTCCGTGCCTCGCGTTCGCACTGCGAAGATATTCCTGGCCAATAATCCCCTCATCCGGGAATCCCATTGCCGACATCAAAGCACCATGGCTATCATAGTTGAGTTTCGCTGCTTGGAAAAAGTAGGACTTCCACTTGTCCTTCTGACTGGCTTCCTTTGTGCGGGCTTGTTTCTCCTCTGCTTTGTTGAGTGCGTTGAAAATATGCGGCAAGCAAGGTTGGTAGATATGATGGCTGTAGTCGAGATTGAAATCTGCAGCTAGAGGAGATATGCCGCAGATGGAACCTGTTAGGCTTTTGAGGGTGTATGTTCCTGAGGTATGTGCGTTCGTGAAGCGGATCCCTCCTCGTCTCGGTGTGCTAGTATGTTCGAAACCGTCTGAGTAATCGCCTGTGATGTAGTTTGCTGTTGGTGTTAAGTTGGCAAGCTTCTCTTGAATGTCTTTTGGCAGTCCATGGGGAAAGGTCTCAGCAAACCGATTCCAAACTAGGCCATTTTTCTTGATAGGGAAGACATCATGTCGAGTACTTTCCAGGAAGAATAGAACCACGTGTCGGATGTTGAGGTTTTTTAACTTTCCCCGCAGAGAATCTCGTAAGGGCTCGTCGAGATTTGAGACTCTCATAGGGTCCGACTTGGCGCTATAGTGCGGCTGCTCGAGATACCAGTCTTTGAAACCGTCCAAGGCTGGTATGTCCATCGGAAGCCAGCTGAAAGGGGTTGGCTGTACGAGTGCGGTTCGATCGTCCCAACTTCGCTGTACTCCCTTTCCGAAAACCGATGGAAGATTGTCGAGAAATGGTGACGAGGCAAAGTCGATGAAAGGTAAAAGTCCAGTAGTCCAAGAGAGAAAGATCAGAGAAGGATCTTTGGGTCGAATAAAAGTAAGGATGAAAAGTGCCGTTAATAGGAGAGTAACAATCGGGTAAGGCAGTATGCGTAGAAAACGGCCGAGTCTAGATCTTCGTACGGGTGAACCTCCCCTCGAGCTTCGTGGTGAACTCAACAGCGAGACCGACGGCGAGCTGGGCTTTCGCTTGAGTTCCTTGTCGTGATAGGAGGTGCTCTCGATGTCGAGCCATGACAGGTCCTCTTGTTGCCATACCGCATCGTAGCTAAATCGATGACCCAATTGGCGACAGATGAAGGTGATGGGCCAGTTGACGAGATCTCCACCCCAGCCAAAGAGGGTGTAGCAAGGGAACTGAAGCAGTGCGCCCAAGCAAGCGAAGACGCAGAAGACACCGATAAAAGCTGTGAGACCCGATAGAATAATCGCTTGAGCTGTTGGATCGGCCATGAAACCGATATTGCGCCAGTGGATTTCAGACCCCGAGACTAGATAAAAGGAAACTGAGACAGTGCAAATGATAGTGTTGTAGGTCATCAAGGAGGATGCAAGTGTATTGACGATCCTCCGTGGCTTGGCAGCACCAGGCACCCAATGACTCAGGAGAAGTCTGATTAAAAGGAGTAGGAGGACATCTTGAGTAAAGAAGGAGAAAAAGAAGAGAAGCATGCGCTTAGGCGTCACCGAAGCTCTGTGATTATGAAGATGCACTCCTTTAGCAGCACATACCGCCAACAGGGTCAGAGTGAACGCAAGGCGCTGGTTAGCTAATTTTGAGACATATAGCAAGCATATCCTCCTGAAGGGGGCCATCTTGAACAACGTGCTGACTAAAAAGCGAGAAAAAGGAAGATAAAACCAGAAACAGGGAGCCAAGACCCTTTTTCTTAAATAAGGGCCTCCCCTCCCCTATCACCCCACACTCCGTGGTGCCTAGCCTCATTACCAGACCGAACATGGTTTGGGCAGTGCATTAATTACCTACTCTTTGAGCACGTATACCCTCGGCGTGTAATCTAAAAAAGGTCAGAATGTAAACCCCACTTTTAACCAGGGTTTTTTCAAGATTACCATAAGTAATACTAGTCTTACAGAAGTATCTTTTATCTACATAAAACTAGATAATTTTTATATATAGTAGTATTAAATAAGGTTTTCTAGTAATAAGCAGTAAGAGATTAAAGGGGTTTCTATCTAGGTTATATTAAGGTTCTATTTAGCTTTACCTTATATATAATACTTCTTATAATAAAAATAAAACTTAAATTTAATTAATAATAATATAGTCTATAATATATATAAGTTAAAAGAAAGAGAAATAAAATAAAAGTTAATATAAAATCTTATAAAGGATTTATATTAATATATTAAAAGTAAATAATTAACTTAATATTAGTAATAGATAATTCTCATTTTATACTCTTATAATATAAAGAGAATATAGTCTTTATGCTGCTTAAACTGCTATAAAAGTAGAATAATTAGTAACAATTTACTTAAGATAAAGATATCTTTAAGCTAACTAAAAAGTCTTTAATTATTCTACTAGAATATAAGGTAAGCTACTTAATATATTAGAAATAATAATTTAATTTTCCCTTTTTATCTAGCATAAAGCAATTAATTATATTAACTTAATATAAATACTAATATTAAGTCTATTATTAAGCTATAGTAGAAAGAACCTAGTTTCTATTCTATTAGCTACTATATGTAATTGCAGTTTAAACCCTATTATAACCTAGCTTAAACACTGCTAGCACCCAGCTAAGAACCTAATTATACATAGACAAGAACTCAGTTCTAGCCTATCTATATACAGTAAAGATACATTACTGACCTCTACTAAAGGAACTCTTAAAGCATAATATTATTATTTATAATGCTATAGGTACTACTTCTATAATAACTATAGAAAAGCTTATTTATTCTCTAATAATGCCTAACTAGCCTAATACATTTCTAAATAGTATAGCTTATATTATTCTATTGCCTAGTTAAACTATATATAATGTAACTTAATTAAAAGACTTAGTAAGTTATATATATTTACTGCTTTTATATCTATATAGCTACTAATATAAGATAGGTTTAATACTTATATAAGCTAGTTAATACCTAGCCCTCTCTCTGATTTTTACTGTTTTTTAATACTGCTTATTACCTTATAGAATACAGCTATAGCAGTATTATTACATATTCTTATCTTCCTACCTATCTAAAGAAAATACTACTTAAATATATTTTAAATGCTCTTATTATAGAGGTAGAAGACTTATACAAGCAACTCTTAATGCTATGTATATGCCATTTAACTATTGCATAAGTATCTTTTTAATATTCTCTTAATCTTATTTTAATACTAGCAGTTAGGCCCATTTTATCCTTTTATAATTCCAGAAAAGGAGAGCTTATAACTAGCTAGAAGACTCTTATAAGCCAGTTTTTATCTACATCTATATAAGTAATTATATTAATGTAATATACTTATTACTTATATATATATTTAGTCTCATTTAGGTTATTTACCTGCAGTTTATTGCTATAACTAGCATTTATTTTAGTAGAAAATCTATTTCTTTTAGTCTATTCCTTAAGAACATTTAAATAAAAAAGCTATTATTAAAGAATTAATTTATAGTACTAAGCTAAATGATTTTAACTCTTGCTTTATTATAAGGCATTATAATAGTTAGTTAAAGATATGCAGTATATTAATTAAGCCTTAATATAAGGCTATTTATATACTAATATAAGCTTACTCTTAATAATATAGGAGAAGACTATAGGCAGGGCTATAGTACACTAGAAGTCTAAGATTGCACTAATACAGCTGCTTTACTTATTCTAGAAAATCTCTCTTTAATACTATATATTATATAGATTTTAAGAGGTATTTATACTTACTTATAGCTAGCACTAATTAAGACTCTAATATTAATTTAAGATACAATTTTTAATATTATTTACCTTAAAAATAACCAGTCCTTTACCCTAGGTAAGTCTATAAAAGCCCTACTAAGAACCAGGTAAAACCCAGTTAAGAGCTAGGTAAAACCCAGTTAGGACCTAGGTAGAACCTAGATAGAGACTAGATAGAAACCAGGTTAGAACCAGGTTCTTAGCTAAGTAGAAGGCTAATTAATTATATATATAGCTACACTTCTTCTTACTTCCTATATATAAGAGTTATATTCTTAATTTACTAGCAAGATATTTAGAAGTATTTATTAGAGTTTAGTTAATATAGATAAAATTAAGAGACTTCTTTACTTATAAAGGAAGTTAATATTCTCTAAAGGTAATAGCATCTTTAGTATAATGTATAAGTATTCTTAAGAGAAGTTAAAGCTAAACTAGGTATATTACTCTTATAACCTTAATATATTCCTTACTAAACCCTAATAGTATATTTAATATATTACTTAGAATAGCATAAATTATCTTATTATATGCTTCTATTTAAGCTAACTTTAAAGCCTAGTTAATACTAGTACATTTAAGATTAATATGTTATTTTAATGTATTACTAGGTTAAAAGATTTAGAGTTAATTCTTACTAGATAGTTATTACAATTCTAATTAAGTATATATTTCTTTCTTATTTATAATAATATAAATACTAATATAAACTTAATAAAGTTATAATTTATGCTAGAATCTTTACTAACTCTAAAGACTCTTTAATATACTATAAAGTCTTTAAAATCCTTAATAAATAGTATAAATAATATTAAGAAAAGGGATTTTAATAGCACTATATAAGCCCTACTAGTAACAGTTTTAAGGCAGTTATTACTAACTAAGATCCTTAATAGCTTTAAGGTAAAACACTAATATAAGTCCTATATAAGACTAATTAATTAATGTTTCTAGGCTTAATTAAATACCTGCAAGAGGTAGATCCTATAGGTTATCCTTAGCAATAGTATACAAAGCAAATTATTATTCTTTACTAAGTTTATTTCTAGTAAGGCATTAAGAAAATCCTACTATAATACTATCTATTATATAAATTAATAATATTACTTCTCTTAGCAAAGACTATAGCAAAGTATTAATAAATACTAATTAATATCTAAGGCAAGACTAATATAACCTTATTCTTATACCTACTAAATATTAACTAAACCCTAATATAGACTTAGCTTATTACATAATAAAGATCTATAATTAGGCAAAATATAAAAAGAATAAGGTTATTGTAATATACCTTAATTGCTTTCTATCTTCTATTTTAAGAGGCATTTAGGATACTATTTAACTTAATATAAATGTAGTAGAATCTTTACATTTCTATTATTATAGCTTTAGGAAGCATTTATCTTTATTATAAGCAATTTTAGTATAAGTTATATTAAAATCCTTTATAATCTATATTAATTATAGATATTATAGTACTGCAATTATTAATTAATAGTACTATAAGCTCTAGGAATTAGTAGCAAAATACAGTCTTACTCTAAGTTATACTCTATATATAGCCTTACAGAGACTTAATATATAAGCCTCTAGTATATTATTTTAATCCCTTTAAAATACTAATAAAATATTAATATAATACTATAATAGTAAAGCAATAAAAGGATTTAAAGTCTTTTATATTATAACTAATTAAGCTAATAGTTAAACTTAGTAATAATAATAATAATCTTTCTTATTTAAGAGATTTATTTAGTATAATATCTTTAAGTATCTCCTAATAGGAGTTAGCATTTACACTAAGTAAAAAGGGTAATATAAGTAATAACTAAAAGCATATAAAGTATATTATATATAATTATAAACTGTATTTAAACAGTATACTAACTGGGTTATAGATAGGGTTTATTAGTATTAGAATAAAATCTATTGCTAAGAAAAAAAGGAAAAGGAAAGGAAAAGAATATAAATTATAACTAGGAAAACTTAAAGCTTAAGCTTAAGCTTATAACTGCAGAGATTAAGTTAAAAAAAGCATAAGTTAAGAAGCTTAAGTTAAAGTTAGAATTAAGAACTTAGTAATTAAATAGTATCTTATTTTATTATAATAAAGATATTCTATTAGGCTTAAATTAGGGTTTTATTAGCTTAAGATATAGTAATTTGCCTAAATCTAATAGAATAATAATAGCAATTAATTAGTACTTAGGCAAGGCTAATTAAGTGATTGGTAACCTAGGTAAGCTGTGTTTTATGTAAGTCTAAGCTGCCTTTAAGTATAACTTAAAATAGGCTAGAATTAAAGAAAATTAGTATATTATAAAGAACTTAAAAAAGAATAAAAAATACCTTGCTTGCATAAGTGTGTAAGGCTTAATAGGTCTCTTGCCTAGTATCTAATAACATTAGTTATATATTAGGAGAGGTTTATATACTGGTTTTTATTAGTATAGGATTGGCTTCTATAAGAGCCTAAAGACTAGTTATAGGATATAATATAGTTAATCTTTAATTAGTCTCTAAAAGGGGATATATAAGTAAAGAGTCTAAGCTATATAAGGGATAAAACATAGGCCCTAGTAATAGTATATAAACCTCTAAATAGTATTATAATTAAGGTAGTAGTATATCTTAATTAGTAAGAATATAAAGTAATGTTAGGCTTAAGAGAGAATCTAAATAAACATTTAAGAGAGCTTATAAGTATATTTTATCTATATTAGATTGATGCTAAAGTAGGCTAGAAGATAACTCTTTATTAAGTCTAAATAGATCCTAAATTAGTAAAGAAAATAGATCTAAACTTAAGTTAAAGGAGATAGTAATAATCTTATTAGGCTTTTATTAATAAATTATAAAAGTATTTTATTAGGGTTAAGATAGCATTTAAGTAGTATTAAAGCTAGCTTTAGTTAGTATAGAATTGTATAAAGAGGGTAGATAAAGTAGCAATTTAAAATTAGTATTAATAGCATTTTACTCTAGTAAGACTAAAGATAGCTATAAATAAGATAGATCTTAAATAAATAATTTATAGAATCCTTAAAGAGTTAATTTTAAAATAAAGTTAGTAATTAAAGAGAAAATATATAAAAAATAAGCTCTAGTTAGGTAATATTTAGTTTACTAAAATAATAAAGTTATATTAAGATATTATAAGCTTTATAAAAGTATAAAATAAGACCTTTAGTATTAGTATAATAATGCTAAAGAGATATTAGATTAGTCTTTTAATAGGAATTAAAGTAGATTATACTAATAAAAGATAGATTATTAGTTGCTATTTAGGTTATATAAAGAAGATATTATAGTAGTAAAAAACCTTACTATAATAAAGAATAAGTACTTGCTAAAGTAATATTAGAAAAGTAAAAAATAAAAAATAAAAAAAAGCTTTTTAAGTTTATTATAATATTTATATTTATAAAAAATAACTTACTTAATTATTAGAAGGATTATTAATATAACTCTAAATTAGCTAATTTCTAGGTCTTATAAAATAATTATAATATATAAAATAAGCTTCTTAAATAATATATAAATATTAATATTATTTAATAAAAATCTTTAAAAAAAGAGAAAATAATACTTATATATTAGCTTAAGCTCTATAGCAGTAATATTATTATTATAAATAAGATAATAAAAATATATTATAGAAGAGTACTATATTAATTAAGAGTTAATCTTCTATTAGCCTTGCATCAGTCTTGTATCAGTCTTCAGTTAGGTTCTTATCAGTGTTTAAGAGGGGTTAAAGAGGTATAAGAGTTAAGGTTTAAACTGGGTTCAAACTGGCTTTATACCTAGGAAAAAATTCTACTTAGTTATCCAGTCCCATTTATTTAAGCGCCAAACTGGAATTCTTATCTTAAACCTTTAACCTTTTATTAAAATTCTAGCATTATAAGTTAGGCTTAGGATATAAGTTTTTAACCTAGCTTTTTGCCTAGTTTTATTAGGGTTTTATCTGCCTTCTACCTAGGTTTTTATCTAGCTTCTAACTTGCTTTTATAGCAGTTTAAAATGGAATAAGAACTATATTCTAGATAGCTTCTATTAGGAACATACATAGGTTCAGTAACCCTTATATAACCCCAATAGAAGCCCTATTAAACCTTAATAAAACCCACTTTTTACGCTAATGCAAGCTTAATGCTAACCTCTTCTTACTCTAGTCTACCTTTCTTTTATCTTAGTATAATTATATTAAGTAATATCCTTTTAGCTAAGAGCTAAATAAGTTATAACCTGCATCTAATTATCCTTTTATATGTATTTCTTTCTTAATCTTACCTAGTTATAACCTAGTTATAACCTTATTTTAACTCTCTTTTAGATTAAAAATAAAAAACCTTTTATTAAGTATAATATTAGTAAAAGATTCTATTACTATACTAATAAAGATAGGGAAATATACCCTATTACTATAAGTTTTTACCTAGCTTAAACCTAGCTTAAACCTAGCTTAAACCCATTTAAAACCCAGGTCTAACCCAGTTTAGAAGCTATTTAAAGGCAGCTTAATAGCTAACTACTACTGCAGTCATTTTAAGCATTTAATCTACATTAATTTGACTTTAAGTAGTAATAGAACTAATAGTAGTGTACTCTCTGCTGCTACTAAAATAAATCTTATTAATAAGTAATATATAATCTAGTTAAAACCTAATTAAAACCTAAATCTAACTTAAATAGAATTCATTTACTAGAGTTATATAAACTATATTAGTATTATTAAAAACTATAATATTAACCTTAATACTTCTTTTAGTTTTTTACCTTCTATTACTTTTACTACTAATATTAATTTAGCTAAAAAGAAATATCCTTCTTTTAAGTAACTTACAAGAAACCTTACTCTAGTCTATTCTAAAGCCTACAAGATTCTCTTCCTAAAGCCTAATAAAACCAAGAAGAAAGCCCCTCTCTTAGTTTATAAATAGCCTCTATATATTAAGGGAAATTACCTTAATAAGGTTAATTAGACTTAAGCTAAGCTTAAAGCAAATATATCTAAAGCTACTTATAGTACCTGTAAATTATATATTAAAGGCTAAAAGACCTAAACTAGAAAGCTAAAGACTAGTATATTAAAACCCTAATATAACTTATTTTAATTACTAATATATTATATTTAATATCCTGCTATAATAGAACTGCAAGTAACTGTTTTCTTATTTAATACTTTAATTACTACTTTCTTAGTATTTATAATAGAAAGGTTCTTAAAGGTTACTTTAATGCTGCGCTAATTGGTATCTTAAGTAACAAGGAATCTGACAGTAAAGATCCTGAAAACCCTGAGGAAACCCTTAAGGAACTTAAGCAGGAACTCAAGCAGGAACTTAAGCAGGAACCTAAGAAGTAAATCCTTTAAAACGCTAATAGAAGGTTAATTTAAGCCTAGTTAGAACCCAGTTTAAAGATCATTAGAAGGCAAATAGAAGGCTAATAGAAGGTCTATATTATATTATAGGATTTCTCTCTTTTTTTACTATTTATTAGGTGTTTTCTAGCATTAGGAGATATATACTTAGGGTTTATTTTACTATTATGAGAGGGCTAAATAAGGCAAATATAATCCTGATAATACCTTTATGCAACCTGTATAATTCTGTGACTTATGTGGTACATAACTAGGGTGCTTCGCTAAGCTAGTAGGGGTGGATTTTACAATGTGACCTATTTTAGATTACATTCCGAGCTACCACGCGCTCTTTGAGCACGCGAGCCATCTGGATCGTTAATAGCGCTTACATTAGGTAGACCGCGCCGCAATATGGGACTCGACGATGCATTTTGGTTTGTCGCGTCGTATTTTCGCTCGTATTGGATTTTCAGGTCTAGTACAGACTGGGCTAGAGTCAATGCCAGCGGGTGGGTTCTAGGGGTTCTAGGTCCGGCTAAGTGGCAGGTTTCCCCTGACTTGATGAGCGAACGGCAAGTTGTGCCGTGTTGGGTCATGAGAGATTGAGTTTGAAGTCTTTGCCGACAGCCGGGTTAGTTGGGTTGGGCTGACGTCGAGGCGACTCATTTCTCTTGAGATGTTTCATCAACAGGTTTCTGCCACATGTTTTTCTAGAAAGGAGCCATGACACCTGGAGGATTTCTGCTCTACCATTACGATTGTGTAATTTGTAGGGCTGTGTTGAGTCAAGCGAAAATGTCGCATTGGACGAGCTAACGGGGTAAGACGGGGTGAATCTGTTCCAGACAGATTCTAGACCCCTTGGCGGCACAGACATTTTGTGGCTTCGACGGATTGTGGCAGTGCGCAAAAGGGATTTCGGCAACTTCCCCTTCTGGCCATTTCTTGTCGGCTTCCGCGCCCTGCGAGGGATTCAGGGCTGATCTAATTTGGCTGACCAGGATTATCGTTCAGCTCCTGCCTGAAATTTGCTTCGCATCCGCGAATACCCATTTTATTCATCCTCGGCTGCCCGCGGGGTTATAAAATACATCTGACACGGGAATCACCATCTTGAATCAGATCTTCACATCAGATGATCAGACGTTTTCTACCACCAAAGTTTATTACCGTGCTATTTAAACAATTTGGTGATGTCATGCAGATTTCGTTCCTTTCGGGGATATCACAAGATATTATTTCCACCTGTAGTCTGGGTTGTACCAGTCCATAGTATCTTCTTTCATTGAGAGGTCATTCCACATTCATTGTTTGTTTGTTGTTCCGTGGCTTCACTTAGACCTACAGGCCGTGTCGATTGACCCCTGAGGTTATACGCAGGAGCGGTTGTGATTGGTTAGAAATATGGGGACCTAGCTGTGTAGGGTAGGTTGCCAAACGGCACGGGTGACTGAATAGATCAGCCAGATTACTTATTATTCACGCGGCAGTAAAAAGTTCTATTGCACTGGTTGTATTGGCGATAGACATTTTCGCGCCTTAAGCATCATTGTAGCATATATGACAGTGGTGTCGTGAAGCGTTTTGATTAGTATTCTTGTGACGGACTCTTGGGGCCGCCGTGTAAATACTAGCATATCAGAGCGCAAAGAAGCAGACATGAAGATGATTAAGCCAGATGAAAAAGATAGCAGAGTGGTATTATTAATCTAATACCCGTTAAATAAATTCTTTATCTCTTGCCATGCGTTGAAAAGAATCCAGAGGAATTAACATCTGATAGTCCAGCGCGATGCACCAGAATGTTCCCCCGTCATTGTCACTCCCCGCATTCAGTGAATGCCGCTTACTCCGGCTCACCAATCCAATCAATCACTGAATAATGACATAATTTAGCTTAGCATGGAAACGATGAGCGCCAAGCTCGGGCCGACTTGGCAGTCTTGAACAAATGCCGTTAGCAATTTCATGACTTCAGAGCTAATTTGCGGGGTTGCCAAGATTTTGACATCGTCTGATTCCCGGTCTTCAGGTTCTTGCTTATTTTCATCGACATGTCAAATACAAAGCCGAATTCTTATTTGAGGTCTCTGAGACTCCTTTCCTAGATTGTTTGCATTCCATAGCTTGCATCTGCGAGAAGACTTTAGTAAGTCCTGGGAGTTATTTAATGTATAGCTCCGAATGGTGTAACCGACACCATGCTTTCCTCAGTATGTTGATACAAACTCTTAAATTCATCAAGCTTGACATTCTTACGATAACTCCTCTTTATCCTTTTGCATCACACGAAAACTAATTCTTTTGATGTAGCATGTTAGATATGCCATTTTGACACTTCTCTCTTCAGTATCACTAGCAACCAGCACTGACGACCATGACCGCATTAAAAAATGCTATCAACGTCATAGCTCATCAAATCACTCAGCCAAAGCTGGCGATAACATCTACAAAACCTCATTCCCCGGAGTAACATGGGATAACGACAATTGGCTTCTCAGTACAACCAATCTCGACCAAGGCCACTATCAATCTCGCGGCTCCACAGCAAACGGCTATCTTGGCATCAACGTCGCGGCTGCCGGCCCATTCTTCGAGATTGATCTCGATGAAGAAGGTGGCGTTATCAACGGCTGGCCCCTCTTCTCAAGGCGTCAAACCTTCGCAACCATCGCGGGCTTTTACGATGCACAACCAAAGACAAACGGGACTAACTTTCCATGGCTTCTGCAGTATGGCTATGAGAGTGTTATTAGTGGTGTTCCGCACTGGAGCGAACTTATTCTCGATTTGGGAGATGATGTTTATCTTGATGCGACGGTGGATAACCGGACTGTTCATAACTTTACGTCGACTTATGACTTCAAGGCTGGTGTTTTGGAGTGGTCGTATACATGGAAGCCTAAGGGGAAGGGAGCTTACGAGATCAAGTACCGGCTGTTTGCGCACAAACTCTACGTCAACCAGGCTATCGTGGATCTAACAGTTGTCCCATCCACCGACTCCGAAGCGACGATTGTGAATGTAATTGGTGGATACTCGGCAGTGCGCTCAGAATTTGTCAAGTCAGGCGAGGATGACGACGGCGCGATATTCTCAGCTGTACGACCCGTTGGAATCGCCAACGTGACCGCTTACATCTACGCACAAGTCAACGGAGCAAAGTCGCTAGATCTATCCCGTCGCAAATTGGTCCATGGAAAGCCGTATTTGCACACTAACGAATCTTCTATTGCACAAGCCATCCCTGTCAAGTTCTCCGCTGGGGTCCCTGTTCAGATCACCAAATACGTAGGAGCCGCTTCCTCCGACGCCTTCGATGATCCTGCAAAGATTGCGAAGGAGGCTTCCCGTAGAGCGATGAAGGAAGGATACGAGAAGTCTCTTCTCTCCCATATCAAGGAATGGGAGAGCGTCATGCCGAGTGATTCTGTGGATAGCTATGCTTTTCCCGAGAACGACACGCTTCCTGATGATGAGTACATCATCGACTCTTCCATCATCGCCGTCACAAACACATACTACCTCCTCCAAAACACGGTCGGCAAAAATGCACAGAAAGCAGTATCAGGAGCCCCCGTCAACATTGACAGTATCTCTGTCGGCGGGCTTACATCCGACTCCTACGCCGGCCTAATCTTCTGGGACGCTGACCTCTTCATGCAACCCGGTCTTACAACATCACACCCAGAAGCTGCTCAACGAATTACAAACTACCGCGTGGCCAAGCACGACCAGGCGAAGAAGAACATCGCGACTTCTTATGCTGGGTCTCAAAACAAGACCAAGTTCTCTGACTCAGCGGCTGTGTATCCGTGGACTAGTGGAAGGTTCGGGAATTGTACTGCGACTGGTCCTTGCTGGGATTATGAGTACCATTTGAATGGCGATATTGGGATATCTTTGGTGAATCAGTGGGTTACGAGTGGTGATACCGACTTCTTCAAGGAGACGCTACTGCCCATCTATGACTCGGTTGCGAATCTCTTTTCGGATTTGCTGAAGCCGAATGGATCGTCGTGGACTATCACAAACATGACTGATCCTGTAAGTCCAATCGAACATTTGTTTTGCTTGAAATACTGACGTGACATAGGATGAGTATGCAAACCATATCGACGCTGGTGGCTTTACCATGGCACTTGCTTCAGAGACGTTGATCCAGGCCAACAAGATTCGCCGACAATTTGGAATGACAGAGAACAAGACGCAGGGCGAAATTGCCTCTGATGTGCTCTTTATCAGAGAAAACGGTATAACCTTAGAGTTCACGACCATGAATGGCAGCGCGATCGTGAAGCAGGCTGACGTGGTGCTCATGAGCTTCCCTCTGGGTTACAACGATAACTACACTGACCAAAATGGACTTGACGATCTTGACTATGTAAGCCTTCTGAAATAACCCATTCTACCGAATTCTGACTCTGATGTCCTGAACAGTATGCGAACAAGCAATCCCCCGATGGACCAGCCATGACCTGGGCAATCTACTCCATCGTAGCCGACGAGCTCTCACCATCGGGCTGCTCCGCATACACCTACGCACAGTACTCCTACAAGCCCTATACACGACCCCCCTTCTACCAGCTTTCCGAACAGTTGGTCGACAACGCAACTGTCAACGGTGGCACGCATCCAGCATATCCTTTCCTCACTGGCCACGGAGGCGCTAACCAAGTGACTATTTTTGGATACCTCGGACTACGACTTATGCCTGATCAGGGCCTTCATGTGAACCCAAACTTGCCGCCTCAAATCCCGTATCTCAAGTATCGAACGTTCTACTGGCGTGGCTGGCCTATCGCTGCTTGGTCGAATTATACCCATACTACTATTTCTCGACATCCGACAACTAAACCTCTTGATGTTGCGGATTCACGGTACGCCAATAAGAGCATTACGGTCTATGCTGGAAAACAAGGAGATTCTGCGCTCCATCATTTGACATTCGACGAGCCTGTCGTTATCAAGAACAGGCAGATAGGCAGTGTCAACACTGTCCACGGCAATCTCGCTCAGTGTCGACCGGTCAAGTCTTCCAACTCGTACGAGCCTGGACAATTTCCTCTCGCAGCTGTTGACGGGGCTACTTCGACAAGGTGGCAGCCCTCAAAGGCCGCTGATGTCAGCTCACTGACCGTTTCGCTTGCGAAGCAGGATGTTGGATCTAAGGTCAAGGGTTTCTACTTTGATTGGGCGGATGCACCACCTGTCAACGTCACAGTCCTATTCCACAACAAAACCATTTATGATCTGACAAATGTCTATGCGTCGTCGAGCCACGACTCGGGATATGACGTCGTTGTGTCGATAAAGAAAGTCAAACTCTCGGGTGCATACAACGCGAAGACAGATAATCTAGATGCAGTCGTCATGCCTACAGGGAACACTACCAATGTCACGCTTCCAGAGCCTGTTCATTTGTCTCGATACGCCACGTTGCTAATCGCAGGGAACCAGGCTCTGGATGCAGTTGATATCAAAGCTGGGAATGGTACAGGCGCTACAGTAGCTGAGTGGGCAATCCTGCACTAAAGGTGATTGTACAGTATAAAAGTCCATGGCCATGCGGTTGTAGGTTAAGAATGGCAAGGCTTTGTTTTAGAAAGGATGTTTATGCAATCAATGCAGAGGCTTGACTTTTAATGCTTTTTGTCCAACCTAGCTCAAAGACCGATCACCTTGCAAGCTTTCTGAATACACCAAAAGAATAGTTGTAAATTGAGTAAAGAATCGAATCTATAGACCAAACCCTCTTCGCCAGTCCTAAAACAAACCTGGCTGAATCAAGCTATTGACAAGTTGTTCCTCAAGTCTACTTGCATGTATCATAAGGCGGGTTAGGCTTGTCGCAAGCACAAGCCCCATTCGGATGAGCCTTGTCAATTCTACCATTTCCACGTCTCTGATCATGACAAACCTTGTTACAAACCTGGTCACTGACAGCGCCGTGGCACTCAACGGCGTAGTAGTACTTCCAAGGGTTGCTACCACTCTTGAATCCGCGTTCCTGGCAGTACGCATCCATTGCTTTCTTGTTGGCCAACTACAAAGTTGTCAGATAAATCTTCGTATTGAAGAGGGTAGAGCTTACGATGCAGTAGCAGTGGTGAGTGTCAGTAACCTTGGGACTGAAGTGCTGGTCGCAAGGGAACTGATCGAACTTGCACGCTGCGTATGAGTCACCGCAGGCGGGAGGATCATTCGGCCCCTGAGAAGCGGGTGTTTTGCACTGGAGAGTATCAGAACATTGTATCCTCAGAAATTGTACTACCAGTGGGACTTTTCTTACCATGGGCCTGGGGCATGTGCTACCACGGGCACTCAAGCGACTCGGGGACCAATTGGGATGTTCAAGTTGAGACCTTTGGTCCGCGGAAACGAGGCTCGCCGTGGCGAAAGCGGAGATGAGAGTGAGGAGCTTCATGTTAAAGATATTGGACTTGATGGAGTAAGCTTGAAGAACTTGTCGATAGTGAATACTTAGTGGAGGATGCTCGGTATATATACACTCTCCTCTTACAAAAGGGAGTGAAGGTCGGTGCCATTTCTCACATAGCGGTAAAGAAAGGTTTAGTCTATAGGAAATTAAAACTATATTATACGGGGGAATTATTATGCACTTATAGGATAAAGTTCTTGACTACTGGGATTGGCAAAAACTTTACAACTGCCGATTGACGTGGACCGGACCCTCGGTGCCAAAAAGCTTAAATATCCTGACGCAACATCAATCCACCGCTTTCCATACCAGTTGTGTTTAAACTAATTGCCGGAATTGCAGCTGGGACTGTTAGCTACTGGGAATTTCCCATGCTGATATCCGTACACTCCGAGTTCTTGACGGGCGTGAATTGGACTAATTCAAGCCTCAAGCCTCGAGGTTTGTGTGTCGGCGGAGGGGCCTAAAAGACCGATGCCCGGGTAGCCGAGTTCCGGAATTGCGTTGTGGATTAGGTCAAGCATGGGCGAAACTCAATGGAATAGGCCGTCACAGGTTCATTTGAGCTCTTTCCACCAGCAGAAGTGCCGTTATGGCTTCCTCACAAGCTGCACGCATATGAGCCGGCAGATACTTCAGCGATCGGCCCCAAAAGTTTCATCAAGAGAGCTCGAAACTTGATACAAAGAAAAACTGTGTCTTTGTGGTTGCTAGGTTCTCTCTGCCGGAATAAGCTCTCAGCCACAAGTCTCAACTGCAAATAACACTTCGTCTTTGTGGTTGTCTGGATGAAGAGGATACCTCAGGGCAATCTGCGTTTAGTCTCCTTCCCGCTATAGTTTCTTCATTACACGCGGCAGGGGACGTATGAATATCTCCCTGAAGATGACTTGGATATTATCCGGCATGTTGAACTCTTCGCCTTACTGAATAAATAGTTTTCTGGTCTCTCCTAAGTCCGAAGCCTATCAACAACAATGCACTGGAGTTTAAGGACTGAAGGTCGATATGGAATCAATGGCAGCTTTTAACCGACGGCGTACAACATGCCAAAGGCGAAGCAGTAAATAAATACTCAATCTATACCTATAGCTCTCACCAGAAGAAAGTCCACGCGCTCGCCCCAACAACACACAATATCACCCCCCACCTAACCAACCCTCTATTAACATGCTTTTTTGCAAAGCTGTCTATAGCTTGGCTATCATTGATTCTTGGGAAAGGGTCATCTTTCGGGACCGGTAGATCCAACGCCTTGCACAACGGCTCCCAACCATCACGAACATCTATAAATACAAGCCGATCCTCTGGCACATTTTCCTTCAGCCAGGTGATGTGCTGATTGTACGAGCTACCTGTCACTGGCTCCGTCTCTCCAAACTTTAAAAACCACTGTTGGCGCAAGGCATCGATGTAGTCGACAAAGTATCGCAGTGAGGGTAAGGGAAACAGGACGAAGCGTAGGAACCACTGTGTAGATTTGTTGCTAACGGTAGCCATGCTTCGTTCCCACGCTTCGACATCGCGGACGGTGCAGATCACCTTGGCATCTGGGTAGATTGCCATTAATTCTCGCACAAGCGTTGACCCGGGTGAGTCAGTGATTGCGACAAACCCGTCGACGCGTTCTTTGATGAGATCTAGATTGGAGCGCCTTATGGAAATACCTTCTGGTCGCCACTGGTTCAACACCTGAATCCATGTCTTGATCTCTCTTTCAGGGCCAAGAAAAGCTTGTGTCCCACCGTGATACACGGGACCGTCGAGAAGAATTTCCAGCGCTCGGCTGATAGATGCAGTTCCGGTGCGGGGAAGGCCAGCGCCAATGACTTGAAGCTTGGTGCCTGGTCTAGGCTGAGAGTATTGTTGGCCCATGGCGAATACGAAAGAGACAAAAGAAAAATGTGCTACAGCCAATGAAATTGATGTATTCAGAAGATTTTTGCTCTACGTGAGACCGGCACGGGCTACGGGCTTTATACAGCCACTTTGCGATCGCCAAGAAGTTCTTACCGCCTACCCCCTTTGGTGTTTTGCAGCGCTGAGGTACGTTGCCCGTGGTTTGTTCCAAGAGTAAATGATGTAAGAATATTACGCCTAGGAGAGTGAGAGCGGTGGGAAATACCCTTTATGGCTTAGTTCCATTGATTCCAGGCATATTTTCGGGTGAGATTATCTTGGCGATGATCTTCGATTCATCTTACGATGTCCGATTGGCCAAAGTCTTCAAAAGACCAACGCTACGGATAATAATGGTACAGTAAGCATAATTAACCTTGTTTTTTGGGGTAAAACAGGCCGCTCAGCTCCGCCTCGTCTGCACAGCTCGGTCCCGGGTCTACTGCTTACGAGAACGTCATAATGGCTATGCTACTGGTCCAGTGGACGGAACTTATATAAGTATAAGCAAGATAACTCAGTTGTGCTATCTTCTCTATAGTCTACATCCACGCTGAAATAAGAGTCACACGATTTGTAGAGCCATACCTATTCTTCTTATCCTCTTGACGTTTCATCTATCTATTTTCTCAAGCCTCCCGCTACCAAGTCTACGCAGTTTCATAGCTGCAGAGCATCATCATGGCCCCAAGCGCCGTCGGGTCGAATCTTTGCACGTCCGCATCTTGCGTACACATCGCTTCCGAGATTCTCGGAAGTTTGGCTTTGAATTATACCAAGATTGACCCATGCGAGGACTTTGAACAATGTGAGACCTACTATACACATACCTCCTCAACTCAACTCTAACCTCTGGCAAAGATGTTTGCGGCAACTGGGCTGCTCGTCATGAGATCCCCGCTGGGGGAATCTCCACAGATGGACTCACACTTGCTCAAGAAAATGTCGACAGTTCCTTAAGACAGATCCTTGAGAGCCCATATCCCTCCGGCCAAGATGCTGGGTGGATCGCCGTCAACCTGACTAAGGAGCAGTCCAAGGCAGACAAGGAGATCTTTTCCAAGATCCAAGACACATATCAGGTCTGCACTAATTATACAGCACTCGAAGAAGAGGGTCTCCAAACTCTGCACGAGGTTGTCAAGACAGTTGTCGACCTGTACCCTGCGACTCCATCAGGCAACAAGACAGCTGCAAACACCACTCAAGATTCTGCTTCCATGGGCAAAACTCTGACCTATTTCGAGAGTGTCGGCATTCAGACCTTTCAGCGGTTCATACAGAAGCAGAAAGACACCGACCCTGACGCGGTCCAACTGGTTCTTTTCCCTCTGCAGCCTGATGAGTTGGCCCTCCCCGCTGCAGAGGAGGATCTCGAAGAGTACATTAAGATCGCGTCTCAGCTTATGGTCTCTCTTCATCCTTCCAATATCAGCACAGCAGCTGCTGCAAAGCTCATCGCGTCTGTCATTGAATTAGAAGGCAAATTAGTGGCTGCTTCTGCCTTGGCCGAACAGAACGGATCAACATCTGACATTATCTCGATTAATGAGGCCCAGAAGCAATTTCCTAGGTTGAACTACGGATATGTGATTGAGCAGCTTGCTCCGAAGAATTGGAAAGGCGACATCCAATTCATCGCGCCCGCCTACTTCAACAACGCGTCCCAGATTGTCTCCGAGACCCCGACTTCAGTGCTCCAGGCATATTTTGTATGGAAAGCCATTACTTCAATTTCCATCTATGTCGAGGACGATTTAACCAACGCGTATAACAGCTTGGTGCTTAAGATCAAGGACAGAGATCCCGAGAGCCCTGCGCCACGATGGAAGCGCTGCATCAACCTGATGAACTATGGAGTTGCGTGGACCCAAGGCTCCCAAATCACGTCGCAGTTCATTGGCCCAACGGGCTTGACTTGGATCCTCTCACGCTTCTTTGTGGACAAGCACTTTAGCCCAGAAGCCAACAAGCTTACATCTGATCTTGTGCAGCACATCAAGGACTCCTTTTCAGAACGCATTGAAACGCGGGACTGGGCGACAGACGAGGTCAAGAAGGTATCTATTGAGAAAGTGGAAGCTATGCAGAAGGTCATCGGTCTTCCTACCTTTCCTGATGCGGTAGATCCAATTGCGCTCGAGGAATACTACTCAGATGTCGAGATTCAACCTTCACTAGCCCTTAATGCGCTGAGCTTTGCCAAGTCCAAGGTTAAGAATAACTGGATGACTCTGGGAAAGCCATATAACAGGGGTCAATTTGTCTTGACCACTCTAAGCGCCAACGCCTATCACGCCCGTACTTTGAACCAGATTGTTCTCTTCGCAGGATTCCAACAGTTCCCTATCTACGATGTAGAATTTCCGTCTTATCTGCTTTATGGTGGAATGGGCAGCGTCGTTGGACACGAGATCACACACGGCTTCGATAACACCGGCCGCAACTTTGACGAGATTGGTAACGCGACCGAGTGGTGGGACGAGGAGTCGATCAAAGCCTTCGAGGAAAAGACCAAGTGCTTCATCGAACAGTATAACAACTTCACCATCCTAGCGCCAAATGGGACAGATGTCCATGTCAACGGAAATCTCACGCTTGACGAGAACATCGCGGATGCCGGCGGTGTATCTTCCAGCTACGAGGCGTGGAAGAAGTGGGAGGCTGAGAAGGGCAAGGCGAAGAACCTTCCAGGTTTGCAAGATTTCACCCATGAGCAACTTTTCTTCATCAAATGGGGCCAGACTTGGTGCTCTAATGTTCCGCCCGAGCTAGGTTTGAAGTTGCTTGAGGATGATGTGCACAGCCCGGCCCCTGCGAGAGTCTTGCTGCCTCTGAAGAATACTGTTGGATTTAACAAGGCATTTAACTGCCCTAAGAAAGAGCCTGTTTGCGAGCTTTGGTGAGGAATGACTTTGGGGAGGCGGACTTGGGTAGCAGAAACGGCTCTATGGAACTAGTCTTGATGTGAATTTCACTGTTTTCTTCATGTCACGTATAACTCTTTCTGTGGTAGCATCAGTCGCAACAAACATAAATTTAGTGAATGATTATATAAGCATACTATTTGATCCAGATTGGGAAGTTTATCTGATTGGGGATCTGTGTATTGAGGATTTGCCTGTTTGGATTTCAAACTTTGTTCATAAGACCTCGAAGTAAAAAAAAAAGAGCTCAATGATTAGCAGAGGCACGACATGATATACACGGACGAAGCAAGATATGAATTGATAAAGTTAAACTTTTTTCATACATCAGAGTTTCATCGAAAGAGATATAAATGCAACTCACTCTCGCCTCCACGTTCCTTTCCCCCACGTGGATCATGTGAACCCCACCAACTTTACGCACAAAACATCACGCCAACCGAGCATTTGGCCTAGCTGGCTCATTCACTCCAGTCCTCCAGAACATGATCTCCGCGGTCGATCGACAGAGCGACGAGGACACCCTTAATATCTCAATAGGGATCAGCTCCGCCCTCGAATTTCCTGAGCAACTTAGGAAAAGATCTGGGCATTCTCTACCGCCACGGATACAGGGCAAGACAAATGCACCCAGACATGTTGCAATAACAGTCTACGTCTATCGAGCGAAAACGATGAAGAACCGGCTGATGATCCCGTTCGCACCACATACTGTATCCACTGTATAAATGCAAGAGATACTTCAGGATACCACGAACGTGTTGCCAGTCTGATGACTCGTTTGTGGTGCTCAGGCTGCGAAGCCGAACATCCTGCTGTACAATTCTCTTTCGCGTCCCGAAAAGCAGATGCCTCTTCCAGACTTTGCATTGCTCACCAAGGTCACTTTCCGGTCTGCCCCCATCTGAAGATCTCCTTGAAAGATCTCAGGTCGTGGCGAAAGGCGGTCGGAACTCAATCGATATACTGTAAAGAGAAGACCTGCCCTTGTCGCGGTACTACTATCAATTACACAAGTATCAGGGAGGTATTCCTTGGCGTCGGTGGCATCATCTCTATGAATTGGAAAATACCACTCGATGACTCGGTTTCTGATACTCATCTGATGGATCGATGCATAGCCAAGATAAAAGAGGTATACGGATCACATCCATACATCTTCTATCCTGCGTTCAATGTAACTCCAGGTCGTCTGCTACAGGCAAGGTTATTTGAGCAGCCTGAAATGTCAAGGCTAGGGCTATTGGTGCAGAGTCTCACATGCTCTTGCGGATGCACAGTTAGCTACCTATCAGGATTTGAAGACGACAAGGTGGAAGTGTCATGTCGACTGCATATACCGGCTGATACCGATTGGTCCTTACTGCCCTACTGGATTCGGATGTTGGGCCCAGAGAGATACGGCCACTTTCGGGATCCAGAAACCATGCATATTACCCGGTGTTGCGATCCAACCTGTGCAACCACGGCTGAGCCCACCAAGTTTAATACGATGGTTACTATGGTCGACAGTTGTTGGAGCAGAGCTGATGAGCCCCGAGCAAGATCGGACTCCCTAGACTCTCTTGTTGATTGGGTATTTAAACGTGCAATATTAGTGGTAATACAGATAGACAATTGGCAGCACCAGGCGGTTGGAGGAAGCTTCAGATTCGCCAGTCTCACGTGACATAAGCGCGGGGGTTCGTAGGACTTGCGCTCTTCTGGCAAATACAGAACTTATCGTCTACTCCTCTATTTTCCCCGAGCATCTCTGTTAATGCCATGGCGGAAGCAATTGGCTTAGTGGCTTCTGTTGCCAGCCTGCTAGACCTGGCTTTGAAGCTATCTAATTCATTACATAACCTCCAATTCCAATTCCGAAACGCGCCTTATCTCATTCAAGCGTTAGAGAATGAGACAGAAGCTATCAGGACAGTTCTGGCTCGTGTTGAAAACTCAATACACTCCATAGCAACTGCGAGGCTTGGTAGCCCAGGTAGCTCTGGAATACTCGGTGACCTCACTACTGAGATCGGCAAAGGTGCGGCTGTCCTGAAGGACTTGGGCACATTTGTTGACAGTCTCAAGAACGAGACATCCACCTTACGAAGAGTGAAATGGGTTCACAAAAGGGAGAAGGCAGCAGAGCTCATAAAAGCGCTTAAAGAAGTGAGATGTCGTATTAGCGAGTTACAGTTGGCATATGGCAAGTATGTTCCGCGAATAACGTGTTATCAATCTCAGGATAACATGGCAATGTAGCTCAAGCTTGACTCGCATCGAACTTGTATTGCAGGATATTCAGGTTATGCAGCGCCGTCACTATGCCAAAACTCATACGTTGGGTAATTGTCTATTGGACACGAGAGACCAACTCACAGTTGATCGAGACACCATATTTCAAAACCAGTCAGACATCGCAGCAGCTCTAGAGGCCTTACAACACACAACACCAACGTTGCCACAAGAATGGGTGGAAGCTATCAGCAAACAGTTGGCAACAACGATAAATACTATGCGACCTGGTCTAGCGAAGGACAACATCACAAATGTTTCTCCCCATCAATCGCACAGACAACAGAGCACCCAGGCTATTTGCTCGCCACTTCGGCACTCTACACTATCATTCAAGCTGAGACTAGTGCAGTCTCAGTGCTCGATCAACTGTGACTGCAGATGCCATGCTTCTGTTGCTTCATACCGCCCTTGGAACACACTCCCAATGCTGCTTCAAATGATCATGGGCTCAGTGCTTTTTGAGTACTCCAGTTGTCCTGTTTCCAGAACAACCTGCGACTTGCATACATGTTTCAAGTCACGTCTGACTCGCCTCACGGTCAGATATGACTTTCCATTCTGGTCTTTCAAGTACGCAATTCATATCCTGGTGGAGAAACGCTCTGCCAGCTCTCTCATGTTTACTCTAGCATTGAGACGAAAGATCCCTCTACAAGCCGCCAGAGACAACATAATTTATCATGCCAAAATTGGAAATCTGAGTGCTGTCAAACGCATCGTACGCGAATATCCAAATGCAATCCTGGACGTCGACTGTGATGGTGATTCTGCCTTGTGCGGCTGTATTTGTACTTTTTTGCCATGGGAACTCTCGCTTCAAATTTGTGAAGTGCTTCTTCAGGCTGGTGCAGATCCGGACCAAGTCAACGAAAGAGGGCTTTCATTTCGGCATCAAATTGCTAATCTGGTTCTTCAGAATACCATACCATCGATACTTCATTCTCGAGTCGAAAGTTTGGTTCAAATTTCGCCGTGCTTAGAGGAACTGGGTTTCACTTTCATGCACGAAATTGTTCTTAAACGGTGTCCAATCGACATAACCCCTATTCTCAGGTCCGGCAAAGCAGATATTCTGGCACAGATCCACAGTGAAGACCGGTTTGGTATGACTCCACTGATGTATGCTGTTGCTTTAGGCGACGCAAAAGCCGCTAAGGCTCTGATCGAAGCTGGTGCCTCCGTCCTCCAGAAGGGACCATATGGTCATAGTCTGGTAGATTATGTTGTCTGTCTACCACCAAACACTTGCACAGCACTACTTGACTTGCTGTTTACAGCTGGGGCCAATGCCACCGCCGTTTATCCCTCAGGATGGACGCTTTTGCACACAGCTGCTCTCCATGATAACGCAACAATGATGGGCAGACTGTTACATGAGGGCGCTAAGTCAGATTGTTTTGGCCCGCGGGGAAATCGCCCAATACACTACGCGGCGCGGCAGAACTCTGTTAATGTAGTTCGCTTGTTACATGGGAAAGGCGTCGATATAAATGTGCTAGCTGATAGTGGGCTATCGCCTCTCGGTGTGGCAATACAGAACAATGCCATCGACACACAAACGCTGCTTCTCGAATTAGGTGCTGATCACCTTATGACCGGCGACTGGGGGACCCATTTTCACTTGGCAGCAGATGATGGTTGCGAAAGAACCCTCAAAACGCTGTCTAGTTTTGACCTCAAAGGTCTGGATGTTGATGCCGTGGATGCCAAAGGGTTGACAGCAACCGACGTCTTTGAGAACCGCTAGTCCGCTACGATAAGACAGATGAGCTTACGGCAGCGTTCTACCAGCTGAAGGATTCCATCAAATCAAAAATGTCACATGATATCCAAGACGAGAATGAGGATGGAGATGTGGATGAATTCTTTGATGCACATGAGTTCTTGCACTATGGTGTGCCTTATTAGATCTGCGACTACCAGAATGTATCATGGGTACGATCATTCTATTGAATCAACCTTTTGTATTATGAAATTGACTTTGCAGTGTTACAGTTATGAGATAACTCTGGAGTATCGCTAAGTTTACCTGGCTCTTTATATTACCTGAGGTAGATATCCTAAGTTGGACAAACGAGTGCAGAAATGTAGGTACTGTCATCGATGTGTACTTCAGAGATTCAAACCTTCGATTAGATGAATAGGACAAACATATAATAGTGTGTCATTTTGAAGGTCTTTAGTAAAGGAATGACGATTCATTATGGCCGAGGTCTGTGTCCCTATCCTCCATGGTCTTTTGCTCCGTCTTCTTCTAACCCCCTGCTCCTTTTAAAGTTGGTGAAATACGCCTTGCTGCTATGAGCTATTCCTACAACCTAACAAACGTGCGCTTATCCAAATGGTAGCTCCCCATTGTGATGTGGTCAATGGCTGGGGTATGGGTGGTCCTATTCAAGAGAGATTAGTCAGAAGAAGTGTCCAGTAAGTCAATCTAACCAGAAGTTCTTACATACCCAGCTAATAAAGCTTAGCACCCTGAGCGTACTGAACAGGAGAATGGCCATTAATATTGTAACACTGCTTGGAATGGAAGTAATCTCCATTATTGGAGTACGTGTCATAGATGAACGACTCCTGAGAGCAACTCGGCTGAGCGTAGAATGCAATTCTCTGCCCGTTGCCAGGTCCGAATCCATTCTCCTTGTAAGACTGGAAACGCTGAACTTTAGGATTGCAGGCTGCGTTGTGATCGACACTGAGAGTCTGTTCCGTTCCGGTGCAGTCACGACCAGTGTAGGTCTTGATGCCGACGGCTATGGTGCCTTGGGTAAAGAGGGCGGCTGCGGTGATGAGCTGTGGCAAATGCATGTTGAACAAAGTGAAGAATTCAGGACGTGTTCAATGTCTATGTTATTGAAAAGATAGTTCAATGTTGTTGATGATGTTCAGCTCTGGTGGGAGAGTGTTCTGGAAAGAGACGTGTATGTGTATTTAACTAGAATAATATTAACTTTGTTGCACGTGAACAAGTGGCAATCTTCCCATTGAACAATTGAACCTCGTGGATTATTCAGGGCGTATCTGTTCTCCAAAGCGTATCGGAATTTCGCGTATACCTCCCATCGCGCGTGTTCAGATGTTGACCCGTAAGCGGCCTTGACATGGGTTCATGCGTAATTACGCTCTACACCAGAGTTTACTGCTGTGCATCCACGGACCATGCCACTTCTCACAACTCAAGACCTAACTTTTAAAACAACACCGATAATCTTTTATTTCATGCATTTCGTGAAAACCCTCCAGGGGCAATCGTGACGTAGTCATCCCTACCTTCGTGCCACGTTATCATTCAATCGTACAGCGACCCAACAGAAACCTATGTATCCCTACTCAAGCTATCCTGACCGACTAGCCAACAATATCAATATTCCCCCGAGAAAGCATGTCCGTCTCGATCTTCTTCCTCCTGAATACGCATCCGCCGCGCCAGGGCCAAAGCTCTCCGCTTATCCTGCAGTCTTTGCGCTTCCATATACGCTTCCTCCAATTCCGCCTTCGTATGCAGCTTGTTGTCACCAGAGAATCTGACATAGGTGCTGTTGAAGTGGAACTCCAGACTCTGAGCAATCTCATGTACCTGGTCAACATCGTACTGGTTCAACTTCAGTTGCTGTTGTAGCTTCTCACGTCGGAATGTCTCAGCACTGTACTTCCTCTCGAGCTCTTGGCTTCTGGACTCTAGGCTTTGTCTTTCAGCCTCAAGAGTTTCAACCTGGGTCTCTAGCAGTGTAAGTCGCTGTGATTGAGTTTCCCACGATGAGTCCTTTGTTTTCGAGGCGTCTAGCAGCTGGGCAATGAGATCCTCCTTGTCCTTAAGATGATCTTTTAAAGTTTCGATCTCAGCTTCTTGATTGTTCTTCTGGCTTTGTAACTCCTTGATGCAGTCTCTCATCTTCACTTTCTGCTTCAGATTCTTGTCGTTCAGCTCTGCGATCTTATCTTTGTACTCTGATTCCGCTCGCGCAAGCTTCGACTGGAGGAAGGAAAAGTTGGCTTTGACGCCCGAGACTTCGCATGTCTTCGCCTTCTGTAATTCGGCGATCTTAGCCGCTTGGACCGACTTCTCCCTCTTCAACTCTGAGATCTTAGCGGCATACTTTAATTGGTCGCTTTTTTCTTTGGTCTTCAGCGCCTTGATCGTCTCATGTTGCTGTTGAGACAGCTCTTTCAAATTCTCAAGATCAGCCTTCTGGGTCTTAACCTTTGACTCCAGAGCCCGAATCACGACTTCCGCCCGTGTGAGTTTGTGCTTTGTCGCTTCAAATTTGGCATCTTGGTCTTCATTTTTTTGCTCCAAGTCCTTGATCTTCTCCTCTTGCTGGTGGTTGATGCGCCAAAGATCTGTGACCTTTCCCTGAATTTCCCTGATAGCAGCTTCCAGCTCCGACCTACTGGCCACGAGTTCATTAAAATCCATCATCGCGGCTTTTCGTAGGAACTTGAACCAGATAGCTGCTTGTTCAGGAGATCAGGGCAAGAGTCACGTCACCTAGTGTTGTAGCGAGAAGCTTAGACGTAGTCCTATTACCGGGGTCATGAATGTATTTATAACTGACGAGGGTTGAGCTTTTTGTTAGCAAATACAATGGGTTGTTCGAGATCTGAGGTAAGTGTCCATGTGCACGTCCATGACCGTTTAGTCGCGTTGTGTTCTTTGAATACTATATCATTTGTTTCAGTAATGATAAGATTGTTCTGCTTAGCATGGGTTCTAATTATGTAACCAAAATACACTAGCAGCATGTTCTTGATTACATAGGCTAATGGCGTACAGCGGTAGACGTTGGAAAGTATATAAATCGCATGTAACCCGAGCTTCGCTTTATGACGATACTGACATGCCAGTTTATTTACAGTAATATTATCTCTTACCAGATAACCAAGTATGAATTTATTTAATATAATTGGTAACTCAATGCGTATATCGATAAGTAAAATATCAGACCTGAAGTGAGATAAAGGCCACCCGTCTGTGGTAATTATTTCCTTCGGTAACAAATATCAGGGTCATGGCCCCCTTGTGTTCGCTGCCAGATATGCAATAGATATGGCAGTGACGGAAAGGCTGCTGCCTGTTCCATGCGCGGCTTCTCGAAACGAATTAGCCACTGGCTAGAACATCCAGTTTCTGAACATACAAACTGATGTTATAAATAGACAATTACTGCCGACATGCTACCCATGTCAAACCTCCCCATTACAACACTCTCCTACTCTATTGTGACAACTGTCAACGACCCTGATTTCCTTCCGCAAAAACTGAAGACATCAGAGATCATTCCTCATCTCATCATGACTACAGTCTATGTTGAGAAGCCCGAGTCAGGGGCCGACGTTGACATCCTTAAGGTGGCGCAACAACTCCAGCATCTGGCCCATTTCTTGTCGCAAGGGCATCCCGTTCCAGGTATTAGCTTAACAGCTAAGGATCTCAAAATTGCGCGAGTGCTCAGCCCCGTCACCAACATCACATCCCACCGCCGACACTCAGACTTGGAGTTTCCCCGCGAATGGATTGAAGATGATGGTGCTCTAGCCATTGCACTTCGCGACTGGAGACGCGATGTTGACCCGAAGCAGCTGAGCAATACACCCGATGTGGAAGAGAAGCCTGCGCAGACCACAGACACTCCAACAGATGCTGACATCGCAGAGACTGACATTGAGGCTCATGCGGATTTGTCATTCTTGTCATACTCAATGAAACGAGAAGCACACTGGGTTGCAAAGACCAAAGAGCTTGAGAAGAAGCTTCGACAGACTGAGCAAGAGAAAGAGATTGCTTTGCGGGAGAATCTCAAGCTACAGCATAACGTAGAAGCGCTTCAGCGCCAGTCAGCATCTTTCCATCGAGCCCCTTTTGACCCCGACAAGAGCATTCATGAGGCCAACTTGAAGGAGAAGGTGAAGCTCCACGCCGATATTCGCCAACTTCAAAGATCACTTACTGCAGCCAACACCAAGAACGAGTCCCTCGTTGAGAGGAACAAGGTCTTGGAGTCATGTAATAAGTCTCTCGTCACAGAGAACGAAGAGCTTGTGAAGAAGACTGAAAAACTGGAGTCGAGTAATTTCGATCTTGTTACTGAGAATGTGGCCCTTGATGCGGAAATCAAGGATCTTGATTCAGATAACGAAACTCTTATTACTATGGCCCAGAAGCTACTGGATAAACATGTACTCTCCAAAGAATCCACGAAGAAGTACCAGGAGACTCTCGTTGCAGAGAACCAGGCCTTGGAGAGCAGTAAGGATTTCCTAGCTGCTCACAACAATGACCTATCGATTAGGAATGCAGCTCTTGAAGATACCAACAAGCGACTCAAAGAGAGTCTCGACAAGATTGTCACGGTTGCGAAGGATTGCGAGAATACTCTCACTGCAGAGCGCCGGGCCTGAAACTGCAAGCGTTGCTTGGATCACAGTGTGTGACTTCTGAGAGTTGGTTAGATAATTATTGGTTATGGGGCTATGTATCATGGGAGTCTGGATACCCATGGCTGGATTTTGGGACGAGCGATCATGTTGATGACCTGACGATAATGAAGACGATGACGGTTTAACGATAATGAGTCACATTAAGGGAGCCTATGAGTTAGTAGTCCTTGTGATTTAAAGCATAGTCTCTTTAATATATATCTTGTTAATTAAACTAATTACACCTGTTACGAAGAATGAGATTAAAGCTTCTCACCGATGTGATTGATTATATTCCAGACAGCTAGGATAGGTAAGTGGCGCTGTAATGATAATTCCAACGCCGTGGCTGCCTTATCGTTATCGGTCGATAAGATAAGGTTTGCATTATTGGAGCCACGTCACGTGGGTTACTGACGCATACTGGTAAGTAACGCCCTCGGGCTTTGCGTAGCTAGACAATTAACTGATCCTCGACATCACCTCAGCAATTGGTACTAATTGCTTGTTGAAAACCGTGCGCCCCAGGCTACCATTCTATCACTATCTTTCGTTAGGCATGTTACGTGAGTTACTAAGCTGCGCCTGCCTTAGCTGAAAATAGGCTAAGATAAGCCTAAGATAAGACTAAGATAAGACTGAGATAAGACTGAGATAAGATCCTAAGTGTTAGAACCAACGCCCTTAGGCTCTACCTAGCTAGGCAATTAACTTATTCTTAATATACTTATAATAATTAGTAGCAATTGCTTATTCTTTTTATATACTCTTTAGGCTACTATTTCTTTTCCTGTTTACTATTAAAGTTTCTAGAGAATTATATATAATATTTATATTATCTTTAGTATTTTAGATTTTATATTATATTATTTTATTTATATTTTATAGATTTTTCTCTTTATATTTAAGTAGTAAATATAAATAATAATATATTATATTATAAACTTTTATATAATAAATTATCTTAATACTTATATTATTACTAAATATAATTTATATATTATAAAAGTCTTTATATTATTTAATAATAACTAGATAAAACCTTATAATATATATTTAGTTAATTAGCTAAATAATAAAAAGATATTTTTAATTAAGCTTTAATACTATAAAGAAAAAATAAATAGATACCTTTTAATACTTATTATAAGTATAAATATATAGTAATAAGCCCTTTAATATATTAAATTATATATTAAACTAGATATAAACTTTACTTTATAATACTTTTTATTATTATTATTTTTATTTTAAAAGTATTTATATAATTAAGCTTACTTTACTTTAATATATAAAATAGAAAGGAATCCCTTTTATATTTATAAAATAATATTATAAAATTTAATTTCTTTTTATTTCCTTTTTAAAACCTAAAAAGCTTTAATACCTTTAATTAGTAAAGTAAATATAAAAATATAAAGCTAAAATAATAATAGTAAGAATTAAAATGCTTATACTTTACTAGCTAAAAAGCTATAATTTAGCTTTCTTATTATTATTAGTATTTAGCTTAATTTACTTTTACTTTTTAATTATTATTATTATAATTATAACTATTACTTATAAATATAATAATATTATTATAATTTATTAAACTTTTACTAAAGATATTAATATAAATTAATGCCTTTATAGTAATAATAATTACTAAAGCATTTTATCTTTAAGATAAGAAAGTATAAAATTGTTAAGGCTTGAATAAAATAGCCTATAAATTCGATATAGGTCGAAGGATAGATAACTGTAATAGGTACAGAAGAGGCTGTAGAAATAGGAGGGAAAAAGGTTGTAACTGTATTGTAGATAGGCATAAGGTAGGATTTATAAGATAAAAGTAGATTCGTTGAGAAGAGCGATTTTTTCCAAATTTAATGATATATATTATGTAATAGTGAAGTTGATAAGTTGCTAATTAAAAAGGTGTTCCCTGAGTGGGAAAACCTGGGTCTTATATAGACCTCTAAAAGAGCGGGCATTGTGATTCCCAGAGCGGGGTAGCCTCAATGATGATGAGAAGACTATCACAAAAACCGCCAAAATTCGGAGAAAAATAAGATATACTTTTTACCCAATTTGGAAGGCGCTAGGCTTTAGTATGCTTATAAAGCTTAAATAGGAAAACAGGGTTTTTCGTGGTGTGT